>OZ026552.1:447500-477500 GCA_964020155.1 Chondrilla cf. caribensis | reverse complement strand
CCGAAACCACCCATCGCTTCAAAAGCTAAGAAGCAACCACTGCTACCAGAAAGGTTCCCCCCAAAACAATCGGCAAATACCAACCAACCACCTCCAGGATCAAATGTTACAGAATTGAGAAAGAAACTTGAGAATATTAAGTATTCAGTTAAATAACAAACTGAGTGTGATCATAATATTAACACAGTATAATTCTTTTGGTAGATATTAATGAATTATACCACATACATACTATATGACTGCTATGGGTGATTACACTGTGTGTGCTTCAATTATAAATCCAATACACTTTGATATTATAATCATTATTAAATGTTTCTAATACATTATGTAAGTCTAATATAATATATATGTATGGTATATGTACGTATGTGGATGTTGTGAAGATCTCCAGCCGTTACTCCATATAGTACACTTGAACAGTGCACAAATTGTATCAGTTGATGTGGATATCCATAATATGTACAGTATAATATTTATATATACATATATATACATATATTGTACACTGATATCAAAGTGATCATACTCAGCTGTAGGACTGGACTGTTGTGATGTCCTGCCTGGTCACTGCTTACAATGTACTGTTGTTACTTGGCTGCAAAGTGAAAATAATAATGGTACTAATCTGAGGTCTGCTTTGGCTTCAAAACCAGCGATGATTAGTATTTAGCAGTTAAGACATAAGCATAAAGGGAAGTATGATATAATATTATGTACAGAATCATGTGCATATGTATATGTATGCACATGGATATACTTGTATACACACACACACACACACACATACACACGTGCGCGCACACGCACGCACATACACACACACACACACACACACACACACACACACACACACACACACACATGCACACACACACATACATGTATATCCATTCTTCTGTGCATGCTTCAGGTGAATGGAGACCACTGGTAGGACTGAGGCTTATTGTAATCAAAGAAAAGGTGTGTTCATCCAACAAGAAGTGGTTTCAATTGACATCGTAACAACTGGGAATAACCCAAAGTATGTCAACATGGTAATTATGGCCGAACCACCAGGTGGGGTTGAGCAGAGCCTAACCACTGCCACTAGCACCCATGGATATGTCAATGTGGAACACATTGCTGAACACCCAGGCCAGACTGTACAACAGCCAGGCCAGATTGAGCTACTGTGTACATATTTTGTCTGCTTCATTTTATGCTTTATCCCCTCCATGTGTCTTTGTGTACTTCTCAGAACTATTAGGTTGATATGAAAGTAACATTATTTATTTATTTATTGTAACATTATACTGTTGCATTTGTCTTTGTGTACTTCTCTGAAATATTAGGTTGCTATGAAAATAACATTATTATCATTATCTTGAAGTGTTAGTGTTTCACCAACATTAATCCCTCTCTCTCTCCAGTCACTGCTAAACTGCAACATAGAGACCTTCCAGCCTTGCTCCATTCATGGGGAATGCAGGTTACATGCGTGGTGTGTGATCTAATTACTTATCCAATAACAGTCACACACACACACACACACACACACACACACACACACACACACACACACACACACACACACACACACACACACACACCACACACATACACACACACACACACACACACACCACACACATGCACACACACACACACACACACACACACACACACACACACACACACACACACACACACACACACACACACCACACACACACACACCACACACATGCATGCACACACACACACACACACACACACACACACACACACACACACACACAGTACAGCTCAGTATCATTATTATTATATATTAATAACCAAAGAAGACTTAATTGACCTTCTCCAGTCACTTCTAATGTACAGCATAGAGACCTTCCAGCCTTGTTCTGTTCATGGGGGATGCAGGTTACATGTGTGGTGTGTGATCTAATTACATATCCAACAACAGTCATTTTTATGGTTTGTGTTGCAGCTATAGAACAACAGCATGTATGTACATGACATGTATGTACTTCCAGTTGATAGGCTCCTCGACAACTGGGAATAACCCAAAGTATGTCAACATGGAAATTATGGCCGAGCCACCAGGTGGGATTGAGCACAGCCTAACCACTACCACTAGCACCCATGAATACACACTACTGTGGACACACTACTGAACAGCCAGGCCAGACTGAGCTACTGTGTACATATTTTGTCTGCTTTATTATTTGATGCTTTATCCCCTCCATTTATCTTTGTGTACTTCTCTGAAATATTAGGTTACTATGAAAATAATATTATTATCATTATTTTGAAGTTTTCAAGAACCTTCACAATATTATCATAATGGTCCCAAATACATTAGATGAGAGTAATGTGTGCATGTGTTCATATGTGGTGTGTGTGTGTGTTTGTGTGTGTGTTTGTGTGTGTGTGTGTGTGTGTGTGTGTGTGTGTGTGTGTGTGTGTGTGTTTGTGTGTGTGTGTGCTTTTGTGTGTGTGTGTGTCTGTTTACGTGTGTGGTGTGGCAGCATGAATTAAAGAATTTAAATGTGTTAGTGTTTCACCAACATTAATTATTATCTGACTTGCTTGACTCTCTCCAGTCACTGCTGATGTGCAGCATAGAGACCTTTCAGCCTTGTTCCATTTATGGGAGATGCAGGTTACATGTGTGGTGTGTGATCTAATTACATATTCAATAACAGTCATTTTTATGGTTTTTGTTACAACAACAAAAACAGCATACTGAACAAACAGAAACACTAGATGTGGACCTCTCATCCTGTTCGTGCAATGGATGGGTTAGTATGTACATGTTTTAAAGTCATGGAATAGCATATGCATACTGCCATGACATGTATGTACTTCCAGTTGATAATTTGTATACCGTTGGGAGACATGTATGTACATACATAACTGTAGCTTTATTCTACCGGTATACGTACTGTGTATAGAGTGAATTTGCATATATTGTGAATTTTCTCATGTATGCACAATACGTGTACCTACCTACATACATATGTATGCATGTACATATGGCCACCTTGCTGGATTCTGAGGACATGGAGCTAGTGTGTGCTGTTCGTGGTGTGCTGCTCAACTTGATGACTGTACAGCTATAGGGCTTACGGTCACTGCTGTCAGACAATGGAGGAGTCATGAAGTACGGATATATGTACTGTATGTACAATCATAGCATACATATGCATATATGTACTACATAGTTACGTATGTATTATATAATTATATGTGCACTGTATGAATGTATGTACATACATTCATACATATTATGTGTACTGTATTCATATTTGGGTAAGAATACTGTTTGGAACATTTGCTTGTCCATGATCTTCATCACATGATCTTCACCTCAAACAGATTCCTTGAGGTGTTGGAGGATTTCGGACTGAACGACTGGGACCTATCCTCTTGTATGTGTAAGACATTGTGGAACTTAAGTGATACGTTGACATTGTGTTGTGTTTTGATATGGAAGAGACAGATCTCATCGCAAAACAAGAGATGAGCAGAGACATGTACATACATATAATCAATAATCACGGATAGTACTCGATGCATGCATCCAAGAGATTCCAGAGAGGGTAAGTGGGTCCGTGTGATACGTGTAGCTCTGATGAGTTAGTGTTCGGGTTGTAGGACGCTGTACCCATATGGAATAAGATTGCTGCGTATTTCCAACAGCAAATACCGTGAAATTATAATCGAATTTTAGAAGCCACCTTGTTCCTGAAGTTTCACCATTTTCTACATCCGTATTCAATAATTTCCGGCTATACCGTTGTCGATCGTATGATGACCGATTACAGCACTTTTCCGGTGCACAACCGAATAAGAAAGTCTCACTGTGCCAGGCTACACCAAATGCGACATGGTTGTAAAGACAGCGCTAGCAGGCTGCAGTCCTGTCTCCACGGTACCGGTGGTGCTCCTTCTGCTATCATTTCACTGGAGCTACGTTCAGAGTACGTGCCTCTCATCTTGTCCCAGCAACGCCTGTAGCTGGCTACACAATCGTAATGCGGGGTACGTTAGAAAGCTGCTTTCAGTGTGATTGTCTTTCTGAATCATCATTAGTTCTGTTACTAAGCTCATCTTAAGGTGCAGTACTGTAACTGTGTTTTTGGATTGTTTTTAGCCAGTAACCAAACGTCACGTTTAAGGTCATTTTCGTCTCCAAACACATTCGTATTTCGATGTGATCCCTCAGCATACGGTTAAATGGGGTCCGAGGAAGTAGAGTATTCGAAATTTGGCCACGGCCAACGACTAAAATACATTATTATAAGTCATTGCGTTTGAATTCTAAATGAAAACCTGATGTTCGTCTCTTGTATACTCATACAGACACAAACTATTCTAAAATTAGCTGGTTTAGAGTAATGTCGGGTATTATACGGGACACCTAAGGAAGTGTCCTTCAATTTAATCGAATACAACGCCTTATCGGAAACGTACTAGACTAGCTAAGATACATAGAGTGGATGTCCTCTATCCACAGGAGCTACACGTCAGTCCGATTTTGCGTTAAGAAGTTACAAAGTGCTATGTGGGGACCGTCGAGTCGGCCATTTCTGGACACGTCGGCAGTTTCGGGACAGTACGTAAGTAGTTTTGGGACGGTCTCGCTCGTGGCAAGAACTAAAGAAGACCTTTTTCGAAAATCCTCTCTACCTAAGATGAAGGTGCTAATAATCTTCTATATAGCCATCGTGTTCCCAAATTAATCCGTCTCTTCGTTGTGGAGTTACAATGAATTGAATAGAGACGCCCAAGGCCGGAATTACTGGACGTGTATGCTATTTTTGGACAACGTATTAGAACCTCGTAAAATATAGTTTAGGTTGGAGTTTTATAAATATTTAAGCCTCTGTTTAATTCCCAATGTTCTCATGCTATAAATGTTTTTGATGGAATCAATGCACCTATTTTTCTATAGGCTAAGCCCATATATAATGATATTCTTGTCTTTCAATCTATCTTGTAATCCCTTTTGGCTACTATGAAGTTGTAGGGAAGATGGAAATGGATTTTCCAATTCCATGCATTTACCTAATTGCTAGCAGCACATGTAATACTTGCTCCAAGTAGTGTCCGATAACTACCTAACATGTGTTCAGAAACTACCTTCAATAAGTTGGAAACATGGCATGTTTTGCCATCCACATGTGAACATTGCAAGACCATTATGTTTCTACAACATTACTCACATGTTAAGTTTCAAAATGATATGCATTTTGATGATATAAGTACAAGAATTATGCCATGAGTGGATTGATTATGCAGGGTAATTCTTAACACTGCAGTAACACCAATTAAATAATGACTTGAAATCATCAGGTGTTGAAAAAAGTAGGCGTACATCCAGGAGAATTGCTACTTTTAGCTGAAACCCACACATTTTGAAGAATATATCCACATCACTCAATGATGGAAATTTTAAAGATCATACTCCACATATAATTGTGCTAGCCCTGGTAGTTTCCGGTGTCCAGTAATCACCTCCACCCCAAAATACCCGACATTACTCTAACACTTGTGGAAGTTTCCAGACTGCAAAATGAAGGAAAATGCATCCGATTATGTGAACGCTAATGTTACATTCTAAATCATATCAATTATAATATTATAGATTATAGACTAGATGCCTTTTTAATTTCCCTTCATTTGCCATCTGAAACTTTCAATACTTTGTGTCTACAAGTAACATTAGTTTAAACTTTCCATCATGTGTATTCAAGGCGAACTAGGTGACCAAATTTGCATACGGCCGAATTCCGATTCTTTTTTACTCTGACTAGTCCTTAAAGAATTTTTTCTGCTGTTTGCTTGCTGAATGAGTTATTCAATAGAGGGAATAACAATCCAATCCAGCCGATATGATTACTTGATAATTAAATGCTTTTAAACACAGGTGGTTTTTTCATAATTGGTGGATTTGATCACTTGTATGCTTCAGCACATGTAGTGTGCAATTACCACCAAGAATTATTGGTTGATCAATTCTGATTATGAAATTCAACCATTGGGTACTCCTTTACCCTTCATCATTTGATTACAATGCATGCACACACACATGCACCCTCTCCCACACATGTACACACTCTATTTGTACAAAACGATTTAATACATTAACCCAGATGTGTACATACATACATACATACATACATACAATGTTTTCCACATATGTACATATACTATTCTACATAATGCAGATGCACATTTCTGTGTGTGCACAATGCATAAACTCATGATGAGAAAAAGTCTGGATTTGAAACTAGTCACCATGGCTGTCCAATAAAATGTCCAGTTCCCAATTACAAATCACCAACAATATACAGAGACAAAATCAGAAAATCTCTTTCATGGGATAATAGAGAACTTTTGTCCAATTATTGGCTTGTACTATCCTAATAACCATAGGAATTACAAAAGGTGAGGAGTCAATATGTTCAAAAGGTGACTTTCATGAGTACTCATGAAAGTCACCTTCTGAAGCCCTTCATCCACAACTATTTCATTTCAGGTGATTCATGTGATACTAATAAGGCTGCCTCACTTTATTAGGTTTCATAATTGAGTTTGGTGACACACTGCCAAGTTCTTGCACTCGAATTACTTGGTCTTATTCAGGTTTAATAACGTACAATGGAGGTACATGTATTACATTTGGCGATACCTTTGCACTTTAATTCCAGCTCAATTTCACACAATATATAATTATAGTATTATATTCACTGTTGCAGTTGCACATAGGAACACATACATATATTACATACATTTGTCTTCCATTGCTATGGTAACGGGGTGATTTCAGTCTATGTGAATAGATATCATCCTTGTGATAAATCTTAGACCAGGTCATGTGAGATTCCACTTTTTAATGATGTTGCATTGAAATAAAATAATAAAATTCATTTGCGCACTATGGGAGGAAGACAAATTTATCATCCAATAATAACTATATTTAGTATATACAGTGCATATAGTACTTGGTATGCCAAAATGACATGTATATAGGATAGGTGATATGCTTTCTGTTTCATTATTTAAAATTATAATAATTCCACTTCACATGCAGGTATTGTGGCAATGCTAACTATGTTCAAACAACTTCACAGCAAACATCCCAAGGCAGTGAATTATATCAGGCGTACTACCAAACCAAATGTGGATTTCTTGGATGGAAACGATGTCACAGATATCGATACCAGTAAGCAACCCTTGCTCACTTTTGACCACTAATTCACCATTCCATTGGGTATACCTCATGATTTGTCTGGACAATAGGTGACCAGTAATCTCTTTTGAGGAGCTTACCTCCTTTTAAAGGTGTATAGGCATGATGCATTGTAACTGGCTTACAGTTTCCAAGTCAATAGAATGGCAAGTGAATACAATTTGAAACAGATAAGTAATACAAATTTAGTCCAGTAATGTAAAAGGTACTTTATAATTGAGTTAATAATTTAAAGCTAAAACTGGTTTCTTCACCCATACTCTAATTGCTGAACAGTCTCTTTTATGGTTTCCAAACTTTTAACAAAAGCTGGGATGAAGTTAGTAAGTGGGTTTATCATTCAAACCATTGTTATCATCAGTTGCAGTATGATATATAATAGTATAATATAGTTTCTTGTGCATTTATTAATCAGAATTCAAATAAACTGTCATATGTAATGTTGGGCTTTCAATTGCCATACCAATTAATGCATGTGCAAACGTACCTTTGTGGTCTTGTTTGTGTGTTTGTGTGTGGGCGGGGTTGTATTTGTGTGGGTACAGTAACGTACATGTGTGAACCTAACCCATATCCTGTTTGCCATATAATAAATATATTATAGGTACAGAAGTGTGACAATATATCGTACCATATATCGCTCAACTTTGCGGTGCTCCACCTCTTGCTGTAGAGGATACTCAGGAAGTGGAACAAACTGCCAACGTGAGTGTGGAGCCCTGGCAAACAGTAATCAGTAAGGGATTTGGCCAGAATCGGTAATATTCACTTCTTTGCCAATGTGCTAGAAGGCCTTTTTGGAGAATACCACTCCTCATCACTAGCACTGGGCAATGTTCTGAGTAGTCAATCTCAGCTAAGCAGAGTATTGGCTGGGCTTTTAGCCTATCAGGTCGTTGTCTATAGGGTTCAGTGTAGTACGAGTAGTGGATTATTATCTACCGACTTTAACACCCTACGTAAGAGTCGCCACTTGGCTTATCTTCTACGTTTATATAATAATAATATTCCCTTATTAACAACTGTCCTTTCTACCGAGGACTATTTTTCATGCCTAGAAGATAACCACGGAAACGTGAAAGATAAACCTTGCCCTGTTTGGGAAGAATCGAAGAATTCACAGCCAAGCGGCAACGTTTACTTAGGGTGTTAAAGTTGGTAAATAATAATCTACTACTAGTAATCAATAAGCTACAGTTTGCCTCCAATCCTTCAACATTACTGGATTGTGTGTTCAAAATTCTGAATGTCTGTCACTTAGCAACGAACTTCCCACACAAACAAACACGCAAACTTAATGGTACTAACCCAGGTACCTTTTAACATATACACCTGAGGAACAGTTTCCCATTAACTCCTGAGCTGTGACCTACGCACTCAATGGTTTAAGACATTCAAGTATGGCGAGTCCAGCCAGCAACCAATGTTTTTGTTATGTATGTCCTCAATATCTACCTATTGAGATTGAATGTTGATGTAATCCCTTGGGAGAGTCCCAGACACCAGAGGGGTCCCTAGGTGATGGAATAGATAACATAATTTTCTATACATATTACCTCTCTGAGATTATTATTACTGTAGCAAAATGTAAAAAAACACAGTTGTGCTTAAGTTACATAACTGCACTGATAGCACATAAATGACATGACAACATCGACATGAGGTAACTGAAGGCAAATTCATTGAGGAAAGCATACAATTACAATAGAATGGAAAGTAGCAAATAAGAATCACGGCTTGTCGAGAGCAGGTACATTCTTCTGGTATGTGATGTGTATCAGCTATCCTTCATCATGATCTGATCTTAAGTTGATGCAACTGAAATTAATGATATCTTTGGCTGAGAAATTACTTGTGAAAAGTGTTCACTGTTCTCTTATGCAGCTGTCTGTAGCCCATCCTGTTCTAATGGAGGTACCTGCACTGCTCCTAGTAGATGCTCCTGTACTCCTCAATGGACTGGGTCCACTTGTACAACTGGTGAGACAGTCGTGTGTTAATACAGTCAATTCCATCTTCACATCCTCTAGCTCTAGTGGATTCTGAAGTAGATTACAGGACTTTGTAGATATCTGTGTGAGGGTCATTAACACAGTGTGCTTCCTTTACACACTTGCCTAGCCCATGTCATCATGTTGTATTAATCTTTTATGTAACACTTGTTCCCTACAGTTAGCAAATATTTATTGTTTCCTTTCAGATGTTAATGAGTGCATTACGGGTACTGACAACTGTGAACAAGGGTGTTCCAACACTCGAGGAGGCTTTACCTGTAGCTGTAACACTGGATATCAGTTGTCGGGTAATGGATACCAGTGTCGAGGTAGTTATGCACTAACACACACACACACACACACACACACACACACACACACACACACACACACACACACACACACACACACACACACACACACACACACACACACACACACACACACACATACACACACACACACACACACACACACACACACACACACACACACACACACACACACACACCTGCGCACCACACACACACACACCTGCGCACCGCACACACACACACACACACACACACACACACACACACACACACACACACACACACACACACACACACGAACACACACACACACACACACACACACACACACACACCACACACACCTGCGCACCACATACACACACACACACACACACATACACACACACAAACACACACACACACACACACACCACACCTGCGCACCACACACACACACACACACACACACACACACACACACACACACACACACACACACACACACACACACATTATGATAATTACAACTACACTGCAATTAAGCTATTTTGTGTGAATCATTCTACGTTTCACACAGATTAGCTTAATTGAAGGAAATTGAAAAATAAAAGAAGAATTTATATTGGCAATACTACAGTCCTATATTATTTTTATATAAAAAGGCATGCTAAGGGTCTGTCATCTGTTGTCTGCTTTCCCTCCACCCATCCCCTTCTTGATGATTTGTTATGCTTTTATGTAACTCTAGTTAGCGAATATTTGTTCTTTCCCTTTCAGATGTTAATGAGTGCACTGCTGGTACTGACAACTGTGAACAACAATGTACCAACACTCCAGGAAGCTTTACCTGTAGCTGTAACACTGGATATCGGTTGTTGGGTAATGGATACCAGTGTCAAGGTAATTATGCACAAACACACACACACACACACACACATTGGAACATTTTGGAACACCAAATATATGGAACAAACATCAGGCATACTGTTATGAATTAGGTTAATGCTTCAAGTTTAACAATCAACAATGGAAAATAGTACGTTACACTTTCGAAGAAAAGAAATCAAGGGAAGTAGAGGTTTGAGACAATGAAGAAGAATAAAATTTTTCACGCCCACGCATTTTGCAACAAGCTTGAGTTTCTATACAACCAAATTATTATTAGTAATCGCAAGTCATAACTCATATAAATTACAATGTTTCCAATCCCGGTGCGGTTTGTATAACGATGTTATGCAGGGTTCATACTTTCCAGAAATACCTGCCTCCAATAATTGTCGCCTTGGGCGTCTATATTCAACGTTTCGCTACTCGACGGATTTCTTTTGGGAATACGCTGACTGTAGAGAAGATTAGTACCTTTGCCTCAGTTAGAAATTATTTTCATGATAGGTCTCTTGCACTCTATTATTGAGGAGCGATTCCATTTAGAAGTCCGTAATTCCGACTCCACTCGTATACATTTTTAGTTTTAACATAGTGAAGAACGCAATTTTTAAGAGATATGAACCGAAAACCTAAACAATTCTAGTGTCGATAACTCTTCTTACCAACTCAACATGTGATAAAAACTTCAGCATATCTCGTCAACGGAATATGTTTTTGCAATTCAGAAAACGACATAGGATTGCCCAAAGCTTAAGAATAAGCTATTGAATGCTGTCGCAAACCGCAACTGCACGAGAGTACAAGAGGGCCCTCTTCTCCAATTTGTTAGTCATACATTATATATTTTGTATAATACATGTTAGACTACTATACTTGGCAGATATAATTATTAGTTCGCAATTCATGATGTGTAAGAGTTCCTCACTCCACAGCTGTTTGTACCAGTCCCTGTCAGAATGGTGGTACTTGCTCAGCACCAAATACCTGCACTTGTACCTCAAAGTGGACTGGGCCTACCTGTACAACACGTAAGTGAACTAGAGATAGTTTAGGTATGTATATCTGTGTTTTCGCGTACACAAGTACATTTTGTGTCTGTGCGTATGTGTGTGTGTGTGAGAGAGTGAGAGAGAGAGAGTTTGTACATACGTATGTGCATGTGTGTGTGTGTGTGTGTGTGCGTGTGTGTGTGCTCACATCTATATACTCACATTTATATACTATTCACAGACAATGCCACTTGGTGAAATGGTATTGACCTAGCACTATTTTACTTTAAGGATTGTGACTTAATAAGAAATTCATCGCATGTGACTGCATGTGACTGCATGTGACTACACGTGACTGCATGCAACGTGTCAGTTGAAAAGAGGGTTGTTGGGGTGGGTAACATCTTGTGGATAAGGTCAATGGTATTACACTAGCCATAGGAATTTGATCCTACTTCTGCAACCCTTTATTAGAAACAATGAGAAAACATAAATCTGCCCTTATACAGTACAGCTCATACATAATAATATTGTTACTGGTACTGTGCTTATGTTCATTGCTTATACGTTTTGGTCCTCTAGCTCCGCCTTCTTCAGTGAGTATCAGTGGAATGAGCAGAATTAAATACACATCCACATTGACACTAACCTGTAGTGCCTCGGGTGATGCGGCCGACTACAAATGGTATCTTAACAACAATAAACTCACCACCACTGCAAGACATTACTACAAATTATCAGCTCAACTGAGTGACAGTGGAAGCTACCAGTGCAAGGCTTGTAACTTGGCAGGTTGTTCAGCTAGAAGCAGTAGTCACACAGTTACTGTGATAGGTTAGTTATGATGGGCAGTACATCGTGTTGTCAATAGTACGGTTAAACCCCGTGTTGTATACTGTGTATGTGGTGTATTGGGTGTAGAGTGCTGTTATTAAAGAACATGCATCTTCATGTATGTAGAAGTGTAGCAGGATTAATAATAGCATTAGTGTGTTTTCTCTAATATCAACCACTCCGTTTATTGAGGCATAAATATGTACACTACACTCTATGGCTTCTGATTCCCATAATATCATTGTTATGATAAATTGAACACACATTGCTTGTCACCACATCAGATTGGTCTGTACTACCTCAAACATAATGTATACAGCAGTACTATGTAGGCTGAATCAACATCCTGATGTCAAGGATTATGTGATGACAACTGATGAGAAATATGTTAATCCTACTATCCTATAATATACAAAATAGTAGAAATGTACATTATTATAAACACAACTATGACACCATGCAATTAAACACTTTCAGTATCAGTACCCAGTGAGATCACTGTATATGACCTATTGTTTGTAATATATGTTATGTGTAATAAATTAATAAATAATAAATGTTCGTGTGCTGTGCCATCCAGCTGATAAGATAGAAACAGTACCATTAGACAGCAATTTTTTATCATATGTTATGTTGTATATAATATATCAGGTATACACAAGACCATTGTATTAAGTTTCTAAGCATTTAGCTGGAGCAAGTTTTACAATATTCATGATTATTATCAGTGGGTGCTATACCAGCTAAGACATGGAGAAGCAGGCAGGATGACAATAATCTCCTTGTGCTTATGTCCTACCCACTAAATGGTATTATACAAGACTAGTTAGTATAACCTTGCTTAAACTAGTATAACCTTGCATAATCCAGTATATTCTCCTCTGTACATTAGAGTACTTACATGTACATGTCATCAAAAGGTTCCCAAATGGCATAGTTAGTCAGTAATTTTCATCGACACTCAGCGGTTCTGGTTACAAATACATAGGTGTCTACAACACTGACTTATAGTATATATACTCATGTATTACATATACATAATTACATATTACAAACATACCTATCCATCGAAGAGAAGCACAGAAATCCGTATCCTGTAAACTTCACAATGTCAAGATTTACATACAGACCTCACAGTTACCAGTTGTTGTGTTCCTCCTGTGTCTCCCTCCCTTCAGATGTCCCTAATGCAGTGGACGTCTCAAGCATTGAAGTCACCAACACAACAGTTGACACTATCTCAATCCAGTGGACACCACCTAACAACAACTTTGATAGTATCATTGACTACAGAGTGGTTCTATATGGAAGTGGGGGACTTGTTGGTGTGTTCACTCCCTCTCAGCCCATGGTCACACTGGTGTCCTTGCAGCCTTTCAATACATACCAGATCAGAATATCAGCTCATAACAATGTTGGTTGGGGTGGTAACTCAAGTGAAAGGAATGTGAACACTTTGACAAGAGGTAGTGTGTGTGTGTGTGTGTGTGTGTGTGTGTGTGTGTGTGTGTGTGTGTGTGTGTGTGTGTGTGTGTGTGTGTGTGTGTGTGTGTGTGTGTCTGTGTATGTGTGTGTGAGGCGTACATACACCCAGCAAATATGACCAGCTCAATTCATCAATTTCCTATTCCACAGATGAGGTAGTAGCTAGTAATGTAACATACTCCACTCCAAGAGTGGGTGTGTCCGCATACACAATTGAGTTGAAGTGGGTGATACCTGAAGAGTGCATCACTGACCAATTGGAGGGTTACAAGTTATCAAGATGGCCGACGAATGCCACCAACATAGAGACTACTACTGTCAACAGAGACAATGTGTCATGTGCTTGGGATGTCACTGATATTGGCAGTGAGACCTATTGTCACGAATGGGAGGGATTTAGTCCCGGAAGACAATACACTGTATCACTGGAGATTGTCTACAATTACGGCATCCTGTACATCGGGGATCCTACAAATGTGACCATCACAGTCCCTACTCTACCCCTCCAAGGTTAGTGAGTGCTATGCATAATACATACCTGTTTATCCAGTCTGCCTTTGAGGTGCTAAGCATCACAGTCTCAACATATGGATAGCAGGAGTGTTACATTCAAGTCTCAACATTGAGATCACTGACAAGGAGATTCCCTGATTTCAACTGTACATGTGTTGGTACTTCCAGTGATGTGTGTGTACTTTGCTATGGTTGATACCACTTGTATAATCTGTAGAAAACATTGGAACAGTTGATCTGGCATTGGGTGTGGTTATGGGAGTACTCCTAGCAGTTCTGGTGATAGTAGTTGCTGTACTTGTTGTTTTGCTGATTTGTAAAAAGTGAGTTTGATCTTGTCTTCGAGTGAGGATGTATGTACCTTGTGCAACATGCACACACATGCGCGCGCACACACACACACACACACACACACACACACACACACACATACACACACACACACACACACACACACACACACACACACACACACACACACACACACACACAGTCCAGTGTACACAGATACCCTTCATATCATAATTGTACTGTAGGTGTCAACGTAGCAAAACAAAAGACACAGACACAGCAGCTGTGTACAGTGTGAACAGAGATATGAATGACAATTCACTGGAAACTGTCCAGTTCGAACCAGCTTATGGTGGTGACCACTACACTCTAACAGATAATCATCAGTATGTCAATGAACATCTCCAAGACCGTGTGACGTCACAAAAGCAGCCCTATACCTCCCTCGATCCCAAGAGTGTCCAAACGAATGCCTATGCTTCATTGGTGTTCAATCAAAATTCATCCACTGCCATCAGCAAGTACGAAAATTGCACTAATACCACTAACGAATATGACACCCCAAAAGAAGTGGTCCCTCATAAGAAACTATCTACACAGCAGACCCATGAGTATGCCAACTGGAATGTTATCGGTCAACAGCATGGAGAGGGTGACCAAAGATCTGTTGACAGGAAATCATCCAACAAGATACTATCCACCAGTGGACCAGGTGTGAAGGAGGTGGAGAAAGAGACAACAGCTCCTCAAACCAAAGAGGATATCGGTAATACACATCACCTGACGTTGCCAAAGAAGCCTGAACAAAGAAAGAAAGTCCCTCCCCCAACCAAACAGCGCCCCAAGACTAACAAAAAACAATCCACCCTCCACCCTCTCACACAAGAGTCAGCCACACTCAAACCACAAACACAACCACAACAACCAGATCCAGTCATGACTGGTTCTCCCTTGGATGTATCTCTGAAACCACCCATCCCTCCTAAAGCTAAGAAACAACCACTGCTACCAAAAAAGGCTCCCCAAGAACAATCAGCAGTTACCAAGCAACCACCACAAACACGCCCACAACAACCAGATCCAGTCATGACTGGTTCTCCCTCAGATGTATCTCCAAAACCACCCATCCCTCCTAAAGCTAAGAAGCAACCACTGCTACCAAAAAAGGCTCCCCAAGAACAATCAGCAGTTACCAAGCAACCACTTCCGGGATCAAATGTTACAGAATTGAGAAAGAAACTTGAGAATATTAAGTATTCAGTTAATTAACAAACTGAGTGTGATCATAAGATTAATACAGTATAATTCTTTTGGTAGATATTAATGAATACTATATGACTGCTATGAGTGTTCACACTGCGTGTGCTCCAATTATATATCCAATACACTTTGATATTATAATCATTATTAGAATGTTTCTCATTCATTATGTAAGTCGAATATAATATGGTATATGTACTTACATATGTGGATGTTGTGAGGATCTCCAGCTGCTACTCCATATAGTACACTTGAACAGCACGTGCACAAATTGTATCAGTTGATGTGGATATCCATAATATATACTGTGTATATATATATATATATATATATATATATATATATATATATATATATCATAGGCGGAGGAATGGTTTGGCAAGTGGGGGGGCCATGGTACTGAAACTCATGATTAATATTGCACTTGTGTCCATGTATGCAATACTCTACATAGACATTCTTGGTCCTACCTTTGTGATGAGTGGGGGGGCCATGGCCCCCCTGGCCCCCCCTGTTCCGCCGCCTATGTATATATATTATATAATATGCATATGAATTCAAATAAGTGATAATCAATCATGTACATGTACTCTGTGGTGCACAATCTTCCTGTGGACATCCGGCTGACACCTTGTCATCTGACAACATTGAACTTGCTCTGAGGGAGGTGTTTCTCTCAGTGCCAAACGTTTGTAACTAATCAGTATGCATGAATAGTAGACAGATAAATATATATACAGTATATATATATAGTCTATTTACTGTTATTTGATTTATTTTCTATTACTATTATGTATCATAATTGGTAATAATGACAATATACTAATAATAACTCATAACTGGCTCCATATATAGTCAGTGAGTTCTAATGTAATGGTCTAATTGTACACTGATATCAAAGTGATCATACTCAGCTGCAGGACTGGACTGTTGTGATGTCCTGCCTGGTCACTGCTTACAATGTACTGTTATCACTTGGCTGTAAAGTGAAAATATTAATGGTACTAATCTGAGGTCTGCTTTGGCTTCAAAACCATTGGTATTAATGGGTGTAGTATGAAAGGAGAATTGGGAGGGCTGATTGCAGTGGTGGCTTCGTGGCTCAGTGGCTATGGCGGCTACAGTCAGACGTCCTGGGTTCGAGTCCAGTAGTTGCCATTTTTCTCTTTTCTCCTTTTTCCTTGAGCAGGTTGGGTTCCAATTAAACTTCAGATTATTATTATCAATATCTTCAACTTTGCAAGAGCTTCGTAATATTATTATACTGGTCCCAAATGCATTAGATTAATGTGTGTGTTGTGTGGGTGGGTGTGCGTGTGTGTGTATGTGTGTGTGTGTGTGTGTGTGTGTGTGTGTGTGTGTAGGTGTGTGTGTGTAGGTGTGTGTGTGTGTGTGTGTGTGTGTGTGCTTGTGTGTGGTGTGTGCATGTATGTGTGTACATGTGTGTATCAACCTTGAAGAGATTAATTTAGGTGTTTGGGGATTTCAGACTAGCACCTATCCTCTTGTACGTGTAAGACATTGTGGAACTTAAGTGCTATGTTGACATTGTCTGTGATGTGTTTTTACATGGAAGAAACAGATCTCATTGCAAAACATTTTGAAGCTTATCCAGGTGAGGAGAAGCATTGAGTAATTTCATTGTGTGTACAGAGTTGCATACAGTTACATGGATAATGTGTACAGTTGTGATGTACATATGCACTGATGTACAATGACTTAGTCCATTTCTTAACTTGCATGGCATGAGATTCCGGAGAGGGTAAGTGGGTTCGTGCGATACATGTAGCTCTGATGAGTTAGTGTTCAGGTTGAAAGACACTGTACTCATATAGGGTAAGATGGGCCTACCGGATCAAGTGCAGCACCTGGACCAGCTACTAATCAATATCCTACCCCTTACCCTAACCTGTTAGGATTAGGGTTAAGATTAATCAGTATAAATTGATTAATGACTGGTCCAGACACTGCACTTGATCCTAGGTCTATTTCGAAAAAAAGAGTGTTCCAACAGCAAAAACCGTATAGTTGTAGTCGAATTTTAGAAGCCACCTTATTCCCGAAGTGGGCCCATTCCACATCCGTAATCTATAATTTCCGGCTACCATTGTCAATCGTATATTATGATGGCCGATTACAGCACTTTTCCGCTGCGCAACCGAATAAGAATAGTCTCACTGTGCCAAGCTGCTCCAAATGAGACATGGCTGTAAAGACAGCGCTAACAGGCTGCAGTCCTGTCTTCACGGTACCGGTGGTGTTCCTTCTGCTATCATTTCACTGGAGCTACGTTCAGAGTACGTGCCTCTCATCTTGTCCCAGCAACGCCTGTAGCGGGCTACACAATCCTAGTGCGGGGTACGTTAGAAAAGCTGCTTTTAGTGTGATTGTCTTTCTAAATCGTCATTTGTTCTAATATTAAGCTCATCTTAAAGTACTATACTGTTTTCGATTATTTTTAGCTAGTACCCAATATCATGTTCAACGTCATTTATCTTTATCACCGGTATAATTTGACGGACGTCCCGAATATTACACATAGGGGTAACAATGAACAATCGAGAACCTTTTTGAAATTCCCGAAGATGTAAATTTAGCTAGCTCTATCAAATGGTGCAGTTCGTTTCAATTCCGTTACTTTTATATAGACTATTAATATTATTATAGTTATCTTTATAGTTTACGCCGAGTTATGGCTTGAAACGGTCCTTTTCTCCTGTTGTGTATGATGAGCAAGAAAAAATAAATGTGAAATTAAAACTTTAATTGAAATTAAACTGAAAGTCTGGATTTGAAACTAGTCGTCATGGGTGTCCAATCAATTGCCAAGCTCCCAAAGTTTCACAAACAATTTCAAATTACCGACTTTACAGGGATGAAATTGCAAAAAAATTGATGAGAAAATCGGTCCGGGAAGCTTTTGTCCGATTATTGGCCTGTACAAAGCTAATAACATAGGAATTACCATAGTACAAGCAACAGGTACTGTAGGTTACAACAGATGAGTAAATATGTTTCTTAAGGATGAATACTCATGAGTCACCCCCTGAAACCAACCCTCCATCTACAATCATTTCCAATTCAGGTGATTCAGGTGAGACTTCATTCCAAATAAGGCTGTCTGATCAATGTAATTGATTAGGTTTCATTATGATATTTCATTTTTACTTGTGAAAGGAACACAGAGAATTTAGGTAGCCATGAGTACTGTATATCTACCCATTGGTTGAATTTTGTGATTGGATTCAATGAACCATTTATTCTTGGCAGTAATTTCACACCACCCATGTGGTGGAGCATGCAATTGATCAAGTCCACCAATAATAATGGAATAATTTCACCAATGTTGTACACTGTACATAGTGCATGTATTTCAGCATGCATCTTTCAGTAGTTGGCAAACAGTATCCTTTAAACGAGATATGGCCCAACCTTTTAGTGGGAAAATTGTATATCTACCCAGTCTGTACCTGTCAGGTTTAAAACTATTGTCAGATCATAAAAATTATTATTAATAATAAATGATATTCATGGTCACTTGGTTTGTGCATGACAAGGGCATTTGTGCTCACATCAAACTCAGAGTTCAAAGGTGGATCCAGGCTGGTGTTTGGGATGCCTATAGAGATGCACCACCCTGACCTATATGATTTATGGAATGGGAGTAGCTACTTCCCTGAATACACTCAGAACTGAGATCATTCTCTGCCATTATAACACTGCAGTGAGGAAAGGTTTGTGTAGAGATGGTCACAGTAACTTACCAGAAATTAAATGACCATTCAGCTGTCCACTTTCCAGAAGAGGTAATTATTAAGAATCAACCTAGTACTTAAAAGTCTCCTCTTTGTCAACTTATTTGACCATTAATATTTTGGCTTGTACAATTGATGATTGCTATAATAATAATATGTGAGCCAATTGCCTTATTTGGAAGCTCATGTACAACATTCTGCTGACAGAGCTTTGCTAAACTATTAAAGACTAATGGTACATGCTTGGTGCTGGCTATTAACCTCAATACTATGAACAAGAAATTGTAGTCAACAAATTTGTGGGACTGCCAACCCTTGCACTGGAATTACTTGGGTGTCTTATTCAGGTTAATAACCTGCAATGAAGGTATTACATATGGCAAAGCCTTTGCACTTGAAGTGTAGCGCAATTTCAAATTTTTGTCTTATCATAATCAGCCATCTTTTTCACGTAAATGTATATATTCTCCATTGTAGTTATACATAGGAACACATAATATAATTGTTTTCCTTTGCTATGGATTTAGGATGTCCGTCCATGTGAATGGACATGCTCTCTATGGTAAATCTTCTGCCACATTATGTGAGATTGGCACATTCCAATGAGATTGCATGTATGAAGAATTTCATCAGTGCACTATGGGAGGAAGACAAATATGTTGTCATCCAATTACATGCATGTTAACCATAACAGAACACTTGACCTCTGGTTTGGCCTTGGTCTGGCACTCTATCACAGCCAACATTCTAATAGTGAGGTGACGACTATTGCTTATCGACCATAGCATACCAGAAATTGAAATGAGAAATACATTTAGTATACATATACTTGGTATGCCAAAATGACATGTATATGACATGGGATGTGTGATATATATGCTTTCTGTTTCATTATTTAAATTAACTTTATTTTATAAAAATTACACTTCACATGCAGGTATTGTGGCAATGCTATCTATGTTCAAAAAACTTCACAGCAAACATACCAGGGCAGTGAATTATACTGGGACTACTACTACACCAGTTGTGGATCTTTCAGCCGATGTCTTATATATCAATACTGGTATGCAACCCTTGCTCACTTTTGACCACTAATTCACCATTCCATTGGGTATACCTCATGATTTGTCAAGGCAATAGGTGACCAGTAATCTCTTTTGAGGAGGTTATCTCTTTTTAGAGTTGTAAATGTAGGCATGATGCATTGTAAAGCCATTAATAGCATGCAATATCCAAATCAATGGAATGGCAAGTGAATGTGATTTGAAACAGATAAGTAATTGAAACTATTTTAGTCTGGTAATGTATAGGGTACTCAATATTTGAGTTGTAAACCAATAACATGCCTTTTCACCCATACTCAAATTACTAGACAGTCCCTGTAATGGTAAGTAACAAAGCTGGGATGAAGTTATAAGGTGGATTTTTATACTAATCATTATCATCAGTATAATACAGTATATATTAGTATAATATAACATATAGTATAATAGTATATTAGTGCAATATAAAATAATAATCAGAATCCAATAAACCTATTTAGTATAGGGCTTTATCATCACCATACATTACCAATTAATGTGTGTGCCAGCATACCTGTGGTCTTGTTTGCGTGGGGTGAGGGGGGTGGGGTGGGGGATGCATTTGCGTGCATACAGACATGTACGTATGTGAATCTAACCTGTAACCTACAGTTTTGCTATATACAATTATATAGGTACAGAAGTGTGACACGATATCGTACAACATATCGCTCAACTTTGCGGTGCTCCACCTCTTGCTGTGTAGGATACTCGGGAAATGGAACAAACTGCCAACGTGAGTGTGGATCCCTGGCAAACAGTAATCAGTAATCTACAGTTTGCCTCTCATGTTTCAACATTGCTGTATTGTGTGTTTGAAATTCTGAATGTCTGTCACTTAGCAATGAACTTTGCATACAAACAGCAACAACATGCACACAAGCAAGCACACTTAACGGTACTAAAGCAAGCTAGTACCTTTTAACATATACACCTAAGGAACAGTGTCCCATTAACTCCTGAGCTGTGACCTACATACTCAAGACCCTGATGGTTTAAGACGTTCGTGTATGGCGAGTCCAGCCAGCAACCAATACTTTTGTTATGTCCTTAATGCTTACCTATAGTGGCTAAATGTTGATGTAATCCCTTAAGAAAGTCCCAAGCCCTAAAGGAACCCCTAAGTGATGGAGTAAATAAGACAGTATTGCATCTCTCTAATATTAATTTATGGCAAAATGTAACACCTCACAGCTGTGCTCCAGTTGCATAGCAACACTGATGAACATGTGAATGACATGTGATAACTGAAGGTGATTACTTTGAGGAAAGCAAACAACAGAATGAATAATAACAAAAAAGAATCACAGCTTGCCATATGCTAAATCATTCTCACCTTCCCCACAACTTCATAGCAGCCAAAAGTGATTACAAGGTATAGTACAAGACAGGACTATCGAAAATAGTGTTTTAATGTTCTTTGAACAAATGCAGATAATCTGGTGTATTGGATTCATTTATTAGAAAAGTAAACGTAGGTATAAATAGCTTCAAAAATTCCGACCTAAACTATGTTATGCAGGGTCTTAATTATACTTTCCAGAAGTACCCTATGCCTCCAATAATTGCACACCTTGGGCATGTATATTCAATCCTTAACTTCACAATGCATCCAGAGACGGATTTCTTCTAGAATACGACAAATGTACAGAAGATTAATTAGTACATTTGCCTAAGATAGAAATAATTTTCAGGATAAGTCTCTTACACTCTTTTGCAACTGCATGGAAGAGTACAAGTGGGCCCTTTCCTCAGATCAGCTTAATTTGTTAGTCATACATTACTTTGTATGTACATGTTACTATATGCTTAGCAGATATAATAATCAGATTACAATTTATGATGTGAGGTTTCCTCACTCCACAGCTGTTTGTACCAGTCCCTGTCAGAATGGTGGTAATTGCTCAGCTCCGAATAACTGCAATTGTACCTCAGAGTGGACTGGGTCTACCTGTACAACACGTAAGTGAACTAGAGATAGTTTAGGTATGTACATTTGTGCGTCGTCATGCACAAGTAAACTGTGTGTGTAGGTGTGTGCATGTGTGTGTATGTGTGCGTGCGAGTGTGAGTCTGTCTGTCTGTGTGTGTGTATTTTATGTGTATGTACATGTGTATTTGAGTGTGCATTCATGCTTACGTGTGTGTATGTGCTTGTATGTCATGTGTGTCAGCTCTTCCTCATCTTAATATGCATACTGACTACTTGGTTAGCAGCATCATCTGTACATATCACATACTAAGTCTTCTGATACAGCTGTCTACACCCCTGTCTGCATGTCATAATACGTGCATCACCTGCTGTGTGTTCCTGTACTTCTGATTGGTCTGGAATACGTTACGCTATCTTAAATTAATGCAACTGGAATGAATGATATCTTTGCCTGGGAAATTAGTTGTAAAAAGTGTCCACTGTTCTCTTATGCAGCTGTCTGTAGTTCAGGCTGTTCTAATGGAGGTTCCTGCACTGCTCCTAGTAGATGCTCCTGTACTCCTCAATGGACTGGACCCACTTGTACAACTGGTGAGACAGTCGTGTGTTAATACAGTCAATTCCATCTTCACATCCACTTCTGGTAGAATCTGAAAGTAGATTACAGGACTCGGTAGATATCTGTGTGAGGATCATTGTGTGCTTTCCCTGACACATACCTATGTAGTCTATGTCATGATGAGTGTGTGTCATATGTTCCTCACCTTCCATTCACCCATCCCTTCTGCTGTTGATCTTCCATGTAACTCTTTTACAGTTAACAAATGCTTATTGTTCCCTTTAAGATGTTAATGAGTGCACTGCGGGTACGAACAATTGTCAACAACGGTGTACCAACACTCGAGGAAGCTTTACCTGTAGCTGTTACTCTGGATATCAGTTGTTGGGTAATGGATACCAGTGTCAAGGTACTCATGCACAAACACACACACGCATGCATGCGCACACACACGCGCACACACACACACACACACAGACAGACACACTGACAATGTATTGTTTCCCTTTCAGCTTTCAGATGTTAATGAGTGTAATATGTACACTGACTACCTGGTCAGCATCATCATCTGTACATATCACATACTTCTAATACAGCTGTATGTAACAGATCATGTCAGAATGGTGGGTCTTGCTCAGCACCAGATACCTGCACTTGTACCTCAGAGTGGACTGGGTCTACCTGTACAACACGTAAGTGAACTAGAGATAATTTAGGTACATACATTTGTGTTTTGCATACACAAGTAAATTGTGCATCTCTCTCTCTCTCTGTGTGTGTGTGTACGTCTTATTCTGATCTGATTGGTTTGGAAAACGCTGCATTGATCTTAAGTTGAGGCAACTGGAATTTTAATGATATCTTTGGCTGAGAAATTTCTTGTGAAAAGTGTTCACTGTTCTCTTATACAGCTGTCTGTAGCCCATCCTGTTCTAATGGAGGTACCTGCACTGCTCCTAGTAGATGCTCCTGTACTCCTCAATGGACTGGACCCACTTGTACAACTGGTGAGACAGTCGTGTGTTAATACAGTCAATTCCAACCTCACATTCTCTAGTTCTAGTGGAGTCTGAAGTAGAGTACAGGACTTTGTAGATATTTGTGTGAGGATCAATAGCATAGTGTGCTTCCTTGACACATGCCTAGCCCATGTCAAGATGAGTGTGTGTCATTTGATCCCCACCTTCCATCCACCCATCCCTTCCCATGCAGTGATGGTAACAAATGCTTATTGTTCCCTTTCAGATGTTGATGAGTGCACTGCGGGTACTCACAACTGTAAACAACTGTGTACCAACACTCGAGGAAGCTTTACCTGTAGCTGTTACTCTGGATATCGGTTGTTGCGAAACAGATACCAGTGTCAAGGTACTTATGCACAAACACACACACACGCACGTGCACACACGCCACACACACACACACACACACACACACACACACACACACACACACACACACACACACACACACACACACACACACACACACACACACACACACACACACACAGACACATACCTACGTAGTCCATGTCATGATGAGTGTGTGTCCTCTGTTTCTCACCTTCAATCCACCCATCCCTTCCCAGTGGTGCTATTGATCTTCTGTGTAACTCTTCTACAGATAAAAAAATGCTTATTATTCCCTTTCAGATTTTGATGAGTGCACTGCTGGTACTGACAACTGTGAACAACAGTGTACCAACACTCCAGGAAGCTTTACCTGTAGCTGTAACACTGGATATCAGTTGTTGGGTAATGGATACCAGTGTCAAGGTACTTATGCACAAACACACACTCGCACACACATGTGCACACCACACACACACACACACACACACACACACACACACACACACACACACACACACACACACACTCACAGACACATAGATAGAAAGGCATTTTAGGTGAATTATTTACATTTTTGTTCCCACATACTTCTTTAACCCTTTAGTTGGAAACGAGAAACAATAGTTGTAAAATTATCACTGTAACAGTACAGCTTATATCAAAATGTAATTAATAAATGTAATTATAATATATTATATTATGTATTTTATGTATATATTCATATGTTTGTTATTGGCACTATGCTTACGTTCATTACTTATATTCCTCCTCTAGCTCCACCATATTCAGTGAGTATCAGAGGAAAGAGCAGAATTGTATACACCAACAGATTGAGTCTAACCTGTAGTGCCTCTGGCACAGTGGACAACTACAAATGGTATCGTAACAGCTCTCTACTTACCACCACTACAAGACGTTACTACAAATCATTAGCTCAACAAAGTGACAGTGGATACTACCAGTGTGTAGCTTGTAACTGGGCAGGTTGTTCAGCTAGAAGCAGTAGTCACACAGTTGTAGTGATAGGTTAGTTATGATGGACAGTACATCATGTTGTGAATAGTAAGGTTACCCCTATCTGTATACCAGTATGTATGTAGTGCATTTGGTATAGAGTGCTGTTATGAAACACCATACATCTTCATGCATATGGAAGTGCAGTACTGATAATAGCTTTAGTGTGTTTTCTCTTATATCAACTGCTACGTTCATTGGTGTAAAAATACATACCCTACACTCTATGGTTTCTGCTTCCCATAATATAATAAATTGAACACACATTGCTTGTCACCACCTCAGATTGGTTCGTACTACCTCAAACATAATGTATACAGCAGTACTATGTAGGCTGAATCAACATCCTGATGTCAAGGATTATGTGATGACATTCGATGTGAAATATGTCCATCTTACTATTTCATAATATATTACTAAGCACAACTATAGGGGCGAACCCTTTCCCTTCCGTACCCAGGCCAAGGACACTGTACATCACATATAGTGTTGTATAATATATTCTGTGTATGTACATTTACAGTGAGTATAGTTCAGCTGTATGCATGCAGTGTGATGTATATCTACTGTACACCACATCTATGGTTTGCAGCAGTGGATGTGACAACATGCAACTGTTAGATTCAACATAACCTTTGTTCTCACTGAAAATACTAATAATAATTTTCGGACTGTGCAGTTGATAAGATTCCCTTTCTACAGTAGTGGTTGCCATATAGAAATACTACCATTAGACAGCAATTTTATCATACCTAACTATAATTGTATATATTGTATATATTGTATCAGGTATACACAAGACCATTACTTTAAGTTTTTAAACATTTAGCTATTCATGATATCAGTGGGTGCTATACCAGCTAAGACATGGACAAGCAGGCAGGGTGACAATGAACCCCCTCCTATCCATGTCTTAACTGCTAAAGGGTATTGTTCAGGTTGGTTTAACCTTGCTCAAACTAGTACAACCTTGCATATAATCTAGTATATTATCCCTGCACTGTACATTAGAGTGCATAGATGTACATGTCGGTTGTTAAAAACTGACTTCTTGTCATCAAGAGGATACCAAAAGGCAATTTTCACCGACGCTTGGCAGTTCTTGTTACAAATACGTAAGTGTCAACAAGACTGACTTATAAATTGGCAGTTTCAATGCATATTATGGCCATATGTAATCTATCAAAGAGAGGTACAATAATCTATGTGTACCCTGTAGCTGTAAATACTTCACATGATTTACCTACACACCTCACAGTGACCAGTTGATGTGTTCCTCCTGTGTCTCCCTCCCTTCAGATGTCCCTGATGCAGTGGACGTCTCAAGGATTGAAGTCACCAACACAACATTTGACACTATCTCCATCCAGTGGACACCACCTAACAACAACTTTGACAGTATCATTGACTACAGAGTGGTTCTGTATGGAAGTGGGGGACTTGTTGGTGTGTTCACTTCCTCTCAGCCCATGGTCACACTGGTGTCCTTGCAGCCTTTCACTACATACCAGATCAGAATATCAGCTCAAAACAATGCTGGTTGGGGTGGTAACTCTAGTGAAAGGAATGTGAACACTCTGACAAGAGGTAGTGTGTGTGTGTGTGTGTGTGTGTGTGTGTGTGTGTGTGTGTTGTGTGTGTTGTGTGTGTATGTATGTACACAGTCATTATATCCAGCAAAATGACCAACTCTATTCATACATTCTCTATTCTACAGATGAGGTACTAGCAAATAGCATAACATACTCCACTCCTAGAGTGGGTGTGTCCTCGTACACAGTTGAGTTGAGGTGGGTGGTACCCAAAGGACTCCTCACTGACAAATTGGAGGGTTACAGGTTGTCAAGATGGCCGACGAATACCACCAACATAGAGACTACTACTGTCAACAGAGACAATGTGTCATGTGCTTGGAATGTCACTGCTATTGGTAGTGAGACCTATTGTCACGAATGGGAGGGATTTAGTCCTGGAACTCAATACACTGTATCACTGGAGATTGTCTACAATTATGGCAACCTGTCCACCGGGGGTCCTACAAATGTGATCATCACAATCCCTACTCTACCCCCTTCTCAAGGTTAGTGAGTGCTATGCATAATACTACATTAATACCTATTCATCCAGACCACCTTCGAAATGGTAATAACATCTCTATGGTTGTTATGTATCCATGTGTATCATTGATGTTAGTTGTTTGTACAATCTGTAGAAGAAGTTGGAACAGTTGGTCTAGCAGTGGGTGTGGCTGTTGGCGTGCTCCTGGCAGTTCTGATGACAGCAGCTGTTGTAATTTTTGTTTTGCTGATTTGCAAAAAGTGAGTGTTTGGGTGTTGATGAACACATACACGCACATACACATAGCCCGGTGTACACAGATACTCTTTGTATCATAATTGTACTATAGGTGTCGATGTAGCAAAACAAAAGACACTGACACAGCTGCTGTGTACAATGTGAACAAGGATGTCAGTGGCCATCAACTGGAAACTGTCCAGTTTGAACCAGCTTATGGTGGTGAGGACTACACTCTAACAGATGATCCTCGGTATGTCAATGAACATCTCAAAATGTCTAAAGATTCTTACTGCGTTTCTGAAGACCGTGTAACTCCACAAAAGGAGCACTATGCCTCCCTCGATTTCAAGGGCATTCAAACATCTGCCTATGCTTCATTGACGTTCAATCAAAATTCATCCACTGCCATCAGCAAGTACGAAGATAAGACTAATAACACTAGCGAATATGAGACTCCAGAAAAAGTGGTCCCTCAGAAGAAACCATCTACACAGCAGACCCATGAGTATGCCAACTGGAATGTCATCACTCAACAGCATGGAGAGGGTGACCAAAGCTCTATTGACAGGAAATCATCCAACAAGATACCATCCACCAGTGGACCAGGTGTGAAGGAGGTGGGGAAAGAGACAACAGCTCCTCAAACCATGCCAACCAAGGAGAATATCGGTGATACACATCGCCTAATGCTCCCAACCAAACAGCACCTCAAGACTAACAAAAAACAATCCCTCCGCCCTCCCACACAACAATCAGCCACACCCAAACCGCAAAGACACCCACAACAACCAAATCCAGTTATGACTGGTTCTCCCTCGGATGCATCTCCGAAGCCACCCATCGCTTCAAAAGTTAAGAAGCAACCACTGCTACCAAAAAACGTTCCCCCCACGCAATCAGTAGTTATCAAGCAACCATTTCCAGGATTAAATGTTACAGAAATGAGGAAGAAACTTGAGAATAAGTATTGAGTCAATTAATAAACTGAGTGTGATCATAATATTATTAGTATGTATATTAGTATATTTCTTTTAGTAGATATTAATGAATTAGACCACATACATACCATATGACTACTATGGGTGTTTACATTGTGTGTGCTCCAATTATAAATCCAATACACTTTGATATTATAATCATTATTAAATGTATATATAGATATATAGATATATATATACAATATGGTACACGTACATACTTGTATACAGATGTTGTGAGGATCTTCAGCTCCTACTCAGCTGCTACTCCATATAATACACTCAAACAGTGCACATTGTCAAATTGTATCAATTGATGTGGATATGCATAATATATGCAGTATAATATGAATTCAAATAACCTGCCCTCTCAATTCAAGGTTTTCTATCTGGATGATGGAACAATCAGTGGTAACCTCGAAGATATCTCTGCAGATTTGAACCGCATCGAAACACAAGGACGAGAACTAGGCTTACGCCTGAATGTGAACAAGTCAGAGTTGATTTCTAATGACCAGCCTGCAGCAGCGAGATTGCTATCTTCCTACCCTGGTTTGCAGTTGGTACCCTCAGAGCATGCAACACTTTTGGGATCCCCATTGGGAGCTAGTGCAATGGCCACAGTTTTAGATTCCCAGATACAGCAGTTGAAACTGTCTGGGGAACGTCTGCATCACCTTCAGTCACATGACGCCCTTACCATTTTGCATCACTCCCTTGCCTTACCATCACTCCTACATGTCCTACGCACATCTCCAGCATTCTCATCACCACTCCTACCTGTCTGGGATAACTTAATGCTCTCCATCTTCTCCACCGTTACCAATATAGAATTCCACCCTGGAGACCCTGCCTGGCTTCAAGCAACCCTCCCAGTCGGATCTGGGGGTCTCGGCATTGTCATCTTGCACCTTCCGCCTTATTGGCATCCGCTGATGGAGCCTCCTCACTGATGCTTGAGTTTTTGCCAGCAGACCTATCCACCGTACCATACACGGAAAGGATTTCTGCCTTGTCTGCCTGGAGACATGACTTACCACCTGAGACACCGGTACCCGCTGCACCCAGCAATCAAAAGGCCTGGGATAGACCAAAGATCGACTGTTTGTTTGATAGCATCCTCGCATTGAGTAGCGATAAGGAATCTCAAGCCAGACTAATAGCTGCCAACACCGCAGAATCTGGGGCATGGCTCAACGCTCCACCGGTTACCTCCTTGGGTCTTAGAATGACT
>OZ026552.1:442500-445000 GCA_964020155.1 Chondrilla cf. caribensis | reverse complement strand
ATGGGATGCTGTCTGGAATTTGGTTTTAATGGATAAAACAGTTAGGATAAGATAGCTTATTTACTGTGGAGGCCATAAGCCTATAGGGAGCTACTATGTAGTACAAACTTGAATTTTACAGGATAGCAAGGAGAAGACAAGAGACAAGTACAAATTGTAAAAAAATATGTAAATAGAATAAACTATGATGAATAATGAATTGATTTAGTGTGGTCTTAGGTTGGTAAACAAAGTAGAATAACTACATTCAATTTGACAAAATGAAGGTGAGATGAATGCAAATAAGCATTCATTGGCAAGATCAATTGGGAAAACAAATTGGAGCACAATGGCAAAAAATGAAAGGAATTAAATGCAGATTTATGAGTCGATGAGCAGAGGCATGTACGTGCATTTAATTTACACTATAATAGCTAATCACGGATTGTACTCGGTGCGTACATCCAAGAGATTCCGGAGAGGGTACGTTGGCCCGTGTGATAGCTATATACCTGCAGTTCTGATGAGTCAGTGTTCAGGTTGCAAGACGCTATACTCTAGGGCAAGAAAGGTTTACGTCAGAAGAAAGAGTGTTGTGTATTTCCGACAGCAAAAACCGTGTAGTTGTAGTCAAATTTTCGAAGCCGACCATTCGGCCACCTTCAAGTTGTTTCTGGAGTTACCCCATTTTCTATAATATCCGTAATCTATGATAATAATACGTATATCCGGCTACCATCGTCAATCGTATATTATGATGGCCTTTCCGGTGCGCAACCGAATAAGAAAGTCTTACTGTGCCAGGCTACACCAGATGCGACATGGTTGTAAAGACAGCGCTAGCAGGCTGCAGTCCTGTCTTCACGGTACCGGTGGTGCTCCTTCTGCTATCATTTCACTGGAGCTACGTTCAAAGTACATGCCTCTCATCTTGTCCCAGCAACGCCTGTAGTTGGCGACACAATCCTAATGCGGGGTACGTAAGAAAAGCTGCTTTCAGTGTGATTGTCTTTTTGAATCATTATTTGTTCTATTACTAAGCTCATCTAAAAGTACTGTACAGTGTACTGTAACAGTGTTTTTCGATTGTTTTTAACCAGTACCCAAGTATCATGTTTAACGCCCGGAATAATTTGACCGATGTTCCGAATATTACACATAGGGGTAACGATGGAAAATCGAAGTTGGTCAGTTCAAACCTGTACCGAATTAAGATGTAATTTAGCTAGCTCTATCCAATGCTGCAGTTCGTTTCAATTCCGTTACGTTACGGTTTACGCCGAGTTACAGCTTAAAATCAGTCCCTTTTTTCTGTCGTGTATGATGAGCAAGAAAAGTGAAAATTATAGAACGCTTTGAAATAGGAATATACTACGCTTATTGTACCGCAGTACAGGTTATATGGCATTTGCAAATGAGGTTTCTAATTAATAGTATGTATAGTCTCAGAATTTTGTTGCTGCTCGCTTGCTGATCTACTGCTACTCATTCAAATGAGTAAAAGTTCTATGGAGAGACGAACAATCCAGCAGTCTGTGATATAATTACTTGTAATTAAATACTGTAAAAATGCAGGTGTTTTTTTCATTATTGGTGGATTTGATGACTTGTATGCTTCAGCACATGTAGTGTACAAATACCACAAAGAATATTGGTTAATCAATTCTGCCACCATTCCCTGGGTACTCAGTTACCCTCCGTCATTTGATTACTATGCATACACGCACATCCTCTCTCATGCACCCTGGCTCTATCACATGTACACACCCTCTATAGATATGTACAAAACAATTTGATACATTAACCCATGCAGATGCACATAATGCACACGTACAATGTTGTATGTTTCCCACATAATTGTGTACATACATACTATTAACAATTCTACATTAATGCAGATGAATGCGCATTTTTGTATGTGAGAATGCATAAACTCATGATGGGAAAAGTCCTAATTTGAAACTATTCACGATCACCATGGGTGTCCAATCGAGTGTCTGATTCACTAATAATTCCAAATTACTGACTTTACAGGCCGGGATGAAATCACAACATTTCTTTCATGGGAAAATTGGAAACTTTTGTCCGATTATTGGCTTGTACAATGCTAATACTCTAGGAATTACCATAGTACCAGTAACAGGTATGGTAGGTTAAAACAGATAAGGAGTAAATAACCTTTTTAAGCATGAGTGCCCATGAATTTCATTATTTGTCATCCGTTGCTATGGTAACTGGGTGACATCATTGGGTGATATTTAGGATATCAGACTATGTGAATAAATATTATGATCCCATGGTGAATTTTGGACCACAGCATGAGATTGGCGCATTTTAATGATGTTGTATACAGAAATTTCATCAGCGCACTATGGGAGGATGACAAATTAGTTATCCCCCAGCTACGTGCATGTTAACCATAACAGAATACTTTACCTCTGGTTTGGCCTTTGTCTGGCACACTATCATGGCCAACATTCTAATAGTGAGGTGACGACTATTGCTTATTGATCATAACATA
>OZ026552.1:415000-437500 GCA_964020155.1 Chondrilla cf. caribensis | reverse complement strand
TTCCCTCCCTTCAGATGTCCCTGATACAGTGGACGTCTCAACCATTGAAGTCACCAACACTACATTTGACACTATCTCCATCCAGTGGACACCACCTAACAACAACTTTGACACTATCATTGACTACAGAGTGGTTCTACATGGAAGTGGGGGACTTGTTGGTGTGTTCACTTCCTCTCAGCCCATGGTCACACTGGTGTCCTTGCAGCCTTTTAATACATACCAGATCAGAATATCAGCTCGAAACAATGCTGGTTGGGGTGGTAACTCTAGTGAAAGGAATGTGAACACTTTGACAAGAGGTTGTGTGTGTGTGTGTGTGTACGTGTGTGTGTGTGTGACTATCTCTCTGTGTGGGTGTTACAACAAACTCAATTCATCCATTCTCTTTGTCCACAGATGAAGTACTAGCTAGTAACATAACATACTCCACTCCTAGAGTGGGTGTGTCCTTGTACACAGTTGAGTTGAGGTGGGAGGTACCCAAAGGACTCCTCACTGACAATTTGGAGGGTTACAGGTTATCAAGATGGCCGATTAATACCACCAACATAGAGACTACTACTGTCAACAGAGTCAATGTGTCGTGTGCTTGGAATGTCACTGCTATTGGCAGTGAGACCTATTGTCACGAATGGGAGGGATTTAGTCCCGGACGTCAATACACTGTATCACTGGAGATTGTCTACAATTACAGCATCCTGTCCACTGGGGGTCCTACAAATGTGACCATCACAATCCCTACCCTACCCCCTTCCCAAGGTTAGTGAGTGCTAGGTTCTTGCTTGGTACTTACAGTGATGTGTGTACTTCCCTATCACTGATGCTAGTTGTTTGTATAATCTGTAGAAGAAGTTGAAACAGTTGTTCTAGCAGTAGGTGTGGCTGTGGGTGTGCTCCTGGCAGTTCTGGTAACAGCAATTGTTTTGATTGTTGTTTTGCTGATTTGCAGAAAGTGAGTGTGATCTTGTGTTTAAATGTGGATGAATGTACTTATCTCATACACATACTCCATAGGCAAGTATAAACACACACACATACACACACACACACACACACACACACACACACGCACACACACACACACACACATGCACCCACTTGCACACACACTCACACACACACACACACACACACACACACACACACACACACACACACACACACACACACACACACACACATACACACGTGCGCGCGCACACACAGTTCAGTGTACACAGATACTCTTCCTATCATAATTGTACTTTAGGTGTCGATGTAGCAAAGTAAACGACACAAACACAACAGATACTCACACAGCAGCCGTATACAATGTAAGCAAGGATGTGAGTGACAATCCACTGGAAACTGTCCAGTTTGAACCAGCTTATGGTGGTGAGGACTACACACTCACAGATGATCCTCGGTATGTCACTGAAGACCTTAAAATGTCCAGAGATCCTCACTGCGTTTCTGAAGACCGTGTGACATCACAAGATCAGCACTATGCCTCCCTCGATCTCAAGAGTGTCCAATCGTCTGCCTATGCTTCATTGACGTTCAATCGGAATTCATCCACTGCCATCAGCAAGTACGGAGATAACACTAATGACACTAGTGAATATGAGACTCCAGAAAAAGTGGTCCCTCAGAAGAAACCATCTACACAGCAGACCCATGAGTATGCCAACTGGAATGTCATCGATCAACAGCATGGAGAGGGTGACCAAAGATCTGTTGACAGGAAATCATCCAACAAGATACCATCCACCAGTGGACCAGGTGGGAAGGAGGTGGGGAAAGAGACAACAGCTCCTCAGAAATCTCAAGCCTTTGCTTCAGGAGTTACCATGCCAACCAAGGAGAAGATTGGTGAAGCACGAGATCTGACGTTGCCAAAGAAACATGAACAAAAAGAGAAAGTCCCTCCCCCAACCAAACAGCATCCAAAGACTAACAAAATACAATCCATCCGCACACAAGAGTCAGCCACACCCAAACCACAAACACACCCACAACAACCAGATCCAGTCATGACTGGTTCTCTCTCAGATGTATCTCCAAAACCACCCACCCCCTCTAAAGCTAAGAAGCAACCACTGCTACCAAAAAAGGTTCACCAGAACAATTGGCAATTACCAAGCAACCACCTCCGGGATCAAATGTTACAGAATTGAGAAAGAAAATTGAGAAAAAGTATTGAGTTAACTAACTGAGCGTGATCATAATATTAATACAGTATAATTCTTTTAGTAGATATTCATGAATTATACCACGTATATACCATATGACTGCTATGGGTATTACATTGTGTGTGCTCCAATTATAAATCCAATACACTTTGAGATTATAATCATTATTAGAATGTTTCTCAATGACATTTATTACGTACATCTAATATATATATATGGTATATATATATATATGTGTGTGTGTGTGTGTGTGTGTGTGTGTGTGTGTGTATAAGTGTAATATTCCTTGTGGTGATCACCTGAGCAATTGTTCTCTTGTTCAAATATAAAATATAATGATCACAATAAAATAAAAGAAATAAAGCAAGAATTGTAGGATTCATATTAATAAAAAGGTCACCAACCAAGGGTCAAAGACACCTATATATGGAGAGCTTTACAGGGACTTTCCACAGAGACTGTGTACTTGATCATTCCACGAATGCTGAAGACACTATTCTAGCTGGGAGGTCAGCTGCGAGTCCCAAAGCTCCCCCCTACGGTTCTTTGTAGAGAGTATTGCAACTGACCACCAGGAAGCGAGCTATTTTTTCAGAGAAGCGCAGATACTACGACCAACGAGTTCGAGAAGTTGGTCGTAGTACATGGAACGTTTGTTCCCCTTGTTTTTGCAACCATAGGAGGAATGGGTCCAAGTACAACTGTAACATACAAGAGGTTGGCATCATTGATATCCCACAAGAGAGCCCACCCCTATGCAGAAACCATGAAATGGCTCAGATGCCGTCTATCCTATAGTCTTTTAAGATCTGCCTAACTGCCATCAGAGGGACCAGAACACCTGCCCGTCATAACATCCAGCCAGAATCCATCTCTCTGGCAATGGCAGAGGGAAACATCATTTAACCTGGATCATTATTGTATGTTAAATTCCTTTATATACTTACGTATAATTGATTGGTCAATATTCATATTATGTGTACGGTACAATGCAAAGAATAAAACTGTCATCCACTTCATTTAGCTATCTCCAGCAAGGAAGTTTTCACAATTCTATCCCGAAGTGAAGGTACCCCTCCTTGATCACAAACTGCAGTTGAGCAACATCAAGATGACAGAGCCCCTCCAAATAGAATTTTATATGGTAAGCTATAGGAAAGTAATTTTCTGTGAGAGCTGTGCAAAATCAGAAGATGATTGTACCATGCTTATTATGTTGTGAAAAGTCAATATTGACACATTGGCCTTGCCTGTATGTGGTTCGGAAGGGTTGATATAGACTCCTCAGCACCCATTGGCATATAGGGGTCAGGCTGAATAGTTAATACCCAGTGTCCATGTCAAACTCCCAATTTTTTCCTTGTCACCACGAGGCTTATAGCACACTCAGGACAATCTAAAATTCTTTCGAAATTGTGTCGGTGATTTTGTAATCACTTAAGCCATTTGACATTCCTTTACTGGTCACCAAGGGCTAGCCAGTGTCCGTGCTAAACTCACCAACACAATTTGGGAAGAATTGAGATTGTCCTGAATGCGCTATAAGCCTCGTGGTGACAAGCAAAATAATGTGATTTTTTTGGTTTGTCACCACGGCCTCTCCTGTGTGCACGTGATGCATCATGGGTCAAATCCGAATGCACAGACACACTCCTGGACCTAGTACGGTCCTTCTGATAACAAAAGATGCATTTTGATGTCAGCCAAACATTCTCCTCAGTGCCCATATACTGTATATAATAAAATGTATGTACTTTTGTATGCATATGAGTGTAATATGCCTTGTGGTGATCACCTGAGCAATTGTTCAATTCTTTGCTGGTCACCAAGGGCCAGCCAGTGTCCGTGCTCACTAAGAACAATGAATACATCAATGTGGGACACACTAGTGGACAGCCAGGCCAGACTGAGCAAAGGTCTACTACTGTGTCTTTTTGTCTGCATCATTTGATGCTTTATCCCCTATATACTGTACTTCATCCCCTCCATTTGTCTTTGTGTACTTCTCTGAAATATTTGGTTGCTATGAAAATAACATTATTATCATTATTTTGTCAATGAAGTTTTCAAGAACCTGCACAATATTATTATAATGGTCCCAAATACAATAGATAAGAGTAATGTGTGTGTGTGTGCTCAAGCATGTGTTGTGTGCATGTGTCTGTGTGACACTGTGTATTTGTGTGTGGTGTGCGTATGTATGTATCTAGATGTGTGTATCTATACCTCGAAGAGATTACTTGAGGGGTTAGGGGATTTCAGACTGGGACCTGTCCTCTTGTATATGTAAGACATTGTGGAACTTAAGTGATACGTTGACATTGTCTGTGTAACAGTTGTGTTTTGACATGGAAGAAACAGATCTCATCTCAAAACAGTTTGAAGCTTATCCAGGTGAGGAGCAGCATTAAGTAATTTCATTGTGTATACAGAGTTGCATACAGTTGCATATACGTATGTAATATGTGGTTATGGATAGTGTGTACAGTTGTGTATGTCATTGTACATATGTGTTTATGTACAATGACATGGTCCACTTCTTAACTTGTTACGTGTTATCCTCTCCCAATTCAATGCAGTCTGTATTATGATATTCTATACTGTAGCACAGTAGATAAGATGCATGCGGGGAATGTCTGGAATATGGTTCTAATGGATAAAACAGTTAGGATAAGCTCATTTACTGTGGAAGCTATGAGCCTAGGGGGCTACTATGTAGTACAAACTTGAATTTTACAGGATAGCAAGAAGAAGACAAGAGACATGTACAATTTGTAAAGAGATATGTAAATAGAATAACCTGTAATAAATAATGAATTGATTTAGCGTGATCCAATAGGACCTAAACTAATAACTACACAGATAATATGGTGAGACGAGTGGAAATAAGCATTCGTTGGCAATACTAATCGGGAAAACAAATTGGAACACAATGGCATGAAATAAAATAAAAAATTGATTACAGACTCACGAGTCGATGCATGCACATGTATTTAATTATATTAATCAAGGATAATACTGTATATGCATACATCCAGGAGATACGTGTAGCTTTGATGAGTTGGTTGCAAGACGCAGTACTCATATAGGGTCAGATAATTTATTTCGGAAAAAAGAGTGTTGCGAATTTCCAACAGCAAACACACTGAAGTTGTCGAATTTTCGAAGCCACCTCCTTCCTGAAGTTACCCCATTTTCTATATCCGTATTCAATAACTTCCGGCTACCGTTGTCGATCGTATGATGGCCGATTACAGCACTTTTCCGGTGCGCAACCGAATAACAATAGTCTCATTGTGCCAGGCTACACCAAATGCGACATGGTTGTAAAGACAGCGCTAGCAGGCTGCAGTCCTGTCTTCACGGTACCGGTGGTGCTCCTTCTTCTATCATTTCACTGGAGCTACGTTCAGAGTACGTGCCTCTCATCTTGTCCCAGCAACGCCTGTAGTTGGCGAAGCAATGCCAATGCAGGGTACGTTAGAAAGCGGCTTTCCGTGTGATTATCTTTCTGAATCATCATTTGTTTTGTTACTAAGCTCATCTTAGGATACAGTACTGTAACAGTGTTTTTGGATTGTTTTTAGCCAGTACCCAAACGTCACGTTTAAGGCCATTTTCGTCTCCAACCACATTCGTATTTCGGTGTGATCCCTCAGCATACGGCTAAATGGGGTCCGAGGAAGTAGAGTATTCGAAATTCGGCCACGGCCAACGACTAAAATACATTATTATAAGTCATTTCGTTTGAATTCTAAATGAAAACCTGATGTTCTGTCCCTTGTACACTCATACAGACACAACACAAACCATTCTAAAATTAGCTGGTTTAGAGTAATGTCGGGCATTATATGGGACACCTAAGGAAGTGTCTTTCAATTTAATCGAATACAACGCCTTATCGCAAACGTACTAGACTAGCTAAGATACATAGAGTGGATGTCCTCTATACACAGGAGTGACTAGACGTCAGTCCGATTTTGCGAGACCGTCGAGTCGGCCTTTTCTGGACACGTCGGCAGTTTCGGGACTGTACGTAGGTAGTTTTGGGACAGTCTCGCTCGAGGCAAGAACTGAAGAAGGCCTTTTTTCGAATCCTTTCCGTACCTAAGATGAAGGTGCTAATAATCTTCTATATAGCCATCGTGTTCCAAAAATAATCCGTCTCTTCGTTGTGGAGTTACAATGAATTGAATAGAGACGCCCAAGGCCGGAATTACTGGACGTGTATGCTATTTCTGGACAACGTATTAGAACCTCGTAAAATATAGTTTAGGTTGGAGTTTTATAAATATTTAAGCCTCTGTTTAATTCCCAATGTTCTCATGCTATAAATGTTTTTGATGGAATCAATGCACCTATTTTTCTATAAACAGCAACTATAAAAACACCATTTTACCCATATAAAATCATGGTATAATTCTTGTCTTTCACTATAATAATGTCTTGCAATCCCTTTTGGATACTATGAAGTTGTAGGGAAGGTGGAAATGGATTTTCAAATTCCATGCATTTACCTAATTGCTAGCAGCACATGTAATACTTGCTCCAAGTATAGTGTCCGATCACTACCCATGCACATGTGAACATTGCCAGACCATTATGTTTCTACAACATTGCTCACATGTTAAGCTTCAAAATGATATGTATTTTGATGATGTAAGTAGAAGAATTATGCCATTGAGTGGATTGATTATACAGGGTAATTCTTAACACTGCAGTAACACCAATTCAATAATGACTTCAAATCATCAGGTGTTGAAAAAAGTAGGCGTACATCTAGGAGAATTGCTACTTTTAGCTGAAACCCACACATTTTGAAGAATATGTCCACATCACTCAGTGATGGAAATTTCAAAGATCATACTCCACGTATAATTGTGCTAGCCCTGGTAATTTCCAGTGTCCGGTAATCGCCTCTGCCCCATAATACCCGACATTACTCCAACACTTGTGGAAGTTTCCAGACTGCAAAATGAAGGAAAATGCATCCGATTATGTGAACGCTAATGTTACATTCTAAATCATATCAATTATACAGTTCATAGACTAGATGCCTTTTTTTAATTTGCCTCATTTGCCGTCTGAAACTTTCAATACTGTGTGTCTACAAGTAACATTAGTTTAAACTTTCCATCATGTGTATTCGAGCAGAACTAGGTGGCCGAATTTGCATATGGCCGAATTCTGATTCTTTATGACTCTGTCTGGTCCTTGAAGAATTTTGCTTGCTGAATGAGTTATTTAATAGAGGGAATAACAATCCAATCCAACCGATATAATTACTTGATAATTAAATACTGTAAAATACAGATGTTTTTTTCATTATTGGTGGATTTGATCACTTGTATGCTTCAGCACATGTAGTGTGCCACCAAGCATTATTGGTTGATCAATTCTGCATGATTATGAAATTCAACCATTTGGTACTCATTTACTCTCCATCATTTGATTACTATGCATACATGCACATACTCTCTCACATGCACCCTCTCACACACTTGTACACACACTCTATTTGTACAAAACAATTTAATACTGTATATACATACATAATTACAATACTATATGGTTTCCATATACATACACTATTCTAGATAATGCAGATGCACATTTCTGTGTATGCAGAATGCATATACTCATGATAAGAAAAAGTCTGGATTTGAAACTAGTTAGCATGGCTGTTCAATAAAATGTCCAGTTCCCAATGTCTTACAAACAATTACAAATCACCAACAATATACAGAGACAAAATCAGAAAATCTCTTTCATGGGATAATAGAGAACTTTTGTCCAATTATTGGCTTGTACTATGCTAATAACCATAAGAATTACAAAAGGTGAGGAGTCCATATGTTCAAAAGATGACTTTCAAGAGTGGTCATGAAAGTCACCCTCTGAAGCCCTTCATCCACAACTATTTCATTTCAGGTGATTCATGTGATACTAATAAGGCTGCCTCACTTTATTAGGTTTCATAATTGAGTTTGGTGACACACTGCCAAGTTCTTGCACTCGAATTACTTGGTCTTATTCAGTTTTAAAAACCTACAGTGGAGGTACATGTATTACATTTGGTGATACCTTTGCACTTTAATTCTAGCTCAATTTCTAATTTTTGTTTCACACAATATATAATTATTGTACTATATTCACTGTTGCAGTTGCACATAGGAACACATACATATATTACATACATTTGTCTTCCATTGCTATGGTAACGGTGTGATTTCATTGGGTGACATTCAGGATGTCAGTCCATGTGAATAGATATCATCCTTGTGATACATCTTAGACCAGGTCATGTGAGATTCCACTTTTTAATGATGTTGTATTAAAATAAAGTAATAAAGTTAAATAGCACACTATGGGAGGAAGACAAATTTATCACCCAATAATAACTATATTTAGTATATACGGTGCATATACAGTACTTGGTTTGCCAAAATGACATGTATATGACATGGGATATATGATATGTTTTCTGTTTATAATAATTCCACTTCACATGCAGGTATTGTGGCAATGTTAACTATGTTCGAACAGCTTCACGGCAAACATACCAGGGCAGTGAATCATATCTGGACTACTACACCAGTTGTGGATTTTGGAGACGATGTCGTAGATATGCAATGCAAAGGTATGCAACCCTTGCTCACTTTAGACCACTAATCCACCATTCCATTGGGTATACCTCATGATTTGTCAGGGCAATAGGTGACCCGTAATCTCTTTTGAGGAGGTTACCTCCTTTTAAAGGTGTATAGGCATGATGCATTGTAACTGGCATACAGTTTCCAAATCAATAGAATGGCAAGTGAATACAATTTGAAGCAGATACATAATTCAAATTTAGTCTGGTAATGTATAGGGTACTTTATAATTAATAATTAAAAGCTAAAACTGGTTTCTTCACCCATACTCTAAGCGCTGAACAGTCTCCTTTATGGTTTCCAAACTTTTAACAAAAGCTGGGATGAAGTTATTAGGTGGGTTTCAATTCAAACCATTGTTATCATCAGCTGCAGTATGATATTATAGTATAATATAAATTTATAGTAATAGTTTCTTGTGCATTTATAAATCAGAATTCAAATAAACTGTCATATGTAATGTAGGGCTTTCAATTGCCATACCAATTAATGTGTGTGCAACGTACCTTTGCGGTCTTGTTTGTGTGTTTGTGTGGGCGGGGTTGTATTTGTGTGGGTACAGTAACGTACATGTGTGAACCTAACCCATATCCTGTTTTGCCATATAATAAATATATTATAGGTACAGAAGTGTGACACGATATCGTACCATATATCGCTCAACTTCGCAGTGCTCCACCTCTTGCTGTAGAGGATACTCAGGAAGTGGAACAAACTGTCAACGTGAGTGTGGAGCCCTGACAAACAGTAATCAGTAAGGGATTTTGACCAGAATCGGTAATATTCACTTCTTTGCCAATGTGCTAGAAGGCCTTTTCTGAGAATACCACTCCTCATCACTAGCACTGGGCAATGTTCTGAGTAGTCAATCTCAGCTAAGCAGAGTATTGACTGGGCTTTTTAGCATATCAGGTCGTTGTCTGTAGGGTTCAGTGTAGTACGAGTAGTGGATTATTATCTACCGACTTTAACACCCTACGTAAAAGTCGTTGCTTGGCCGTGAAATCTTCAATTCTTCCCAAACAGGGTAAGGCTTATCTTCCACGTTTCCGTGGTTATCTTCTAGGCATCAAAAAATAGTCCTCGGTAGAAAGGGCAGTTGTTAATAAGGGATATAATTAGAATAATATTCCCTTATTAACAACTTTTACGTAGGGTGTTAAAGTCGGTAGATAATAATCCGCTACTAGTAATCAATAAGCTACAGTTTGCCTCCAATCCTTCAACCTTACTGGATTGTGTGTTTAAAATTCTGAATGTCTGTCACTTAGCAATGAACTTCCCACACAAACAAACAAGCACACTTAATGGTACTAACCCAGGTACCTTTTAACATATACACCTAAAGAACAGTTTCCCATTAACTTCTGAGCTGTGACCTATGCACTCAATGGTTTAAGACATTCAAGTATGGCGAGTCCAGCCAGTAACCAATATTTTGGTATATACGTCCTCAAAGTCTACCTATTGAGATCGAATGTTGATGTAATCCTTTGGGAGAGTCCAGGACCCCATGCAGAGGGGTCCCTAGGTGATGGAATGAATAACATAGTTTTGTATACGCATTACCTCTCTGAGATTATTATTGTAGCAAAATGTAACAACCCACAGCTGTGCTCAAGCTACATAACTGCACTGATAGCACATAAAATGACATGACAACATCGACATGAGGTAACTGAAGGTAAATTGTTTGAGGAAAGCAAACAATTGCAACAGAATGGAAAGTAGCAAATAAGAATCACGGCTTGTCGAGAGTAGGTACATTCTTCTGGTATGTGATGAGTATCAGCTCTCTTTCATCATGATCTGATCTTAAGTTTATGCAACTGAAATTAATGATATCTTTGGCTGAGAAATTTGTTGTGAAAAGTGTTCACTGTTCTCTTATGCAGCTGTCTGTAGCTCAGGCTGTTCTAATGGAGGTACCTGCACTGCTCCTAGTAGATGCTCCTGTACTCCTCAATGGACTGGGTCCACTTGTACAACTGGTGAGACAGTCGTGTGTTAATACAGTCAATCCCAACCTCACATCCTCTAGCTCTAGTGGAGTCTGAAGTAGATTACAGGACTTTGTAGATATCTGAGTGAGGATCATTAACACAGTGTACTTCCTTTACACTTGCCTAGCCCATGTCATGATGAGTGTGTGTCATCTGTTGTCCTCTTTCTCTCCACTCATGCCTTCCCTATGGTGCTGTTAATCTTTTATGTAACACTTGTTCCCTACAGTTAGCAAATATTTATTGTTCCCTTTCAGATGTTGATGAGTGCACTGCTGGTACTGACAACTGTGAACAACTGTGTACCAACACTTGGGGAGGCTTTACCTGTAGCTGTCGCTCTGGATATCGGTTGTTGAGTGATGGATACCACTGTCAAGGTACTCATGCACAAACACACACACACACACACACACACACACACACACACACACACACACACACACACACACACACACACACACACACACATTACAATTATGCTACAGTTAAGCTAAGCTATTCCTTTAATGTTAATAATAATTATATTGGCAATACTACAGTCCTATATTATTATTATATAGAAAGGCATGCTAAGGGTCTGTCATCTGTTGTCTGCTTTCCCTCCACCCATCCCCTTCTTGATGATTTTGTTATACTTTTATGTAACTCTAGTTAGCGAATATTTGTTCTTTCCCTTTTAGATGTTAATGAGTGCACTGCTGGTACACACAGTTGTGAACAACTGTGTACCAACACTAGAGGAAGTTTTACCTGCAGCTGTAACTCTGGATATCAGTTGTTGGGTAACAGATACCAGTGTCAAGGTACTCATGCACAAACACAAACACACGCACGCACGCACGCACGCATGCACGCACACACACACACTCACACATTGGAACATGTTGGAACACCAAATATATGGAGCAAACATCAGGCATACTGTTATGAATTAGGTTAATGTTTCAAGTTTAATAATCAACAATGGAGAATAGTACACTTTAGAAGAAAAGAAATCAAAGGAAGTAGAGGTTTGAGACAATGAAGAAGAATAAAACAACAGTATTCACGCCCACGCATTTTGCAACAAACTTGGGTTTCTATACAACCGAATTATTATTAGTAATCGCAAGTCATAACTCATATAAATTACAATGTTTCCAATCCCGGTGCGGTTTGTATAACGATGTTATGCAGGGTTCATACTTTCCAGAAACACCTGCCTCCAATAATTGTCGCCTTGGGCGTCTATATTCAACGTTTCGTTACTCGGCGGATTTCTTTTTGGAATACGCTGACTGTAGAGAAGATTAGTACCTTGCCTAAGTTAGAAATTATTTTCGTGATAGGTCTCTTACACTCTATTATTGGGGAGCGATTTCATTTAGACGTCCGTAATACCGGCGACTCCACTCGTATGTGGTTTTAGTTTTAGCGAAGAACGCAATTTTTAAGAGATATGAACCGAAAACCTAAACAATTCTAGTGTCGATAACTCTTCTTACCAACTCAACATGTGATAAAACTTCAGCATATCTCGTCAACGGAATATGTTTTTGTAATTCAGAAAACAACATAGGATTGCCCAAAGCTTAAGAATAAGCTCTTGAATGCTGTCGCAAACCGCAACTGCACGAGAGTACAAGAGGACCCTCTTCTCCAATTTGTTAGTCATACATTATATATTTTGTATAATACATGTTAGACTACTATACTTGGCAGATATAATTATTAGTTTGCAATTCATGATGTGTAAGAGTTCCTCACTCCACAGCTGTTTGTACCAGTCCCTGTCAGAATGGTGGGTCTTGTTTGACACCAAATACCTGCACTTGTACCTCAGAGTGGACTGGGTCTACCTGTACAACACGTAAGTGAACTATAGATAGCTTAGGTATGTACATCTGTGTTTTATTCAATTCATGATGTATAAGACTTCCTCACTTCACAGCTGTTTGTACCAGTCCCTGTCAGAATGGTGGTACTTGCTCAGCACCAGATACCTGCACTTGTACCTCAGAGTGGACTGGGTCTACCTGTACAACACGTGAGTGAACTAGAGATAGTTTAGGTATGTACATCTGTGTTTTCGCGTACACAAGTACATTTTGTGTCAGTGCGTGTGTGTGTGTGTGTGAGTGAGTTTGTGAGTGAGAGAGAGAGTTTGTGCATACGTATGTGCATGTATGTGTGTGTGTGTGTGTGTGTGTGCGCGTGTGCGTGTGCTCACATCTATATACTCACATCTATATACTATTTGCGGACAAAGCCACTTTGTGAAATGGTATTGACCTAGCACTATCTTACTTCAAGGATTGTGACTTAATAAGAAATTCATCGCATGTTACTGCATGTGACTGCATGTGACTGCATGCAACGCGTCAGTTGAAAAGAGGGTTGTTGGGGTGGGTAACATCTTGTGGATAAGTTCAATAGTATTTCACTAGCCATAGGAATTTGGTCCTACTTCTGCAACCCTTTATTAGAAGCAATGAGAAAATATACATTTATAAATCTGCCCTTGTAACAGTACAGCTCATATATACTAGTATATTGTTACTGGTACTGTGCTTATGTTCATTGCTTGTACGTTTTGGTCCTCTAGCTCCGCCTTCTTCAGTGAGTATCAGTGGGATGAGAACAATCATATACAAATCTACATTGACACTAACATGTAGTGCCTCAGGCACAGTGAAGAACTACAAATGGTATCTTAACAACACTAAACTCACCACCACTAAAAGACGTTACATCAAATCATCAGCTCAACAAAGTGACAGTGGAAGCTACCAGTGTAGAGCTTGTAACTGGGCAGGTTGTACTGATTATAGCAGCAGTCGCACAGTTGTAGTGATAGGTTAGTTATGATGGACAGTACACCGTGTTGTCAATAGTAAGGTTAAACCCCTACCTGTGTATCAGTGTGTGCTGTGTATATGTGGCGTGTTTGGTATGGAGTTCTGTTATGAAACAACATGCATCTTCATGTGTGTGGAAGTGTAGCAGGATTAATAATAGCTTTAGTGTGTTTTTTTCTGTTATATAGCATCCGTTACCATAGAAACAGTACTATTATACAGCAATTTTATAATGTATAAAGCGCTAGCAACAGTATAAAGCGTTAGCAATGGATGCTATAATGGTTAAGACATGGACACTCGCACATTATGACATATAAAATACACTCGCCCTCGGTATTTATATGTCATAATGCCCTTGTGCCCATGTCTTAACCACTAAATAACCTTCCATAATGTAGTATATTCTGTTCTGTACATTAGAGTACTTACGTGTATATATCATCAAGAGGTTCCCAAATGGCATAGTTAGTCAGTAATTTTCACCGACACTCAGTTCTGGTTACAAATACATAGGTGTCTATAACACTGACTTATAGTATACTCATGTATTACATATACATAATTACATATTACAAACATACTTATCCATCAAAGAGAAGCACAGTAATCCGTATCCTGTAAACTTCACAATGTCAAGATTTACATACAGACCTCACAGTTACCAGTTGTTGTGTTCCTCCTGTGTCTCCCTCCCTTCAGATGTCCCTGATGCAGTGGACGTCTCAACCATTGAAGCCACCAACACAACAGTTGACACTATCTCCATACAGTGGACACCACCTAACAACAACTTTGACAGTATCATTGACTATAGAGTGGTTCTATATGGAAGTGGGGGACTTGTTGGTGTGTTCACTCCCTCTCAGCCCATGGTCACACTGGTTTCCTTGCAGCCTTTCACTACATACCAGATCAGAATATCAGCTCGTAACAATGCCGGTTGGGGTGGTAACTCTAGTGAAAGGAATGTGAACACTTTGACAAGAGGTAGTGTGTGTGTGTGTGTGTGTGTGTGTGTGTGTGTGTGTGAGGTGTACATACATCCAGCAAATATGACCAGCTCAATTCATCCATTTCCTATTCTACAGATGAGGCACTAGCTAGTAACATAACATACTCCACTCATAGAGTAGGTGTGTCCGCATACACAATTGAGTTGAAGTGGGTGGTACCTGAAGAGTGCCTCACTGACAAATTGGAGGGTTACAGATTATCAAGATGGCCGATGAATACCACCAACATAGAGACTACTACTGTCAACAGAGACAATGTGTCATGTGCTTGGAATGTCACTGCTATTGGCAGTGAGACCTATTGTCACGAATGGGAGGGATTTGGTCCCGGAAGTCAATACACTGTATCACTGGAGATTGTCTACAATTATGGCATCCTGTCCACTGGGAGTCCTACAAATGTGACCATCACAATCCCTACTCTACCCCTTTCCCAAGGTTAGTGAGTGCTATGCATAATACTACATTCATACCTGTTCATCCAGTCTGCTTTTGAGGTGGTAATAACATCACAGTCTTGACATATGTATAGTAGGAGTGTTACATTCAAGTCTCAACATTGAGATCACTGACAAGGAGTTTCCCTGATTTCAACTGTACATGTGTTGGTACTTCCAGTGATGTGTGTGTACTTTGCTATGATGATACCACTTGTTTGTATAATCTTTAGAAGACATTGGAACAGTTGATCTAGCATTGGGTGTGGTCATGGGAGTACTCCTAGCAGTTCTGGTAACAGTAGTTGCTGTACTTGTTACTTTGCTGATTTGTAAAAAGTGAGTTTGATCATGTCTTCGCGTGAGGATGTATGTACCTTGTGCAACATACACACACACATGCGTGAGCACACCCACCCACCCACCCACCCACCCACCCACACACACACACACACACACACACAGTCCAGTGTACACAGATATTCTCAATATCATAATTGTACTCTAGGTGTCGATGTAGCAAAACAAAAGAGACTGACACAGCAGCTGTGTACAGTGTGAATGACTATTCACTGGAAACTGTCAGGTTTGAACCAGCTTATGGTGGTGACCACTATACTCTAACAGATGATCATCAGTATGCCAATGAACATCTCGAAATCTCTAAAGATTCTCACTGTGCTTCTAAAGACCGTGTGACGTCACAGAAGCAGCCCTATACCTCCCTCGGTCCCAAGAGTGCCCAAACATCTGCCTATGCTTCATTGGTGTTCAATCGGAATCCATCCACGCCCAATGCTAGATCAACTGCCAAGTACGAAAATAGCACTAATACCACTAACGAATATGACACCCCAAATGAAGTGGTCCCTCATAAGGAACCATCTACACAGCAAACCAATGAGTATGCCAACTGGAATGTCATCATTAAACAGCATGGAGAGGGTGACCAAAGATCTGTTGACAGGAAATCATCCAACAAGATACCATCCACCAGTGGACCAGGTGTGAAGAAGGTGGGGAAAGAGACAACAGCTCCTCGGAAATCTCAAATCTTTGCTTCTGATGTTACCATGCCAACCAAGAAGGAGGATATCAGTGATACACTTCATCTGACGTTGCCAAAGAAACATGAACAAAGAAAGAAAGTCCCTCCCCCAACCAAACAGCGAGCCAAGACTAACAAAAAGCAACCCCTCCTCCCTCCCACACAACAGTCAGCCACACCCAAACCACAAACACCTCCACAACAACCAGATCCAGTCATGACTGGTTCTCCCTCCGACGTATCTCTGAAACCACCCATCCCTCCAAAAGCTAAGAAGCAACCACTGCTACCAAAAAAGGTTCACCCAGAACAATCGGCAGTTACCAAGCAACCACCACAAACATGCCAACAACAACCAGATCCAGTCATGACTGGTTCTCCCTCGGATGTATCTTTGAAACCACCCATTGCTTCAAAAGCTAAGAAGCAACCACTGCTACCAAAAAAGGTTCCTCCAGAACAATCGGCAGTTACCAAGCAACCGCCACAAGCACGCCCACAACAACCAGATCCAGTTATGACTGGTTCTCCCTCGGATGTATCTCCGAAACCACCCATTGCTGCAAAAGCTAAGAAGCAACCACTGCTACCAAAAAAGGTTCCCCCAGAACAATCGGCAGTTACCAACCAACCACTTCCGGGATCAAATGTTACAGAATTGAGAAAGAAACTTGAGAATATTAAGTATTCAGTTAAATAACAAACTGAGTGTGATCATAATATTAATACAGTATAACTCTTTTGGTAGATATTAATGAAGTATACCACATACATACCATATGACTACTATGGGTGTTTACATTGTGTGTGTTTCAATTATAAATCCAATACACTTTGATATTATAATTATTATTGGAATGTTTCTCATCCATTATGTACGAAAGTCTAATATATATATATATATATATAATAATTATATTAATATATACATAGCTCATAACTGGCTAAGTTTTGCTTTGGCTTCAAAACCAGCAATGATTAGTAATTATGTAGCAGTTAAGACTTAGGCACAAAAGGCAGTGTGATATAATACTATGTACAGAATCATGTCCATGTATATGTATATGTATGCACATGGATATACTTGCACGCACGCATGCACACATGCACGCACACACGCACACACACACACACACACACACACACACACACACACATACACATACGTATACCCATTATTCTGTGCATGCTTCATGTAGGTATAGGAGAATGAAGACCAGTGGTAAGACTGAGGCATCTTATTATAATCAAAGAACAAGTGCGTTCATCCAACAAGAAGTGGTTTCAATTGACAGTGAGGAGCTGTCAAGTGACACTCGCTATAAGCCTCTTGATCTCAGCAGTGTTCAACAATCATCATACTCCAAACTAAATGTTGGTAGTAAGTCATCGGATTCTACAGGTATCACATGAGGTACTAAGGACTACCACTGGGTGGGATTGAGCAGAGCTTTCCCACTAAGAACAGACGCTGCACTTGATCCTAGGTCTATTTCGAAAAAAAGAGTGTTGCGTGTTTCCAACAGCAAACCTCTTTACGTGTAGTTGTAGTCGAATTTTAGAAGCCACCTTATTCCTGAAGTGGTCCCCATTCCACATCCGTAATCTATAATTTCCGGCTACCATTGTCAATCGTATATTATGATGGCCGATTACAGCACTCTTCCGGTGCGCAACCGAATAACAAAGTCTCACTGTGCCAGGCTACACCAAATGCGACATGGTTGTAAAGACAGCGCTAGCAGGCTGCAGTCCTGTCTTCACGGTACCGGTGGTGCTCCTTCTGCTATCATTTCACTGGAGCTACGTTCAGAGTACGTGCCTCTCATCTTGTCCCAGCAACGCCTGTAGCTGGCGACACAATCCTAATTTGGGGTACGTTAGAAAAGCTGCTTTCAGTGTGATTGTCTGTCTGAATCATCATTCGACAATGTTGTGTTAGTAAGCTCATCTTAAGGTACATTACTGTAACAGTGTTTTTCGATTGTTTTTAACCAGTACCCAAGCGTCACGTTCAAGGTCATTTTCGTCTCCAACCACATTCTTATTTCGGTGTGATCCCTCAGCATACGGCTAAATGGGGTCCGAACAAGTAGAGTATTCGAAATTCGGCCACAGCCAACAACTAAAATACATTACTATAAGTCATTACTTTAGAATTCTACTGAAATGAAAACCTCATGTTCTGTCTCTTGTACACCATTTTGAAATTAGCGTAATGTCGGGCATTATACGGGTCACCTATAAGGAAATGTCCTTCGATTCAATCGAATACAACGCCTTATCGGAAACTTACTGGCTAAAATACATAGAGTGGATGTCCTCTATCCACAGGAGGTACACGTCAGTCCAATTTTGCGTTAAGAAGTTAGAAAGTGCTATGTGGAGACCGTCGAGTCGGCCCTTTCTGGACACGTCGGCAATTTCGGGACAGTACGTAGGTAGATTAGGGATAGTCTCGAAGCAAGAACTGAAGAAGGCCTTCTTCGAAAATCCTTTCTACCTAAGATGAAGGTGCTAATCTTCTAAATAGCCATCGTGTTCCAAAAGTAAGGCCGTAATTACTGTACGCGTATGCTATTTCTAGACAACGTATTATTTTATTATTATTATTATTAACATTATCACTCCAGCTGTGACATAGATACAAATACACATGGTAAAAATAACATGTCTAGGCTGAGTTTATGTGTCAATTGCCTCCTTCCATTGGTTTTTGTCTGCTGCTACTCTTCTTAGTTCTTCTAATCCTCCTACACTTCTGAGGTCTAGTCCTGCTTTTGCTGCGTCTTCTCTTAGGGTGGTCAAAAGGCATTTGGGAGGTCGTCCCCGTCGTCCTTTAAGGGCTGGGTTGACTGAAATGTCTAGCGCCGTACAACGTACAACAGAGACAACGTATTAGAACCTCGTAAAATATAGTTTAGGTTGGACTTTTATAAATATTTAAGCCTCTGTTTAATTCCCAATGTTCTCATGCTATAAATGTTTTTGATGGAATCAATGCACCTATTTTTCTATAAACAACTACTATAAAAACACCATTTTGCCCACATATAATGGTATTCATGTCTTTCACTATATCTTGTAATCCCTTTTGGCAGCTATGAAGTTGTGGGGAAGGTGGAAATGGATTCTCAAACTCCATGCATTCACCTAATTGATAGCAGCACACGTAATACTTGCTCCAAGTAGTGTCCAATAACTACCTAACATGTGTTCAGTAACTGCCTCCTCATGTTGGAAACATGGCATGTTTTGCCATGCACATGAGAACATTGCCAGACCATTATGTTTCTACAACATTGCTCACATGTTAAGCTTCAAAATGATATGCATTTTGATGATATAAGCAGAAGAATTATGCCATCAGTGGATTGACTATACAGGGTAATTCGTAACACTGCAGTAACACCAATTTATTGATGACTTGAAACCATCAGGTGTTGTAAAACGTAGGCGTACATCCAGGAGAATTGCTACTTTTAGCTGAAACCCACGCATTTTGAAGAATATATCCACATCACTTGATGGTGATTTGATCACTTGTATGCTTTAGCACATGTAGTGTGCAATTACCACCAAGAATAATTGGTTGATCAATTCTGATTATATGAAATTCAACCATCGGGTACTCCACTACCCTCCATCATTTGATTACTATGCATACATGCACATGCACCCTCTCACACACATGTACACACACTCTATTTGTACAGAACAATTTATACATAAACCCAGATGTGTACATGTATTGTTATATGTTTTCCACATATTAAATACATACATACACTATTCTAGCTGATGCAGATGCACATTTCTATGTGTGCAGAATGCATAAACTCGTGATAAGAAAATGTCTGGATTTGAAACTAGTCAGCATGGCTGTCCAATAAAATGTCCAGTTCCCAATGTCTTACAAACAATTACAAATTACCGACATTATACAGAGACAAAATCAGCAAATCTCTTTCATGGGATAATAGAAACCTTTTGTCCAATTATTGGCTTGTACTATGCTAATAACCATAGGAATTACCATTGTACAAGCAATAGGTAAGGTAGGTTACAAAAGGTGAGGAGTCGATATGTTCACAAGGTGACTTTTATGAGTGCTCATGAAAGTCACCCTCTGAAGCCCTTCATCCACAACTATTTCATTTTAGCTGATTCAGGTGATACTAATAAGGTTGCCTCACTTTATTAGGTTTCATAATTGAGTTTGGTGACACACTGCCAAGTTCTTTCACTCGAATTACTTGGGTGTCTTATTCAGGTTTAAAAACCTAGGTAGGTAGGTTTAAAAACCTACAGTGGAGGTACATGTATTACATTTGGTGATACCTTTGCACTTTAATTCTAGCTCAATTTCTAATTTTGTTTCACACAATATATAATTATAGTATTAAATTCACTGTTGCAGTTGCACATAGGAACACATACATATATTATAGATATTTGTCTTCCATTGCTATGGTAATGGGGTGATGTCATTAGGTGACTTTTATAGGATATCAGTCCATGTGAATAGATATCATCCTTGTGATAAATCTTAGACCAGGTCATGTGAGATTCCACTTTTTAATGATGTTGTATTAAAATAAAGTAATAAAATTCATTTGCGCACTATGGGAGGAAGACAAATTCATCACCCAATAATAACTATATTTAGTATATACGGTGCATATACAGTACTTGGTTTGCCAAAATAACATGTATATGACATGGGATAGGTGATATGCTTTCCGTTTCATTATTTAATATTATAATAATTACACTTCACATGCAGGTATTGTGGCAATGTTATCTATGTTCGAACAGCTTCACAGCAGACATACCAGGGCAGTGAATCATATGGGGAGTACTACTACGTCAGATGTGGAGCTTTTGGATGGAGACGATGTCGTAGATCTCAATACCGGTATGCAACCCTTGCTCACTTTTAACCACTAATTCACCATTCCATTGGGTATACCTCATGATTTGTCAGGGCAATAGGTGACCAGTAATCTCTTTTGAGGAGGTTACCTCCTTTTAAAGGTGTATAGGCATGATGCATTGTAACTGGCATACAGTTTCCAAATCAATAGAATGGCAAGTGAATACAATTTGAAGCAGATACGTAATTCAAATTTAGTCTGGTAATGTAATAGGTACTTTATAATTGAGTTAATAATTAAAAGCTAAAACTGGTTTCTTCACCCATACTCAAATTGCTGAACAGTCTCCTTTATGGTTTCCAAATTTTTAGCAAAGCTGGCCCAGGGATGAAGTTAGTAAGTGGGTTATCATTCAAAACATTGTTATCATCAGTATAATATTATAGTATAATATAATTTTATAGTAATAGTTTCTTGTGCATTTATTAAACGGAATTCAAATGAAACTGTCATATGTAATGTAGGGCTTTCAATAGCCATACCAATTAAAGCGTGTGTAAGCGTACCTTTGCGGTCTTGTTTGTGTGTTTGTGTGTGGGCGGGGTTGTATCTGTGTGGGTACAGTAACGTACATGTGTGAACCTAACCCATATCCTGTTTTGCCATATAATAAATATATTATAGGTACAGAAGTGTGACACGATATCGTACCATATATCGCTCAACTTCGCAGTGCTCCACCTCTTGCTGTAGAGGATACTCAGGAAGTGGAACAAACTGCCAACGTGAGTGTGGAGCTCTGGCAAACAGTAATCAGTAAGGGATTTTGACCAGAATCGGTAATATTCACTTCTTTGCCAAATGTGCTAGAAGGCCTCTTCGGAGAATACCACTCCTCATCACTAGCACTGGGCAATGTTCTGAGTAGTCAATCTCAGCTAAGCAGAGTATTGACTGGGCTTTTTAGCATATCAGGTCGTTGTCTGTAGGGTCAGTGTAGTACAAGTAGTGGATTATTATCTACCAACTTCAACACCTTATGTAAAAGTCGCCGCTTGGCTGTGAAATCTTCGATTCTTCCCAAACAGGGCAAGGCTTATCTTCCACGTTTCCGTGGTTATCTTCTAGGCATCAAAAATAGTCCTCGGTAGAAAGGGCATTTGTTAATAAGGGATATAATTATAATAATATTCCCTTATTAACAACTTTTACATAGGGTGTTAAAGTCGGTAAATAATAATCCACTACTAGTAATCAATAAGCTACAGTTTGCCTCCAATCCTTCAACATTACTGGATTGTGTGTTTAAAATTCTAAATGTCTGTCACTTAGCATGAACTTCCCACACAAACAAACAAGCACACTTAATGGTACTAACCCAGGTACCTTTTAACATATACACCCATGTTTCCCATTAACTCCTGAGTTGTGGCCTACGCACTCGATGGTTTA
>OZ026552.1:360000-410000 GCA_964020155.1 Chondrilla cf. caribensis | reverse complement strand
TCGCACAGTTGTAGTGATAGGTTAGTTATGATGGACAGTACATCATGTTGTCAATAGTACGGTTAAACCCCTACCTGTGTATCAGTGTGTGCTGTGTGTATGTGGTGTGTTTGGTATAGAGTGCTGTTATGAAACACCATGCATCTTCATGCAGATGGAAGTGTAGCAGGATTAATAATAGCTTTAGTGTGTTTTTTTTTTCTAATATCAACTGCTACATTTATTGATGCATATATATGTACACTACACTCTATGGCTTCTGATTCCCATAATACTATTATTGTTATAATAAATTGAACACACGTGGCTTGTCACCACATCAGATTGGTCTGTACTACCTCAAACATAATGTATACAGCAGTACTATGTAGGCTGAATCAACATCCTGATGTCAAGGATTATGTGATGACAATTGACGTGGATTATGCCAATCCTACTATCCTATAAAATCCAAAATAGTAGAAATGCACATTAAACACACTATGACACCATACAATTAAACACTTACAATATCAGTACCCAGTGACATCGCTGTATATCACCCTTTGTTCGTAATATATGTTACGTGTAATAAATTAATAAAATTTTAATAAGAAATGTTTGTGTGCTGTGCTATCCAGCTGATAAGATAGAAACAGTACCATTAGACAGCAATAGCAGTAAACTTCACATGAATTACATACACACCTCACAGTGACCAGTTGATGTGTTCCTCCTGTGTCTCCCTCCCTTCAGATGTCCCCGATGCAGTGGACGTCTCAAGCATTGAAGTCACCAACACAACATTAGACACTATCTCCATCCAGTGGACACCACCTAACAACAACTTTGACAGTATCATTGACTACAGAGTGGTTCTATATGGAAGTGGGGGACATGTCGGTGTGTTCACTCCCTCTCAGCCCATGGTCACACTGGTGTCCTTGCAGCCTTTCAATACATACCAGATCAGAATATCAGCTCGAAACAATGCTGGTTGGGGTGGTAACTCTAGTGAAAGGAATGTGAACACTTTGACAAGAGGTTGTATGTGTGTATGTGTGTGTGTGTGTGTGTGTGTGTGTGTGTGTGTGTGTGTGCACGTGTGACACTGTGTGTGTGTGTGTGTGTGTGTGTGTGTGTGTGTGTGTGTGTGTGTGTGTGTGTGTGTGAGGTGTACGTACATCCAGCAAATATGACCAGCTCAATTCATCCATTTACTATTCCACAGATGAGGTACTAGCTAGTAACATAACATACTCCACTCCAAGAGTGGGTGTGTCCGCATACACAATTGAGTTGAAGTGGGTGGTACCTGAAGAGTGCCTCACTGACAAATTGGAGGGTTACAGATTATCAAGATGGCCGATGAATACCACCAACATAGAGACTACTTCTGTCAACAGAGACAATGTGTTGTGTGCTTGGAATGTCACTGCTATTGGCAGTGAGACCTATTGTCACGAATGGGAGGGATTTAGTCCCGGACGTCAATACACTGTATCACTGGAGATTGTCTACAATTATGGTATCCTGTCCACCGGGGGTCCTACAAATGTGACCATCACAGTCCCTACTCTACCCCCTTTCCCAAGGTTAGTGAGTGCTATGCATAATAGAACATTCATACCCATTCACCCAGTCTGCCTTTGAGGTGGTATTATATAACATCACGTGCAGTCTTGACATACGTATGTATAGTAGGAGTGTTACATTCAAGTCTCAACATTTCCAGTGATGTGTGTATTTCCCTGTGGTTAATACCACTTGTATAATCTTTAGAAAACATTAGAACAGTTGATCTAGCATTGGGTGTGGTCATGGGAGTACTCCTAGCAGTTCTGGTAACAGTAGTTGCTGTACTTGTTGCTTTGCTGATTTGTAAAAAGTGAGTTTGATCATGTGAGGATGTATGTACCTTGTGCAACACACACACACACACACACACACACACACACACATGCACACACACACACACACACACACACACACACACACACACACACACACACACACACACACACACACACACACACACACACACACACACACACACACACACACACACACACACACACACACACACACACACACACACACACACACACACACACACACACACACACAGTCCAGTGTACACAGATACTCTCAATATCATAATTGTACTGTAGGTGTCGATGTAGCAAAACAAAAGACACTGACACAACAGCTGTGTACAATGTGAACAAGGATGTGAATGACAATCCACTGGAAACTGTCCACTTTGAACCAGCTTATGGTGGTGAGGACTACACTCTAACAGATGATCATCGGTATGTCAATGAACATCTCAAAATCTCTAAAGATTCTCACTGCATTTCTAAAGACCGTGTGATGTCACAAAAGCAGCCCTATACCTCTCTCGATAGTGTCCAAACATCTGCCTATGCTTCATTGGTGTTCAATCGGAATTCATCCACTACCATCAGCAAGTACGAAAATAGCACTAATACCACTAATGAATATGACACCCCATATGAAGTGGTCCCTCATGAGAAACTATCTACACAGCAGACCCATGAGTATGCCAACTGGAATGTCATCATTAAACAGCATGGAGAGGGTGAGCAGAGCTCTGCTGACAGGAAATCATCCAACAAGATACCATCCACCAGTGGACCAGGTGTGAAGAAGGTGGGGAAAGAGACAACAGCTCCTCGGAAATCTCAAGCCTCTGCTTCGGATGTTACCATGCCAACCAAGAAGGAGGATATCGGTGATACACATCACCTGACGTTGCCAAAGAAACATGAACAAAGAGAGAAAGTCCCTCCCCCAACCAAACAGCGCCCCAAGACTAACAAAAAGCAACCCCTCCTCCCTCCCACACAACAGTCAGCCACCCTCAAACCACAAACACGCCCACAACAACCAGATCCAGTCATGACTGGTTCTCCCTCGGATGTATCTCTGAAACCACCCATTGCTACAAAAGCTAAGAAGCAACCACTGCTACCAAAAAAGGTTCCTCCAGAACAATCGGCAGTTACCAAGCAACCGCCACAAACATGCCCACAACAACCAAATCCAGTCATGACTGGCTCTCCCTCAGATGTATCTCCGAAACCACCCATTGCTTCAAAAGCTAAGAAGCAACCACTGCTACCAAAAAGGTTCCCCCAGAACAATCGGCAGTTACCAACCGACCACTTCCGGGATCAAATGTTACAGAATTGAGAAAGAAACTTAAGAATAAGTATTGAGTTAATTAACAAACTGAGTGTATTCATAATAATAATACAGTATAATTCTTTGGTAGATATTCATGAATTATACCACATACATACCATATGACTATGTACTATGGGTGTTTACATTGTGTACACTCCAATTATAAATCCAATACACTTTGATATTATAATCATTATTAAATGTTTATAATTCATTATGTAAGTCAAATATAATATATTATATGTACTTACATATGTGGATGTTGTGAGGATCTTCAGCTCTTAATCCATATAGTACACTACACAAATTGTATCCGAGTTGATGTGGATATCCATAATATATACTGTACACACACACACACACACACACACACACACACACACACACACACATACACACACACACACACACACACACACACACACACACACACACACGCACGCACACACACGCACACACACATATATATGTAATATGCATATATATGAATTCAAATAAGTGATAATTGATCATGTGTCTTCGTGGTGCACAATCTTCCTACTACTATCTTACTCCATATAGTACACTGCACAAATTGTATCAGTTGATGTGGATATCCATAATATATACTGTATACTTATACTATATATATATATTATACAATATGCACATCAGGCTGACACCTTGTCATCTGACAACATTGAACTGGCTCTGAGGGACGTGTTTCTCTCAGTGCATAACTTTTGTAACTAATCAGTATGCATGATTGGTACATAGATGAATAGATATATATAGTTTATTTATTGTTATTTGATTTATTATCTATTACTATTATGTATCATAATTGGTAATAATGACAATATACTAATAATAGCTCATAACTGGCTCCATATATAGTCAGTGAGCTCTAATGTAATGGTCTAATTGTACACTGATATCAAAGTGACCATACTCAGCTGCAGGACTGGACTGTTGTGATGTCCTGTCTTGTCACTGCTTACAATGTACTGTTATTACCTGGCTGCAAAGTGAAAATAGTAATGGTACTAATCTTAGGTCTGCTTTGGCTTCAAAACCAGCTGTGATGATTAGTATTTAGCAGTTTAGACTTAAGCACAAAAGGCAGTATGATATACGTAATATTATGTACAGAATCATGTGCATGTACATGTATATGTGTAATTTAATGTATATATGCACACAGATATACTTGTACACACACACACACACACATACACACACACACACACACACACACCTGCACACCTGCACAGGCGCACACGCGCACACATGCACACACGCGCACACACACACACGTATATGCATTTTTCTGTGCATGCTTCATGTAGGTATAGGAGAATAAAGACCAGTGGTAAGACTGAGGCATCTTATTATAATCAAAGAACAAATGTGTTCATCCAACAAGAAGTGGTTTCAATCGACGGTGAGTAGTTGTCAAGTGACCCTTGCTATAAACCTCTCGATCTCAGCAGTGTTCAACTATCATTATACTTTGAATTGTTGGTAGTAAGTCTCAGATTCTACAGGTATCACACGAGGTACTAATGACTACCACTGGGTGGGATTGAGTAGAGCTTTGCCACTAAGAACAATGAATTTATCAATGTGGCTACACTAGTGAACGGCCAGGCCAGACTGAGCAAAACTCTGCTAGTGTTTTTGTCTGCTTCATTTGATGCTGCTGCTGCATTTATTTTTGTGTTCAACATTGTTATCATTATCTTGAAGTTTTCAAGAGCTTCACAACAATGATAATGATAATGGTCCCAAATACATTAGATAAGAGTAATGTGTGGGTGTCTATGCGTGTTGCGTGTGTGTGTGTGTGTCTGTGTGTGTATTTGTGTGTGGTGTCCATATGTATGTGTGTAGATGACATTTGTGTGTACCTTTATCTCAAAGAGATTCCTTGAGGTGCTGGAGGATTACAGACTGAACAACTGGAACCTATCCTCTTGTATGTGTACGACATTGTGGAACTTAAGTGATACGTTGAAATTGTCTGTGTTGTGTTTTGACATGGAAGAGACAGATCACATCCCAAAAAAAATTGAAGCTTATCCAGGTGAGGAGCAGCATTGACTGAATTCATTGTGTGTACAGAGTTGCATACAGTTGCATATGTATGTAATATGTGGTTATGGATAGTGTGTATAGTTGAATGTCATTGAACATATTATGTGCTTATGTACAATGACATGGTCCACTTCTTAACTTGCTAGGTGTTATCCTCTCCCAATTCAATGCAGTCTGTATTATGATATTCAATACTGTAGCACAGTAGATAAGATGCGGGCCGGGGAATGTCTGGAATTTGGTCTTTAATGGATAAAACAGTTAGGATAAGATAGCTTATTTACTGGGGAGACCATTAGCCCAGGGGGCTACTATGTAGTACAAACTTTAATTTTACAGGATAGCAAGGAGAACACAAGAGACATGTACAATTTGTAAAGAGATATGTAAATAAAATAAACAGTAATGAATGATGAATTGATTTAGTGTGGTCTTAGGCTAGTAAACAAAGTAGAATAACTACACAGATGAAATGAAGGTGAGATGAATGAAAATAAGCATTCATTGGCAAAATTAATTTGGAAAACAAATTGGAGCACAATAAATAAAATAAAATTTTAGAATTAAATACGGATTTATGAGTCGAGCAGAGGCATGCACGTGCATTTAATTTACACTATATAATCACGGATAGTACTCGATACACACATCCAAGAGATTCCGAAGAGGGTATAGGTTGGCCCGTGTGATAGCTATATGCCTGCAGCTCTGATGAGTCAGTGTTCAGGTTGCCAGACGCTATACTCATATAGGGTAAGATTGATATATTTCCAACAGCAAAAACCGCGTAGTTGTAGTCGGATTTTCGAAGGCGGCCATACGGCTACCTTCAAGCTGTTCCTGGAGTTACGCCATTTTCTATAATATCCGTAATCTATGATAATAATATATCCGGCTACCATCGCCAATCGTATATTATGATAGCCGCTTACAGCACTCTTCCGGTGCGCAACCGAATAAGAATAGTCTCACTGTGCCAGGCTACACCAAATGCGACATGGTTGTAAAGACAGCGCTAGCAGGCTGCAGTCCCGTCTTCACGGTACCGGTGGTGCTCCTTCTGCTATCATTTCACTGGAGCTGCGTTCAGAGTACGTGCCTCTCATCTTGTCCCAGCAACGCCTGTAGCTGGCGACACAATCCTAATTTGGGGTACGTTAGAAAAGCTGCTTTCATTGTGATTATCTTTCTGAATCGTCATTTGTTCTATTACTAAGCTCATCTTAAGGTGCAGTACTGTAACAGTGTTTTGGATTGTTTTTAGTCAGTACCCAATCGTCACGTTTAACGCCCGGAATAATATGACCGACGTTCCGAATATTACACACAGTCAGGGGTAACGATGAAAATCGAGGTTGGTCAATTTCTTTCAAACCTGTACCGAATTAAGATGTAATTTAATAGCTAGTTCTACCCAATGCTGCAATTCGTTTCAATTCCGTTACGTTACGGTTTACGCCGAGTTATGGCTTAAAACGGTCCCTTTTTCCTGTCGTGTATGCGATGAGCAAGAATTTTAAAAGGGAAAATTATAAAACGCTTTGAAATAGGAATATTATAGTACAGGTTATATGGCATTTGCAAATGAGGTTTCTAAGTAATAGTATGTATAGTCTTTAGTGGATTTTGCTGCTGCTTGCTATGGGTGTCCAATCAAGTGTACGATTCACTAACAATTACAAAAAACTGACTTTACAGGCCGGGATGAAATCAGAAAATTTCTTTCATGAGAAAATTGGAAACATTTGTCCAATTATATTGGCTTGTACAATGCTAATACTCCAGGAATTACCATAGTACAAGCAACAGGTATGCATATGGTAGGTTAAAACAGATAAGGAGTAAATAACCTTTTTAAGCATGAGTGCCCATGAATTTCACCCTCTGAAGCCATTAATCTACTATTATTTTCATTTCTGAATCAGGTGATTCAGGTGAAACATGTACTAATCAGGCTGTCTTGCTGTAATTGATTGGGTTTCATAATTGAGTTTGATGACACACTCCCATATGTAGTACATGTTTACATAGAATATATAGGGTGCCCATGAGTACTGTATATATACCCAATGCATATATGGCAGAATTTTGTGATTGGATTCAATGAAACAATTCTTCTTGGTGGTAATTTCACACCAGCTGTGGTGGAGCATGCAATTGATCATAAAGAATAATTCACCAATGTTTTAGTGTATACCAAGGACTTACTTGAATGTCTCCTTTTTGGCAACTTCTCTGGCCATTAATATTTTGGTTTGTACAATCGATGATTGCTATTATGGTGAATATGTAAACAAATTGCCTTATTTGGGAGCTCATGTTATTTATGCTGAGCTTTTGCTAAACTATAAGATTAATGGTGCATGCTTGGTGCTGGCTATTAACCTCAATATTATGAACAAGAAATTGTAGTCAATGACCTGTGGGGCTGTCAACCCTCACACTCAAATTACTTTGGCATCTCTTACAGGTTTAAGAACCTTCTCTGAAGATATTACATTTGGTGAAGCATCTGCACTTGAATTCCAGCTAATTAAATTTCCAATGATTGGCCCGACTTTTAGAAATCAACCATCTTTTTCACACAATAGAATAGTAATTCACTGTTGCAGTCATACATAGGAATACATATTTTATTTGTCACCCATTGCTATGGTAACTGGGTGATATCATTGGGTGATATTTAGGATATCAGACTATGTGAATACATATTATGATCCCTATGGTGAATCTTGGACCACATCATGTGAGACTGGCACATAAATTTTAATGATGTTGTATACAGAAATTTCATCAGCACACCATGGGAGGAAGACATATTAGTTATCCCCAGCTACGTGCATGTTAACCATTTAACAGAATACTTGACCTCTGGTTTGGCACTCTATCACGGCCAACATTCTAATAGTTGCGTGACAACTATTGCTTACTGACCATAACATATATACCAAAAAATAACATGAAAAGTGTATACATTGAGTATACATCAATTTTGTATGACAAAGACATGTTTATGACATGGGAGAGGTGATATGCTTTCTATTTCATTTTTATATTCTATATTATTATTTTCATTTCGACTTCCGGTATGTAGTACTGAAGTGTAGTACTGAAGTGTATAAATAATATATAAATATATATATATATATATATATATATATATAATACGTGTTCCCAGGCGTAGCCACAACAAGGAATTTTATTATAATTTATATTGCGCGAATAAAAGATGGCCGATTTCGAATGCCGACAATTTGAAATTGGGCTAGAATTCGTGCGCTGAAGCTCCGCCGAGCGTTATAACCTCAGCGAAGGTTCTTCTGAATGTACAAAAGACACCTAAGTAATTCGAGTGCATTTTTGAACTCGAATTACTTTTAATTACAGTGGAACCTCTCTATTAAGGACACTTTGGGACCTTGATTTTAGTCCTAAATACAGAGGTTTCCTCTATTCAGAGGTCATTTTATACACTTCAGTACTACACTGGGACACAGAATTGTGTCCTTATTTCAGAGGTTTCCACATTTCAGAGGTTTGTAATAGAGAGGTGTTCCACTGTATAATAATTACACTTCACATGCAGGTATTGCGGCAATGCTAACTATGTTCAAACAACTTCAAAGCAAACATACCTGGGCAGTGAATTATACTGGGACTACTACTACACCAGTTGTGGATTTTGGAACCGATGTCGTAGATCTCGATACCGGTATGTAACCCTTGCTCACTTTTAACCGCTAATTCACCATTCCATTGGGTATACCTCATGATTTGTTGGGGCAATAGGTGACCAGTAGTCTCTTTTGAGGAGGTTACCTCTTTTTAAAGTTATAAATGTAGACACAATGCATTGTAAAGCCATCAATGGCATACAGTTTCTGAATCAATAGAATGGCAAGTGAATATGATTTGAAACAGATAAGAAATTAAAATTTAGTCTGGTAATGCATACGGTACGTACTTAATATTTGAGTTACACAAGCTATAACTAACTTCTTTACCCATACCAAAACTAAAGAACAAGTCCAGTAATGGTTTCCAAAATCTAACAAAGCTGGCCTGGGATGAAGTTATTAGGTGGAAATTCTCATTCAAATAAATATCATTCGTATATATATAATAGATAGTTTTTCATGCATTTATTAATCAGAATTCAAATAAATATGTGTAATGTAGGGCTTTAAAATTACCATACAACACCAATTAATGTGTGTGAGCATACTTGTGGTCTTTTTGCTGGGGAGGGAGGTTGTATTTGTGTGTTGTGTAGGTACATATGTGAACCTATTCTGTAAGTTTAACCTGTTTTGCCACATAAATATATAGGTACAGAAGTGTGACAAGATATCGTACAACTTATCGCTCAACTTTGCAGTGCTCCACCTCTTGCTGTAGAGGATACTCAGGAAGTGGAACAAACTGCCAACGTGAGTGTGGATCCCTGGTAAACAGTAATCAATAAGCTACAGTTTGCCTCTCATGTTTCAACATTACTGGATTGTGTGTTTGAAATTCTGTATGTCTGTCACTTAGCAATGAACTTTGCATACTAACGGCAACAACACACACACAAACAAGCACACTTAATGGTACTAAAGCAAGATGGTACCTTTTGACATATACACCTAAGGAACGGTTTCCAATTAACTCCTGAGCTGTGACCTATGCACTCAAGACCCTGATGATTTAAGATGTTCATGTATGGCCGATCCCAGCCAACAATCGACACTATTGTTATGTCGTTAAAGTCTACCTAATGTGGTTATATGGTGATGTAATCCCTTGGGAGAGTCCCAGACCCCTAAGTGGTCACTAAATGATGTATGAGTATGTAAGATGTTATAATTATCCCTGTCTAAGATTATCATCATAGCACAATATAACAACTCATAACTGTGAATGACATGAGGTAACTGAGGTGAATACTTCGAGGAAAGCAAACAACAGAATAAATTCTCCTTCCCCATAGCAGAACAGAATGAAAGTAATGAAAAAGATTCGCAGCTTGCCAAGAGCGAGTACATTCTCCTTTCCCATAGCCAGAAGTTAATGTTCTTCAGACAAAATGCAGAAAATCTGGTGTATTGAATTCATTAAAGCAATCATAACATTAGAACATTAGAAAAGTAAACATAGTTATATATAGCTGCAAGAACTCCAACCTTAGCTATGTTATGCAGGGTTTGAATACACTGTGCAAAAATACCCTAGGCCTCCAATAATTGCCACCTTTGGCGTTTATATTCAACGCCTCGTGAATAATAAGTTCATAGAGTATCTATGGTAGATTCATGACAAAGAGATTAGTGTTCACTGTTCCCTTATGCAGCTGTCTGTAGCCCACCCTGTTATAATGGAGGTACCTGCACTGCTCCTAGTACATGTGCCTGTACTCCTCAATGGACTGGGTCCACTTGTACAACTGGTGAGATTGCGTGTGTTAATACAGTCAATCCCATCTTCACATCCTCTAGTTCTGGTGGAATCTGATGTAGATTACAGGACTCGGTAGAGATCTGTGTGCACAGTGTGCTTCCTTTTACACTTGCCTAGTCCATGTCATGATGAGTGTGTCATCTGTTGTCTGCCTTCTTCACCCATCCCTTCCCCATTGTGCTGTCGATCTTTTATGTAACTCTACTTTTCTACAGTTAACGAATGCTTAAGCGGTGCACAAGCATTCGTTAACTGTAGAAAAGCAATATGCTTAAGTAGTTCATCCCTTTCAGATGTTAATGAGTGCACTGCTGGTACTCACAACTGTCAACAACTGTGTACCAACACTTGGGGAGGCTTTACCTGTAGCTGTTACTCTGGATATCGGTTGTTGGGTAACAGATACCAGTGTCAAGGTACTTATGCACTAACACACACACACACACACACACACACACACACACACACACACACACACACACACACACACACAACACACACACACACACACACACACACAGCATACTCACACACGCATACTCACACACGCACACACATGCATATGCACACGCGCACACACACACACACACACACACACACACACACACACACACACACACACACACACACACACACACACACACACACACACACATAGACTCATATAGACACACAGACCATGTTTTTTTCCCTTTCAGATGTTGATGAGTGCACTTCTGGTACTGACAACTGTCAACAACTGTGTACCAACACTCCAGGAAGCTTTACTTGTAGCTGTTACTCTGGATATCAGTTGTTGAGTAACAGATACCAGTGTCAAGGTACTTATGCACAAACACACACACACACACACACGCACACACACACACACACACACACACACACACACACACACACACATGCACACATTAATTACAATTACGCTATATTTAAGTAATTAAAATTAGCATAATAATATTTATTCTATAATATTATTATGCTGTAACATTATCAATATAAAATCTCCTTAACGTGCATACAAAATTATATGGAACTAATATAGTCCACATCTGTATACTATTCACAGACAATGCCACTCAGTGAAAAGGTATAGATCTAGCACTATCCTACTTTAATGTGGAATGTGACTTCCAAACTTCATTGCATGTGACTGCATGTGACTGCATGTGACTGCATGTGACTAGATGCATCGAGCCAGTTATTGTGTATCCAAGTATGCATTGTACTTGGGACTCAACCCACATATAGGCCAGTGTAGAATTGGACGTACAATAAATATCACTCAGTACACATTCGCAGCAATTATAAGCATCTGTGATATATGCACCTATACAGTACACTGGTATGTATACGTACATGGAAAATTTAGGGGAAATGTTTACATTTTTATTCCTACTTTATGCGACCGTTCAGTTGGAAACAATGAGAAAAATATTTGTAAATTGCTACTGTAACAGTACATCTCATATCAAAATGACAACAGTCATTCATTAGTATTATTATATATGTTAATAATATATTGTTATTGGTACTAAGCTTATGTTCATTGCTTATATTCCTCCTCTAGCTCCACCTTCTTCAGTGAGTATCAGTGGAAGTAGCAAAATTGTATACACCAACAGATTGAGTCTAACTTGTAGTGCCTCAGGCACAGTGTACAACTACAAATGGTATCGCAACAACAATAAACTCACCACCACTACAAGACGTTACTACAAATCATCAGCTCAAATGAGTGACAGTGGAAGCTACCAGTGTGAAGCTTGTAACCGGGCAGGTTGTACGAGTAGCAGCAGATACACAGTTACTGTGATAGGTTTGTTAACGTGGAGAGTACATGTTCTCAATAGTAAGGTTAAACCCCTACCTGTGTATCAGTGTGTGCTGTGTATACATGGTACATTTGGCTGCATGATACAAGATTTTTAATATTCATGATATCAGTGGATGCTATACCAGCTAAGACATGGACAAGCAGCCAGGGTGACAATAATCTTGTGTCCATGTGTCACCCAATAAAGGGTAGTGTTCAATTAAGTTAGTATAACCTTGCTTAAACTAGTATAACCTTGCATAATCCAGTATATTCTGCTGTGCATATAGATGTATATGTCATTTTTCAAAAACTGACCTTTCGTCCTCAGGAGGTTACTGAATGACATAGTTAGTCAGCAATTTCTGCCAACACTTGGTGGTTTTTGTTACAAATACGTAGGTGTCCACAAGACTGAATTATAGTACATATACTTCTGCTAATTGGCAGATTCTACACATATTGGGGCCATATGCATACTTGCTCCATCAAAGAGAGGTACAGTAATTTATTTATGCCCTGTAGCTGTAGATACTTCACACACTTTACCTACACAACTCACAGTGATCAGTTGATGTGTTTCACCTATGTTTCCCTCCCTTCAGATGTCCCTGATGCAGTGGACGTCTCAAGCATTGAAATCACCAACACAACATTAGACACTATCTCCATCCAGTGGACACCACCTAACAACAACTTTGACAGTATCATTGACTACAGAGTGGTTCTATATGGAAGTGGGGGGCTTGTTTGTGTGTTCATTTCCTCTCAGCCAATGGTCACACTGGTGTCCTTGCAGCCTTTCACTACATATCAGATCAGAATATCAGCTCGAAACAATGCTGGTTGGGGTGGTAACTCTAGTGAAAGGAATGTGAACACTTTGACAAGAGGTAGTGTGTGTGTGTGTGTGTGTGTGTGTGTGTGTGTGTGTGTGTGTGTGTGTGTGTGTGTGTGTGTGTGTGTGTGTGTGTGTGATTGTGTGTGCATGTGTGTGTGTGTGTGTGTGTGTGTGTGTGTGTGTGTGTGTGTGTGTGTGTGTGATTGTGTGTGCGCGTGTGTGTGTGTGTGTGTGTGTGTGTGTGTGTGTGTGTGTGTGTGTGTGTGTGTGTGTGTGTGTCTATCTCTCTGTGTGGGTGATACAACCAGCTGAATTCATCATTCTCTTTGTCCACAGATGAGGTACTAGCTAGTAACATATCATACTCCTCTCCTAGAGTGGGTGTGTCCTTGTATACAGTTGAGTTGAGGTGGGCGGTACCCAAAGGACTCCTCACTGACAAATTGGAGGGTTACAGGTTATCAAGATGGCCGACGAATACCACCGACATAGAGACTACTATTGTCAACAGAGACAATGTGTCGTGTGCTTGGAATGTCACTGCTATTGGCAGTGAGACCTATTGTCACGAATGGGAGGGATTTAGTCCCGGAAGTCAATACACTGTATCATTGGAGATTGTCTACAATTACAGCATCCTGTCCACCGGGGGTCCTACAAATGTGACCATCACAATCCCTACTCTACCCCCTTCCCAAGGTTAGTGAGTGCTATGAATAATACTACATTCATACCTATTCATCCCGACCACCTTCGAAAAGCGTTCTTGCTTGGTACTTCCAGTGATGTGTGTACTTCCCAATCATTGATGCTAGTTGTTTGTATAATCTGTAGAAGAAGTTGAAACAGTTGTTCTAGCAGTGGGTGTGGCTGTGGGTGTGCTCCTGGCAGTTTTGATAACAGCAGTTGTTTTGATTGTTGTTTTGCTGATTTGCAGAAAGTGAGTGTGATCTTGACTCGACACACACACACACACACACACACACACACACACACACACACACACACACACACACACACATGCACGCGCACACACACAGATACTCTTCATATCATAATTGTACTTTAGGTGTCGATGTAGCAAAGCAAACAACACAAACACAGCAGCTGTGTACAATGTAAGCAAGGATGTGAGTGGCCAGCCACTGGAAACTGTCCAGTTTGAACCAGCTTATGGTGTTGAGGACTACACTCTAACAGATGATCCTCGGTATGTCACTGAAGACCTTAAAATGGCCAGAGTTCCTCACTGCGTTTCTGAAGACCATGTGACATTACAAGAGCAGCACTATGCCTCCCTCGATCTCAAGAGTGTCCAAACATCTGCCTATGCTTCATTGACGTTCAATTGGAATTCATCCACTGCCATCAGCAAGTACGGACGTAACACTAATAACGTTAGCGAATATGAGACTCCACAAAAAGTGGTCCCTCTGAAGAAACCATCTACACAGCAGACCCATGAGTATGCCAACTGGAATGTCATCAGTCAACAGCATGGAGAGGGTGACCAAAGCTCTATTGACAGGAAATCATCCAACAAGATACCATCCACCAGTGGACCAGGTGTGAAGGAGGTGGGGAAAGAGACAACAGCTCCTCAGAAACCTCAAGCATTTGCTTCAGACGTTACCATGCCAACCAAGGAGAAGATGGGTGAAACACGTGATCTGACATTGCCAAAGAAACATGAAAAAAATGAGAAAGTCCCTCCCCCAACCAAACATCCCGAGACTAACAAAGTACAATCCCTCCGCACACAAGAGTCTGCCACACCCAAACCACAAACACGCCCGCAACATCCAGATCCAGTCATGACTGGTTCTCGCTCAGATGCATCTCCAAAACCACCCATCACTTCAAAAGCTAAGAAGCAACCACTGCTACCAGAAAAGGTTCCCCAGAACAGTCAGCACTTACCAATCCACCACCTCCGGGATCAAATGTTACAGAATTGAGAAAGAAACTTGAGAAAAAGTATTCAGTTAATTAACAAACTGAGTGTGATCATAAAATACAGTATAATTCTTTTAGTAGATATTAATAAATTATTCCACATACATGACTGCTGTAGGTTATGTGTTGTGTGTGCTCCAATTATAAATCCAATACACTTTGATATTATAATTATTATTAGAATGTTTCTCATTCATTATGTGTGTTTAATATGTAATATACGTACAAATAATTGATAATCAATTACAAACAATAATAATGTCACAATTATTAATAGCTCATAACTGGTTCACTATTCTCTGAGCTACATTGCATATGGTCTAATTGCAGACTGATATCAATATAATATACTCAGATCTGGACTGCTGTGATGTCTTGCCTACAGTCACTGCTTACAATGTATCAATATTACTTATATGCAAACTGGAAATGATAACATTAACAATATGCTGAGGTTTAAGGTCCATTTTGGCTTCAAAATCAGCAATGATTGACACACACACACACACGTACACACACACACACACACACACACACACACACACACACACACACACACACACAGTGAGGAGTTGTCAAGTGACCTTCGCTATAAGCCCCTTGATCTCAGCAGTGTTCAACAACCATCATACTCCAAACTAAATGTTGGTAGTAAGTCATCCGATTCTACAGGTATCACACTAGGTACTAAGAAGTATGAATATCCCTCCAGTAAGCCAACTCCACAGAAAATCCAAAAAGATACCCATTCAGCCGGACATCATGGAAGGCCCCACAACAACTGGGAATAAGCCAAAGTATGTCAACATGGAAATCATAGCCGAACCACCAGGTGGGGTTGAGCAGAGCCTAACCACTACCACTAGCACCCATGAATACATCATCGTGGGATGCACTAGTGGACAGCCAGGCCAGACTGAGCAAAGCTCTACTACTGGGTCTCTGTCTGCTTCTTTTGATGCTTTATCCTTTCCATTTGTCTTTGTGTACTTCTCTGAAATATTAGGTTGTTATGAACATATGAAGTTGTTGCGCTCATTTTCTCGATGTGATACATTCCTGTCCTTTGATGTTTTTTTGGTACTAATTAGACGGAATGTCGATCGAAGCCGCATGCCACCGCCATTTTGTTGTCGTCATCGGTAACCGTTTCCGTTATTGTATAGTGTTAAAGTGTCATTACTCAACTCAGCTTTCTCAACTGACGGCAAGATGGCTTATCAGCTTCGAACTAGAAAACGACCTGTGTCTTACGTCGATAAGACTGATTGGAAAGTACCGCGACGACCAAAACAAAAGAAAAATGAAGACAATCTCTATCCGATTGAAGTTGTTGAAAAAGATGAAGAAAATAGTCGGTAAGTAGCGTAGCTAACTACTTGATCACGGTTTTCATGATTTCGCTAAACTTTTAACAGAGTTAGGTTGTCTGCTTGTTTCTTGGTTGTTACTTTCATTCGTGTAGTTCTACTGCGTATACTCTTAAGTGTTCGCTACATTTTTATTGTCTAATAATAGATACAAGGTCCACTACATTGGTTACAGTACCAAATACGATGAATGGAAGACTGGGGATGAATTGCTTCCTATTGATGAGTGTAATGAAGAAAGTAAGCCATTCACTTATGTGTTTGTTTATGTGTTACTGGTATAAGGTGGTAGTAAGGTGTGATATTCAGTTTTAATCTCCCGTATAGTGGAATAGGCATTATAGCATTGCGGCATGATAGATATAATTTATAGTCATGTAGCTAGTTATAATAGCCATATTCTCCTGAATACAAGCATTCGATGTTTTGTTTTATATATCGCAAATTTTGTTTTGTTTTATAGCTGAAGATGTAAGTCCATATTCTTGTTATGATGACCTGGCATACCAAGTGAAGCTTGCTTTGAATTCTTCAAGAAGATGTTCTCCGGAAGTAAGAATAGAAGTGGCGATGGATCTTGTGACCTTCAGAGGTGGATTGGCTCATGTTGGAACAATGCTTCCTGCTTGTGTGAGAGGGCAACCTATTTATGGCATCCAGCATTACAGAGACCTGGATTCATTCCTTGGAAAAGGCTGGCACCTTCGCATATTGAACAGAGGAGGTGATTTCTGTTATTGCAAGAAAGAAAGCGTGCAATTTTACCTCCACAAAAGGAAAGATATTATTGAAGAGGATGGAGATGGGATGGTCCTACGCAGTGTAAGGGGAGGATATAGCCTTGTTTTTAAATTTGTACGCATGGATGCTACTCAAGCTCAGTATCAATGTGTATCAAGCATACAGTAGTACATGCATTGTCAGCATTGCAGTACATGTTACGGTTTTTTTGAAAACCACCAACTAGCAAAAGATTATTCTACCTGTGTGTGTATGTGTGTGTGTGTGTGTGTGTGTGTGTGTGTGTGTGTGTTGTATTCACGTATCAATGCCTATATTTTGGGTATACTACGTATACATATAACTAAAGATGTGTATGTGTGCCTGTGAGTTTTATTCATGTAATATCTATGTGTATATATTTTGTATGCGCTGTACTGATGAGGCCCAGAAGGCCGAAACACTAGGATGGTTGCATCCTAGTGTCTACAGCTATAATATTATACAGTTGCAGGATAATTTAAGCTTTAAGAGTAGACCAAAATGTTAATGGTAAACACATACGTACTGTACACATACATACGTATATCATTTCTTGGGATCTGGATTGACACCAATTTTGTACTCTGAATATCATTAGCAGTCTGATCCAATATCCATGATCCTGTTTCAACCAATACCAGGCCTATGGCTCATCAGCTGTGCTGAGGCATCGTGGTTATCATAATTATGTGACTTCTATAAAATTAATAATATAATACCAAACAATTTACCACAAAATAGTAAATACTGTCCACAGATATGTATGTTACACGATATACATATCTGTGCTAAGATGGTCACATATTATATGATGCACATATTCAATTAGCTGTAGACGCTATATATACGTACATAGCGTTTCGGCCTTTTGGGCCTCATCAGTACAGCGTACACATACGTATTAGAACATAGTATGTGAGGTCCAAAGCCATGAGCAGGGTGAACAGACATCAAGTCGAATACCACTGCAAACATACGTAATAGCACTATAAGCACCTCTACCTCATTGATGTCAGAGAAAGATAGAGCTTCGTATGATTCAGGCTCCCTCATGTCTAGGGTTAACATCTCCCTCTCCATGATTACCCAATGCACAGGACAGGCTTATAACAATATAAGATCCTGTTTCGCCCAATACCAGGGCTCATCAGCTGTGCTGGGGTATCATTGTTATCATAATATAATGGCTTCTATTAATAACAATGTATGAAATTAGTAAACTATGGCCACTGATACGTATATACGTACGTACATCACAAGATAACAGTAAAGCCTGTATTATAAAGACCACCGTACCCAAGGGTGTATTCTTTGAGAAAAGCCGTTGTTCATTGACACAGTATGTACAGGCATATACAGTCCTCACGCATCCAAAATACACTGGGACACTTAAGAATTGCTAAGCAATATCACATAATTAGCGTGCAGCCACGTGGGTGGGTTCTTGAGCCCTCTCAGTCTTGCGATAATATTATATTACCTATAGCCACTCGGACAGACAAAAGCCTTTATACCCCATCCCCGATATACACGTTATGTGTCGATCATTATGGTCATTGAATATTATATGACCTAGCCTGACTGTATCCGCTAAGTAGTAGCTATGGCAGAAGCATCAAGATCAGTGAGGCCGCCACCTAGTTACGCCAGGTTGTACCATTTGCGGCACCAATTTCCCTGGCTGGTGTTCGCTTGGGGTCCATCTGCGACAGAACTTTATATATACTGTCGCAGATGCACTTTGCAGAGGAAGAAGACCACTCTTACGTATCCAGGTCCGTATTTGACGTATATACTGTATTATATAAACTACTTTCACCTTATCCATAAATACACAGGAAAGCTAATAACATCGAAGCCAAGATCGACCGTTGTCACTCTTTTGGAAAGCCACGAAAGAAAGTATCATAGAACGAGTCTCAGAGAACAATAGTAGCTACTATATGCTACGTTATAATATTAAATACGTATATTGTCTGTATATTATTATAATGATACGCACACGCATGAAAGCCTATAATATACATCTAGTTTTTTGAGCTCACCAGTACTGAGGGATCATGTGGGAAGAACGACCCCCATCTCTGTTATATTCTACGACGCTAGGTTATACGACGCGAGGTTAGGGTTAGGGTTATGTTTACTTTGTAAATTGTATTGATGTGAGAGATGCACTGATATAAATGTAAGCCAACCGTATTTAGCTATATCCTTAACCCTAACCTTGTTGTAGAATACAACGGCGCTGGGGGGTTGTTCTTCCTACATGATCCAAACGCAGATAACTGAGCCTTCCAAACTGACTTTAAAGGGTGCTCGAAAATCGAAAAAGGCGGATTTCCCTGGCAAGAACCGGGAGCGTTGAGCAATGAGCACAATAACCTCATATGGATCCAATATCCATGATCCTGTTTCAACCAATGCCAGACCTATGGCTCATCAGCTGTGCTGAGGCATCATGGTTATCATAATAATATGACTTCTGTAAATAATAGCTATAATACAAAACAATTTACCACAAATAGTAAATAATGTCCACAGATACGTATGTTACACAATATTATATATCATAGGGAAATGAAGAATAAGCAGTAAAAGCAGTACATGTATACGTATATATGGCTAAGATGGTCACATAATACTATTATTATTGATTCATGCACATATTCAATTAGCTGTAGACGCTATATATACATAGCGTTTCGGCCTTTTGGGCCTCATCAGTACAGCGTACACATATTAGAACATAGTATGTGATGATAATCTTTGTATAATGAATGGTTTTTAGAAAAACCGTTGGTGACATATAGACAACTCACATGGTCAAAAGACATCTTGGGATCTTTTGATCAGCTTCATTGATGACTAATATTTGAGAGAAGAGAATATTACTGATTGAGATGTTAACTACGATACAGGTATATATGTACACATACACAATAAACTCAAGCATAATAGTACTTACCCAAATGAGCACAGTATGGTGTAAAGCTACAATGCTGGCATGCTTGTAGGCATGTTAAATGATAATGCTTGCCCTGTCCACAATTGTTACATTTAACAGTTCTGATGGAAGCCTCATAGGCACTAAGGTGTTCCAGCCTGTTGGCCTTCTGTAGGATCTGGATTAGGGCTGCATCAGATCTCATGTTCGTTGACCTATAACCAATAAATAAATTGTATATACTAGTTGTAGTCATAACAAGCTGATTACCACAACTCACCTGAAGTACGTTTTTGTAAGCAAATCGTTGTACTTTTCTAATCCTTGCTGTGTGAAAGCATGAATACCCCCATGCTGACGCAAGAATTGGCCAACATGACTGTGCAAAGCATGGATATATGGTGTAACACGTTTCTTCTGGTAAATTTCACAGAAATGTTCTACCCATCCCTTTGCAGCTACTTCAAACGCAGAAATCTCTGATTCCTGAAGGGAAGACTTAGACAGCATATTATGTAGGTCAAGAAATTTCAACCACAGTGCCTGGATGCTATCCACTTCCGAGACATCTTTGTTTGGGAGCAATGCTGACACATCTACATTTGAGAATAACTTCAACTTTTCAGGCCCTGTATACAATAATATACACACCAGAAATCAAATACAAGTATACATAGTATAGTACAGACATGTATATTATACGCACCTGTAAAACTCCTCCACTTCATTTTTGAGTCAGCTCCAAGGAACAAATTGAAGTTTGGAATCCCAATGCTTGTGACAAACTTCTCAAAAGTGGCTATATGATTGTGCTTGTGGGTATCTAGCCTTGCATACTTCTTGCTCTTGTCAATTGCATCTTGCCTCAAAAGTTCTTCAATGAGGAGGTCTACTAATACATCACTCACTCTTAGAAAGAGGTGAAGATTGTCAATGACAACTTTTGCAAGAGGAATGAATGGAAACAAGGGTTTTCTTGAAACATTGAAGGCCTTCTTCTTTTTTGGTAGGGATGCCATCTGCAAATTCTCTTCAATGCTTCTGTTGACCAAAGATATAACGACAATGTAAATGCATGGAAATGCAAATGAGATATTAAAACATGTGACATTGCCCTTACCGTGCTCCTTTTTCCACATCTGTTATGCTCCATTCTTTGCTAGTATCCCATCGTGCATCTGCTGAACACTTACACCAGATACAAGCATATGTAGATGAGGCAGCATCAATTCCTGTCACCATGGCCAAAAACTTCCAGTCTCCACCAAGGTAAAAGTCCACCTATACAATGCAAATAAACACTTAATTATGAGTGTACACCTCATGGAGACAGTACTTAAAATTAATACATACTTGAAATGTCTGATCACCACAAGTTATTCCAGTTGACTGGATATTCTCAGTTGGAGAGATTCATAAGTTTCTGGTTCTCGAATGATGGCGATTGGGTGAATTCCAAGAACAGATGCAACTGTAGCTTCTTCATCCAATAGCGTGAATGAGAAAACAACACAGTGAATCCGTTTTCCAACATATGTACCATCACCAGACAGCTTGACTCGTATGCATCGGCTCATTCTGGAATATGGAGAAAAACTCTCAATTAACAGAACCAAACAACTCAGAAAAAAGTTTTTACCTGAAAGACACATCTTGTGATGAATGCTCAAGTAAATGTTCTACCCTGAGCAACAGCCTCTCTCTTAGAGACTGTTGAACACCAAAGGTACCATTGGGAGTTGCCTTTATAGAATAGTGGGAGTTAAGTTCCTTCACCTTTTCCTTCACGGCATTGAGAGATGGCAATGACAAAAAAACCTTGGCCAGCTCTTGATAAGCACCATCTACATAATTATAAAGTAATATTTAAGAGAAACTTGATGTATATACGTACATATATGACTCAATTACAGATGTACAAATGTATGCATACCTGAAATCATTCGCTTGTCCTTGATCAACAAAGCAATGCTGATGAGGTCTTGATCATCAATCTCAATATCCCTTTCTACACAAAATTTTTCACGCTTCTTAGTAGCTGTGTTCCATATTTCCAGAGATAATGGAACAAGTCCAAGTTCATTCAGCCAACCAAGAGATGAGGAGCATGCTCCAAATGCCTCCTTTTTAAGTCTTCGGGCATGAGAAGTAGAATACTCTGACAGCAATTTCCTCTTAACACCAATTGGTTGATTCTCTGTGTCAGATGAGGCCACTATATATTTGACGGGTTAGGACAGGTTAGTATTCAACCCTTACACACTTACAGATATGAAGTGCACGCGTGAACACACACACACACACACACACACACACACACAAACACATACACACATACACACACACACACACACACACACACACACACACACACACACATACACACACACACACACTGGCACACACACACACACACACACACACACACACACACACACACACACACACACACACCAGCACACACACACAAACACACACCGGCACACACACACACACACACTGACACACTGACATACAACAATCATAAACTATGTATAATATAAACTGTGTAGCTATACCTGTTCGGGTTGCTAGTGACAACTTCCTTTCCAGGGCAGATACCTTTTCTCTCAGCTGCTGGTTCTCTTCCTGCAGTGCAGGAGTCCTAACATCATCTTCGGTAATTGGGACTTCCCACAAAAGATCCCGATAACTTCTCCTACCAGCACCTCCTTTCTTCTTCTTTAGAACGCTCATATACTTATGATAGCGCTGAACGAGCTTCTGGTGTAGAGCAGTACTGTATACCAGGTTCAAGTTTAGAACTTTACCCAGTTCTTCAACCCAACGGCGAATGGTCCCTTCCTCAAAATCTTCGCCAAAGCGGGTCACAATAGCTTCGAATTGTTCGCTGTGCAAAAGAAGAGAAATTGTTTATTAGCTTAACACCGATCACAGATTCTCACACACAGAAGGTTCTTAGCTAGCTACTTCGAGATATAACGAATTGACAACAACGAACACAGAATCCCATTTGGAGATTTGATGCTCTGATAATAATAACAAAGAACACAGAACATCATTTAAATCGCTTGGACAATAATAATATCAAGAATAAGAACACAGAATCCTACTTCGAGATTCGACGTTGGAGAGTCATTCCGATACAGTAACGCGGCAAATCAGTGAAGTATAACAAGGAAGAAATAGACACCTCAATGTGACGTTAACAGATAAACGCAAAACTTATCGCAATAACTGAAGGATTGAGCTTCCCAGAAAACTGAAAACTGCGCAGTTCCAAAAGACTATCACACGTTGACAATGGGACTAGGTGAATCCTCTCTTATAGCACTACGTCATTCCACCGGAAGTAGGCTAAATCGGGGCTCCCTGGTCACCTAAAAGACGGAAATGGGCGTTACCCTATTCTAAAGTATGGGATTCACTCATATTTTTAAAAAGCGATTGGCGGAGTCGTGGTCGAAGCTGTAGCTACAAATTTAATATCATTCAATTGCAAATATGCTGAATTTTACAATGCTGAAAGAATGAAGACCAAAGAAATAAAATCGAGTGAGTTACATGAAAATATATGTAAAAAATACTGATTATAATGCATTCTTCTTTGATATTTCGTCACCTATAGGTGTGGAATGTAAGGTATGTGATCACAATAACTTCTTATGAATAACATTATTATCATTATCTTGAAGTTTTCAAGAACCTCCACAATATTGTTATAATGGTCCCAAATACGTACGTACATTAGATAAGAGCACACATGTGTGTATGTTCATGTGTGTGGTGTGGCAGCATGAATTAAAGAATTTGAATGTGTTAGTGTTTCAGCAACATTAATTATTAGTTGACTTAACTGACCCTCTCCAGTCACTTCTAATGTGCAGCATAGAGGCCTTTCAGCCTTGTTCCATTCATGGGGGATGCAGGTTACATGTGTGGTGTGTGATCTAATTACATATCCAATAACAGTCATTTTTATGGTTTGTGTTACAGCTATAGAACAATAGCATACTGAAATACAAAAACTCTAGATGTGGGCCTCTCATCCTGTTTGTGCAACGGAAAGGTTGGTATGTACGTGCTTTAAAGACATGAAATCACATATGCATGTATGTGCATACTGCCATGACATGCATGTACTTACAGTTGATAATTTGCATACTGTTGGGAGACATGTATGTAAATACATAGCTTTATTCTACCTGTATATGTACTGTGTGTAGAGTGAATTTGCATATATTGTGAATTTTCTCATGTATTCATAATATGTATACACATGCATGTACATACATATGGCCACCTTGCTGGATTCTGAGGACGTGGAGTTAGTGTGTGCTGTTTGTTGTGTGCTGCTCAACTTGATGGCTGTACAGCTATAGGGCCTGCGGTCACTGCTGTCAGACAATGGAGGAGTCATGAAGTACAGATATATGTACTGTATGTACAATCATAACATATGTATGTATACGTGTACTATGTAGTTACGTATGTGCATATATGTGTACTGTATGAAAGTATGTACATACGTACATTCATATATATATATACATATGTGCACTGTATTTATATTTGGGTAAGAATACTGTTTGGAACATTTGCTTGTCCATGATCTTCATCACATGATCTTCACCTCAAAGAGATTCCTTGAGGTGTTGGAGGATTTCGGACTGAACAACTGGGGCCTATCCTCTTGTATGTGTAAAACATTGTGGAACTTAAGTGACACGTTGACATTGTCTGTGTTGTGTTTTGACATGGAAGAGACAGATCTCATCGCAAAACAGTTTGAAGTTTATCCAGGTGAGGAGCAGCATTGAGTAATTTCATTGTGGGCATAGAGTTGCATGCATATATCCAAGAGATTCCAGAGAGGGTAGGTGTGTCTGTGTGATATGTGTAGCACTGATGAGTTAGTGTTCAGGTTGCAAGACGCTGCACCCATATAGAATAAGATTGCTGCGTATTTCCAACAGCAAAAAACGTGAAGTTGTAGTCGAATTTTAGAAGCCACCTTGCTCCTGAAGTTTCCCCATTTTCAGTATCCATATTGTTACCATTGGGTCGGGTATAATTTACGGACCATGACAGACCAGACCGGACCCGACCGGATCGTCCAGTCCGATAGTACAATGGCATAATTTTCAGACCACATGTACGAAATTGAACTGGGCCCGTACAAACCATGTGTACATTCATGGCAGGAGCAATCTAGTCCTTCACGTAAGCTGGCAAGTATGTATACCATAAATTATACCCTTTTCTGGTACCGTGCCTATAAATATAGTGGATAAGTAGCTAATCTAATTTGGTATTACATAACCTTGAACCATGCAACAAATACCCAACCCCATCAGTCCTGATTATATGTTGTCCTCAACAGGACATACCCAAGTACTTAATGAGTACCCCTTGTACTCCTTTAGGGTCATCCACCAGGCGATATGTGATCTTTCTAAAGTCCTCGATTTTGACTGGACCACTCTCACTCTCCATCAGTAGGATGTAGTACGTCTTCGCCACAACTGTTTTCGAGCTGGCGAGGGTTTTCGACCATTCTGGTACCAGCGGTAACCATCGCTTTCAGATGGCAGATCTATCTGCTGCATTCTCTTTGTCTCATAGAAAGTCATGGACACTCGCTGTAGAAATTTCTTCGTTCGTTCTCAAATAAACAGAAATTTGATCTCTTGGAGGGTCCAGACAAGGTTAATTCATTTCGCACCTAGGATCTTATATACCCACGTTCGACTGTCTTCTAGCACTATCTGTGAAATGCTTGATAGTGCTTGTTATCACTGCACAAGTGAGTAGAGGTCATAATTAGACATGTGCAGCTTCAAATAAGTCGTATAGGAAAGATCATTCATGCAAGCCTTGGTACTATTTCTGAAATTCGTGACTTTTCACTAACTTCAGAAATACTGAAGGTCCGGATTTTATACCACGGATCCGAATTTTATACAACGCGTCCGAATTTTATACCACGCTTCCGAATTTTATACCGATTCGGCCATTTTTCGGACCGTCCTATTCCATGTATTGGTCCAGTCCAGTCCGTCGTAGTCCGTAACTGATTATACCCAACCCCCCATTGTCGATCGTATGATCTATGGTATTATGGCCTATTACTGTAACAGCACAATTCTGGAGCCGGGCTACACCAAATGCGACATGGTTGTAAAGACAGCGCTAGCAGGCTGCAGTCCTGTCTTCACGGTACCGGTGGTGCTCCTTCTGCTATCATTTCACTGGAGCTACGTTCAGAGTACGTGCCTCTCATCTTGTCCCAGCAACGCCTGTAGCGGACTACACAATCCCAATGCGGGGTACGTTAGAAAGCTGCTTTCAGTGTGATTGTCTTTCTGAATCATTATTTGCTCTAATATTAAGCTCATCTTGAAGTACTGTACTGTAACAGTGTTTTTCGATTGTTTTTAGCCAGTACCCAAACGTCACGTTCAAGGTCATTTTCGTCTCCACCCACATTCGTATTTCGGTGTGACCCCTCAGCATACGGCTGAATGGGGTCCGAGGAAGTAGAGTATTCGAAATTCGGCCACAGCCAACGACTGAAATACATGATTATAAGTCATTGCGTTTGAATTATAAATGAAAACCTAATGTTCTGTCTCTTGTATACTCATACAGACACAAACTATTCTAAAATTAGCTTATTTAGAGTAATGTCAGGTATTAAGGGACACCTAAGGAAGTGTCCTTCAATTTAATCGAATACAACGCCTTATCGGAAACGTACTAGCTAAGATACATAGAGTGGATGTCATCTATCCACAGGAGCGACTAGACGTCAGTCCGATTCTGAAGAAGTTACAAAGTGCTATGTGGAGACCGTCGAGTCGGCCCTTTCTGGACACATCGGCAGTTTCGGGACAGTACGTAGGTAGTTTCGGGACAGTCTCGAAGCAAGAACTGAAAAAGGCCTTTCCCGAAATCCTTTCCGTACCTAAGATGAAGGTGCTAATCTTCTATATAGCCATCGTGTTCCGGGCAAAAGTAATCCGTCTCTTCGTTGTGGAGTTACAATGAATTACAATAGAGACGCCCAAAGCCGGAATTACTGGACGTGTATGTTATTTCTGGACAACGTATTAGAGCCTCATATAATATAGTTTAGGTTGGACTTTTATGAATATTTAAGTCTATGTTTAATTCCCAATGTTCTCGTGCTATAAATGTTTTTGATGGAATCAATGCAAAACATGTTATTTTATATACCTTCCAATTATTATATATTTAACAGTACTGGATTTTGTGTGATTTGTTATGCATTTCTATCAGCTGCTTCATAAATTTACAGTAAACAAGCACAACTCCAGGTAGGGTCACCAAATTAGTGGACCCTACCCAGGTAGAGTGAACTATTTAGTGACCCTTACATGCCCACCTAACAAACAATTGAGCATAATTTGTAACATTTCAGGACATTGTGTAGACATGAGTCTGTGTTGACTGTAATGTGATCAATTGCTGATATGTCCAAATAAGATATCAGCTGGAATTCAGTCAAATTATGTGTCAACATGTTATTGGCTTCCTCATTTTGAGCCAGTTTAGGCCAATAACTAGATTCATCACTTGAGAATTGACAAAAACAAGCAATGTTTACTGTTTCTATCTTGTGTTATAAACCCACCAATATAATTTTGGCTGCTGGATAGCACCCACCAATAGCTTATGGTGGTTAATACCCACCAAATAATGGTGGGTTATCAGGGACAAGGCAAACCCACCAAAATCGGCGGGTGCTAACCACCACTAATTAGCACAGTGTAATGTGATAACACAGCTGCAAATCTGTATAACAGTTAAATAATAATGGACAGCATATAAAATAGCCTGTTGCAAGTATTTTTCTATAAACAACTATAAAAACAACATTTTGCCCATATATAATGGTATTCTTGTCTTTCACTATAATATCTTGTAATCCCTTTTGGCAGCTATGAAGTTGTAGGGAAGGTGGAAATGGATTTTCAAACTCAATGCATTTACCTAATTGCTAGCAGCACATGTAATACTTGCTCCAAGTATTGTCCGATAACTACCTAATGTGTGTTCAGAAACTGTCTCCTCAGTATGTTGGAAACATGGCATGTTTTGCCATGCACATGAGAACATTGTCAGACCGTTATGTTTCTACTGCAACAATGCTGACATGTTAAGCTTCAAAATAATATGCATTTTGATGATATAAGTAGAAGAATTGTGCCATGAGTGGATTGATTATACAGGGTAATTCTTAGCAGTAATACCAAAAAATGGTGGGAAATCATCAGGTGTTGAAGAAGTTGGCGTACATCCAAAAGAATTGCTACTTTTAGCTGAAACCCACACAATTTGGAGAATATATCCACGGCACTCAGTGATGGAAAGTTCAAAGATCATACTCCACTTAATCCACATAATTTCCGATGTCCGGTAATCGCCTCTGCCCCAAAATACCCGACATTACTCTAACACTTGTGGAAGTTTCCAGACTGCAAAATGAAAGAAAATGCATCTGATTATGTGAACTAACACAACTGTTACATTGTAAATGATATCAATTATATAAATTATAGACTAGATCCCTTTTATAATTTCCCTTCATTTCACCGTCTGAAACTTTCAATACTTTGTGTCTACAAGTAAACTTTCCATCATGTGTATTCACGGAGAACTAGGTGGCCGAATTTGCATACAGCCGAATTCCTATTTTTGACTCTGACTAGTCCTTGAAGAATTTTGCTGCTGTTTGCTTGCTGAATGAGTAATTCAATGGAGGGAAAAAGCAATCCAATCCAGCAGATAATTACTTGATAATTAAATACTGTAGAAATACAGGTGGTCTTCTTCATTATTGGTGGATTTGATGACTTGTATGCTTCAGCACATGTACGTAGTGTGCAATTACCACCAAGAATTATTGGTTGATCAAATCTGATCATGAAATTCAACCATTGGGTACTCAGTTACCCTCCATCATTTGATTACTATGCATAAACGTACATGCACCCTCTCACACATGTGTACACACACTCTATTTGTATAAAACAATTTATTATACATTAACCCAGATGTGTACATACATACGTACAATATTAATGTTATATGTTTTCCACATATGTACATATACTAGTCTACATAATGCAGATACACATTTCTGTGTGTGTGCAGAATGCATAAACTTGTGATGAGAAAAAGTCTGGATTTGAAACTAGTCACCATGCATGGCTGTCCAATAAAATGTCCAGTTCCCAGTGTTTTACAAACAATTACAAATTACTGACATTATACAGAGACAAAATCAGAAAATCTCTTTCATGGGATAATAGAAACCTTTTGTCCAATTATTGGCTTGTACTATGCTAATAACCATAGGAATTACCATTGTACAAGCAATAGGTAATGTAGGTTACAAAAGGTGAGGAGTTCATATTATGCTCAAAAGGTGACTTTCAAGAGTGTTCATGAAAGTCACCCTCTGAAGCCCTTCATCCACAACTGTTATCATTTTAGCTGATTCAGGTGATACTACTAAGGTTGCCTCCCTTTATTAGGTTTCATAATAGAGTGTGGTGATGCACTGCCATGTTCTTGCACTCGAATTACTTGGGTGTTTAAAAACCTACAATGAAGGTATTTCATTTGGCAAAGCCTTTACACTTGAATTCTAGCTCAATTTCTAATTTTTGTTTCACACAATATATAATTATAGTATTAAATTCACTGTTGCAGTTGCACATAGGAACACATACATATAATACATACATTTGTCTTCCATTGCTATGGTAATGGGGTGATGTCATTAGGTGACATTTATAGGATATCAGTCCATGTGAATGGATATTATATATCCTTGTGATAAATCTTGAACCACATCATGTGAGATGGCACATTTTAATGATGTGGTATATAAATAATTTTCATTAGCGCACTACAGGAGGAAGTATATACAGTACATATACTTGGTATGCCAAAATGGCATGTTTTTGACATGGGATAGGTGATATGCTTTCTGTTTCATTTGACATTTAAAATTATAATAATTCCACTTCACATGCAGGTATTGTGGCAATGTTATCTATGTTCGAACAGCTTCACAGCAAGCATACCAGGGCAGTGAATCATATCTGGAGTACTACTACACCAGATGTGGAACGTTTGGATGGAAACAATGTCACAGATCTCGATACCAGTATGCAACCCTTGCACACTTTTGACCCCTAATTCACCATTCCATTTGGTATACCTCATGATTTGTCAGGGCAATAGGTGACCAGTAATCTATTTTGAGGAGCTTACCTCTTTTTAGAGTTGTAAACATAGGTATGATGCATTGTAACTGGCATGCAGTTTCCAAATCAATAGAATGCAAGTGAATACAATTTGAAGCAGATACATAATACAAATTTAGTCTGGTATTGTATAGGGTACTTTATAATTGAGTTGATAATTAAAAGCTAAAACTGGTTTCTTCACCCATACTCAAATTACTGAACAGTCTCCCCTTTATGGTTTCCAAATTATTAACAAAAGCTGGGATGAAGTTATTAGGTGGGTTTCAATTCAAACCATTGTTATCATCAGTATGATATAATTTTATAGTAATTGTTTCTTGTGCATTTATTAATCGGAATTCAAATGAACTGTCATACATATGTAATGTAGGGCTTTCAATTGCCATATATTACCAATTAATGCATGTGCAAACGTACCTTTGTGGTCTTATTTGTGTGTGTGTGAGGGGGGGGGGGGGCGTGTATTTGTGTGCGTACAGGCTTGTATAATGTCATGTGTGAGCCTAACCCATATATATCCTGTTTTACCATATAATAAATATCTAGGTACAGAAGTGTGACACGATATCGTACCATATATCGCTCAACCTTGCGGTGCTCCACCTCTTGCTGTAGAGGATACTCAGGAAGTGGAACAAACTGCCAACGTGAGTGTGGTTCCCTGACAAACAGTAATCAGTAATTTACAGTTGGCTTCCAAAGCTTCAACATTAATGGATTGTTTTTCTTTATAGTTGTAGGACTATAATTGTTTAAATATCTATCTACTAAATATCTATCGTCTATGGTGATATTTAGGCAATTCTCTTCTCAAATCAATCATTCATACAACATTTCACCCATCTTGGGCTTCTTCGGGCATATACAATACTGTACCTGAAGAAGCCTGTGATGGGTGAAACGTTGCACAAATAATAAATTTGTGAAAAGAATTGCCTGAAAATCACTATAGATGTGTTTAACAATAGTCCTTCTATAAATGAATGCAATCAACATGTCTAACAACTTTCACATGTTCATTAATGGATTGTGTGTTTGAAATTCTGTATGTCTGTCACTTATCAACAAACTTCCCACACAAACAAACAAGCACACATAATGGTACTAACCCAGGTACTATACACCTTTTAACATGATAATGTCTAAGGAATAGTTTCCCTTTAACTCCTGAGCTGCATGTGACCTATGCACTCGAGACCCTGAGGGTTTAAGACATTCCAGTATGTCCAATATTTGTTACATATGTCCTCAAAATCTACCTAATGAGATTGAATGTTAAAGTAATCCCTTGGGAAAATTCCAAACCCCAGAGTGGTCCCTAAGGAATGAAGTGAATAACATAGTTTTATACCTCTCTGAGATTATTATTGTAGCAAAATGTAGCAACCCACAGCCGTGCTCGAGCTACATACATACACACTGCACTGATAGCACATAAATGACATGACAACATCAGCATGAGGTAACTAATGGGAGGGATTTAATCTCGGATGTCAATACAGTGTATCACTGGAGATTGTCTACAATTATGGCATCCTGTCCACCGGGGGTCCTACAAATGTGACCATCACAATCCCTACTCTACCCCCTTCCCAAGGTTAGTGAGTGCTATGCATAATACTACATTCATACATACCTATTCCTCCAGACTGCCTTTGAGGTGGTAATAACATCTCAGTCTATATGTATATGTGTGTACTTCCCTATCATTAAGGCTAGTTGTTTGTACCATCTGTAGAAGTTAAAACAGTTGTTCTAGCAGTGGGTGTGGCTGTGGGCGTGCTTCTGGTAGTCCTGGTGACAGCATTTGTTGTAATTGCTGTTTTGTTGATTTGCAAAAAGTGAGTGTGATCTTGTGTTTTGTGTATGAACACACACGCACACACACAAAAACACACCACACACACACACACACACACACACACACACACACACACACACACACACACACACACACACAGTCCAGTGTACACAGATACTCTTCATATCATAATTGTACTGTAGGTGTCGATGTAGCACAACAAATGACACTGACACAGCAGCTGTGTACAGTGTGAACAAGGATGTGAATGACAATCCAGTGGAAACTGTCCAGTTAAAACCAGCTTATGATGGTGATGACTACACTCTAACAGATGATCATCAGTATGTCAATGAACACATCAAAATCTCTAAAGATCCTCACTGCGTTTCTAAAGACCGTGTGACATCACAAGATCAGCACTATGCCTCCCTCGATCCCAAGAGTGTTCAAACATCTGCTTATGCTTCATTGGCGTTCAATCAGAATTCATCCACTACCATCAGAAAGTACAGACATAACACAAATATTACTAACAAATATTATGAATTTCCAGTCGTCCCTCAGGAGAAGCCATCTACACAGCAGACCCATGAGTATGCCAACTGGAATGTCATCAGTCAACAGCATGGAGAGGGTGACCAAAGATCTGTGGACAGGAAATCATCCAACAAGATACCATCCACCAGTGGACCAGGTGTGAAGGAGGTGGGGAAAGAGACAACAGCTCCGCAGAAATCTCAAGTTTTTGCTTTGGATGTTATCATGCCAACAAAGAAAGAGAATATCGATGTAACACATCACCTGACATTGCCGAAGAAACATGAGCAAAGAGAGAAAGTCCCTCCTCCAACCAAACAGCGCCCCAAGACTAACAAAAAACCACCCCTCCTCCCTCCCACACAACAGTCAGCCACACTCAAACCACAAACACGCCCACAACAACCAGATCCAGTCATGACTGGTTCTCCCTCGGATGTATCTCCGAAACCACCCATTGCTTCAAAAGCTAAGAAGCAACCACTGCTACCAAAAATAGTTCTCCCTGAACAATCGGCAGTTACCAACCAACCACTTCTAGAATTAGAAGTTACAGAATTGAAAAAGAAGATTGAGAATAAGTATTCAGTTAATTAACTGCTATGGGTGTTTACATTGTGTGTGCTCCAATTATAAATCCAATACACTTTGATATAATAATTATTATTAAAATGTTTGTCATTGATTATGTGCGTTAATATGTACTATATTTACAAATAATTGATAATCAACTTACAATGTATCAATATTACTTGGCAAACTGGAAATGATAAAAATAACATTTATGGTTTAAGATCCATTTTGGCTTCAAACCAGCAATGATTGACACACACACACACACACACACACACACACACACACACACACACACACACACACACACACACACAACACACACACACACACACACACAAACACACACACACACACACACACACACACACACACACACACACACACACACACACACACAGTACAGCTCAGTATCATTATTATAATATATTAATATTCAAAGAAAAGATGTGTACCTAAAGAAGTAATTTTTAAATGGACAGGGAAGAGTTGTCAAATGACCCTCGCTATAAGCCTCTTGATCTCAGCAGTGTTCAATAATTTAACAACAGTAATTTCACTGGGTTCCTAATAGTAGCCCCCGGGCTAGTTGCCTTCCCAGTGAAAGCTATCCTATTTCCACCTTAACTGTTGTATCCATTAGATTTCAAAATCCCAACATCACCCCCTACTTTACCTACCATACTACAATTGAATATCATAATACAGACTGCATCAATTCTGGAGAGGTGATGTGTGAACTGTTTACCTCAGGGTATCCAATAACATTTATTCATAACAATTATTAGTTGACTTAGCTGATCCTACCCAATTACTGCTAATGTGCAACAAAGAGACCTTTCAGCCATGGGGGATGCAGGTTACATGTGTGGTGTGTGATCTAATTACATATCCAATAGCAGTCATTTTTATGTTATTATGTTACAGCTACAACAAAAGCATACTGAAAATACAGAAACACTAGATGTGGACCTCTCATCCTGTTTGTGCAAATGGAAAGGTAAGTACATGCATAAGTATTTTTAAAGTCGTGAAATCGCATACATAATTTATGTACGTGCATACTGACATGATGTACATACAGTTGCATACTATTGGGAGACGTGGTGTATACTGCTGTGGTGTGCTGCTCAATTGATTGATGTGTATATATTTGGGCCTACAGTCACTGCTGTCAGACAACTGAGGAGTCATTAAGTACAGATATATGTACTGTATGAGACGCCGTGTAAGTTACAAAATTGACTGTACATAAGTATATATGAACGTACATACATACACAACTGTACACACTATCCATACCCACATAATATTGTTACATACATAACTGCACACAATGAAAATAGTCAATGCTGCTCCTCACCTGGATAAGCTTCAAACTGTTTTGCGATGAGATCTGTTTCTTCCATGTCAAAACACAACACAGACAATATCAACATATCACTTAAGTTCCACAATGTCTTACACATACAAGAGGATAGGTCCCAGTCGTTCAGTCCGAAATACTCCAACACCTCAATTAATCTGTTTGAGGTGAAGATCATGTGATGAAGATCATGGACAAGCAAATGTTCCAAACAGTATTCTTACCCAAATATGAATACAGTACACACATATATAATACATACGTAACAATGTATTCATATGTATATGTTATGATTATACATACAGTACATATATCCGTATATACTTCATGACTCCTCCATTGTCTGACAGCAGTGACTGTAGGCCCTATAGCTGTACAGCCATCAAGTTGAGCAGCACACACTAGCTCCACGTCCTCAGAATCCAGCAAGGTGGCCATATGCATACGTATGTATGTAGGTAGGTACACATATTGTGCATACATGAGAAAATTCACAATAATAATATTATATGCAAATTAACTCTATACATATACAGGTAGACTAAAGCTACAGTTATGCATGTACATACATGTCTCCCAACAGTATGCACATTATCAACTGGAAGTACATGCATGTCATGGCAGTATGCATATACTATTCCATGACTTTAAAACACTTAGGTACGTACTGTTTCCCGCATTGCACGAACAGGATGAGAGGTCCACATCTAGTGTTTCTGTATTTTCAGCATGCTGCTAATATAAACCATAAAAATGACTGTTATTGGATATGTAATTAGATCACACACCACACATGTAACCTGCATCCCCCATGAATGGAACAAGGCTTGAAGGTCTCTATGTTGCACATTAGAAGTAACTGGAGAGGGTCAACTAAGTCCATTAAGTCTACTAATGATTAATGTAAGTTGGTGAAACACTAACACATTCAAATTCTTCAATTCATACTGCACACACACACACATGCGCGTACGCATACACACACGTGTACTTTTATCTAATGTATTTGGGACCATTATAACAATAATATTATAATTGTGAAGGGTCATGGTCATGCAATCGAATATTTCAGAGAAGTACACAATGAAGCATAAAAAGGATAAAGCATAAAATGAAGCAGACTGAATGGTCTCTGTGTTGCACGTACATTAGCAGTGACTGGAGAGGGTCAGTTAAGTCAACCAATAAATGTTATGAATAAATGTTATTGAATACCCTGAGGTAAACAGCTCACACATCACCTCTTAAGAATTGATACAGTCTGTATTATATATATTAAATTGTAGTATGGTAGGTAAGGTAGGGATGATGTTGAGATTTTGAAATCTAATGGATGCAACAGTTAAGGTGGAAATAGGATAGCTCTTACTGGGAAGGCTACTAGCCTGGGGGCTACTATTGAGGCACCCAGTGGAATTACTATAATATACTATGATTTAAATTTACAGGAGAAAAGGGAGAAAAGACAAGAGACAAGTACAATTTGTACACTGATGAGTAAACAGAATAAACTGTAATGAATAATGAATTGATTTAATGTGGTTAAATAACTGAAGAAGAATAAATACATTGATGAAACAAGCGGAGATAAATGCAAATAATCATTCTTCGCCAGAAATAGGGGGAAAAAATCGGAACACGACGGCATAAAATAGAGAAATTAATTACAGACTCATGAGTCGATGAGCAGAGGCGTACATATAAGTAATACTTAGTCTATATAATCACGGGATAGTAAGACTCGATGCATAGCTATATCCAAGAGATCCCGCGGAGAGGGTAAGTGGGTCCGTGTGATACGTGTAGCTCTGATGAGTTAGTGTTCGGGTTGTAGGACGCTGCACCCATATAGAATAAGATTGTTGCGTATTTCCAACAGCAAATACCGTGAAATTATAATCGAATTTTAGAAGCCACCTTGTTTCTGGAGTTTCACCATTTTCTATATCCGTATTCAATAATTTCCGGCTACCGTTGTCGATCGTATGATGGCCAATTACAGCACTCTTCCGGTGCGCAACCGAATAAGAATAGTCTCATTGTGCCAGGCTACACCAAATGCGACATGGTTGTAAAGACAGCGCTAGCAGGCTGCAGTCCCGTCTTCACGATACCGGTGGTGCTCCTTCTGCTATCATTTCACTGGAGCTACGTTCAGAGTACCTCTCATATTGTCCAAGCAACGCCTGCAGTTGGCGACACCATCCCAATGCGGGGTACGTTAGAAAAGCTGCTTTCAGTGTGATTGTCTTTCTGAATCGTCATTTGACAATGTTCTGTTACTAAGCTCATCTTAAGGTGCAGTACTGTAACAGTGTTTTTCGATTGCTATTAACCAGTACCCAAACGTCATGCACGTTAATTTAACGTCACTTTCATTCCAATACATGTCTCCTAACACATATTATTATTATTATTATACGTATTTCGGTGTGAGCCCTCAGCATACGGCGCTGAATGGGCAGCGAAGAAGTACAGTATTCGAAATTCGGCCGCAACCAAAGACTAAAATACATTTATTTATTATAAGTCTAAATGAAAACCTCATGTGAGCGGGTACATTCTTCTCTACTATAACCAAATGTCATGTGTGTGTTTCTATTTGTTTGTGTCTGCATGTGTATGCTTGTGTACATGTGCAGGTATGTGATGTGTATCAGCTCTCCTTCATCATGATCTGCATGGAATATGTTACACTGATCTTAGGTTGATGCAACTGAAATTAATGATATTTTTGGCTGAGAAATTTCTTGTGAAAAGTGTTCACTTTTTCACTATTCACAGACAATGCCACTCAGTGAAAAGGTATAGACCTAGTACTATCTTACTTTAATGTGGAATGTGACTTTTGAAATTCATTGCATGTGACTGCATGTGACTGCATGTGACTGCATGTGACTGCATGTGACTGCATGCATCGAGCCAGTTATTGTGCATTCAAGTATGCATTGTACTTGGGACTCAACCCACATATAGGCCAGTGTAGAATTGGACGTACAATAAATATCACTCAGTACACATTCGCAGCAATTATAAGCATCTGTGATATATGCACCTATACAGTACACTGGTATGTATACGTACATGGAAAATTTTAGGGGAAATGTTTACATTTTTGTTCCTACTTTATGCAACCGTTCAGTTGGAAACAATGAGAAAAATATTTGTAAAATTACTACTGTAACAGTACAGCTCATATCAAAATGACAACAGTCATTCATCATTAATATATATAATATAATATGTTAATATATTTTTATTGGTACTATGCTTATGTTCATTGCTTATATTCCTCCTCTAGCTCCACCTTCTTCAGTGAGTATCAGTGGAAGTAGCAGAATTGTATACACCAACAAATTGAAACTAACCTGTAGTACCTCAGGCACGGTGGACTACTACAGATGGTATCGCAACAGCTCTATACTTAACACCACTACAAGACATTTCATGAAATCACCAGCTCAACTGAGTGACAGTGGAAGCTACCAGTGTGAAGCTTGTAACCGGGCAGGTTGTACGAGTAACAGAAATTACACAGTTACTGTGATAGGTTGGTCAACGTGGATGGTATATCATGTTATCAATAGTACGGTTAAACCCCTACCTGTATACCAGTGTATGCTGTGTGTACATGGTACATTTAGCTGTATGGTACAAGATTTTTAATATTCATGATATCAGTGGATGCTATACCAGCTAAGACATGGACAAGCAGGCAGGGTGACAATAATCTCGTGTCCATGTGTCACCCAATAAAGGGTATTGTTCAATTAAGTTAGACTAAGTATAACCTTGCTTAAACTAGTATAACCTTGCATAATCCAGTATATTCTGCTGTGTGCACAGATGTATATGTAATTTGTTAAAAACTGACCTTTCGTCCTCAGGAGGTTACTGAATGGTATAGTTGGTCAGTAATTTCCGCCGACACTTGGTGGTTCTTGTTACAAATACGTAGGTGTCAGCAAGACTGACTTATATTACATATACTATGTATGCAAGGTATAGGGCCGCTATTTTGTTTCCGCGTCATCCCTACATATAGAGTGCTATCGCACTCTATGATATATAGATTCTACACATATTGAGGCCATACTTACTCCATCCAAGAGAGGTACAGTAATTTATTTATGCCCTGTAGCTGTAGATACTTCACATGATTTAGCTACACAACTCACAGGTACCAGTTGTTGTGTTCCTCCTGTGTCTCCTTCCCTTCAGATGTCCCTGATGCAGTGGACGTCTTAAGCATTGAAGTCACCAACACAACACTTGACACTATCTCCATCCAGTGGACACCACCTAACAACAACTTTGACAGTATCATTGACTACAGAGTGGTTCTATATGGAAGTGGGGGACATGTTGGTGTGTTCACTTCCTCTCAGCCCATGGTCACACTGGTGTCCTTGCAGCCTTTCACTACATACCAGATCAGAATATCAGCTCAAAACAATGCTGGTTGGGGTGGTAACTCTAGTGAAAGAAATGTGAACACTTTGACAAGAGGTTGTGTGTGTGTGTATCTCTGTGTGGGTGTTACAACAAACTCAATTCATCCATTCTCTTTGTCCACAGATGAAGTACTAGCTAGTAACATAACATACTCCACTCCAAGAGTGGGTGTGTCCTTGTACACAGTTGAGTTGAGGTGGGAGGTACCCAAATGACTCCTCACTGACAAATTGGAGGGTTACAGGTTATCAAGATGGCCGATGAATACCACCAACATAGAGACTACTACTGTCAACAGAGACAATGTGTCGTGTGCTTGGAATGTCACTGCTATTGGCAGTGAGACCTATTGTCACGAATGGGAGGGATTTAATCCCGGACGTCAATATACTGTATCACTGGAGATTGTCTACAATTATGGCATCCTGTCCACTGGGGATCCTACAAATGTGACCATCACAATCCCTACTCTACCCCCTTCCCAAGGTTAGTGAGTGCTATGCATAATACTACATTCATATCTGTTCATCCAGACTGCCTTTGAGGTGGTTGGTGTGTGTGTACTTGCCTATGGTTGGTATGAGTGTGTACTTCCCTACCAGTGATGCCAGTTGTTTGTGTCATCTGTAGAAGAAGTTGAATCAGTTGGTCTAGCAGTGGGTGTGGCTGTGGGTGTGCTCCTGGCAGTTCTGGTGACAGCATTTGTTGTAATTGCTGTTTTGTTGATTTGCAAAAAGTGAGTGTGATCTTGTATTCAAGTGTGTATGAACACACACACACCACACACACACACACACACACACACACACACACACAACACACACACACACGCACACACACAACACACACACACACACACACACACACACACACACACACAGTCTAGTGTACACAGATACTCTTCATATCATAATTGTATACTGTAGGTGTCAATGTAGCAAAGCAAAAGACACTGACACAGCATCTGTGTACAATGTGAACAAGGATGTGAATGACAATCCACTGGAAACTGTCCACTTTGAACCAGCTTATGATGCTGACGACTACACTCTAACAGATGATCCTCGGTATGTCACTGAAGACCTTAAAATGTCCAGAGATCCTCACTGTGCTTCTAAAGACCGTGTGACATCACAAGAGCAGCACTATGCCTCCCTCGATGTCAAGAGTGTCCAAACATCTGCCTATGCTTCATTGATGTTGAATCAGAATTCATCCACTGCCATCAGCAAGTACAGAGGTAACTCTAATAACACTAGCGAATATTATGAGTTTCCAGTGGTCCCTGAGAAGAAACCATCACAGCAGACCCATGAGTATGCCAACTGGAATGTCATCGGTCAACAGCATGGAGAGGATGACCAAAGCTCTGTTGACAGGAAATCATCCAACAAGATACCATCCACTAGTGGACCAGGTGTGAAGGAGGTGGGGAAAGAGACAACAGCTCCTCAGAAATATCAAGCATTTGCTTCGGATGTTACCATGCCAACTAAGGAGAAGTTTGGTGAAACACGTGACCTGACGTTGTCAAGGAAACATGAACAAAGAGAGAAAGTCCCTCTCCAAACCAAACAGCGTCCCGAGACTAACGGAATACAACCCCTCCTCCCTCCCACACAAGAGTCAGCCACACCCAAACCACAAACACGCCCACAACAACCAGATCCAGTCATGACTGGTTCTCCCTCGGATGCATCTCCAAAACCACCCATCGCTTCAAAAGCTAAGAAACAACCACTGCTACCAAAGGAAGCTCCCCCAGAACAATTGGCAGTTACCAAGCAACCACCTCCGGGATCAAATGTTACAGAATTGAGAAAGAAACTTGAGAATAAGTATTCAGTTAATTAACAAACTGAGGGTGATCATAATATTAATACAGTATAATTCTTTTAGTAGATAATCATGAACTATACCACATACATACCATATGACTACTATGGGTGTTTACATTGTGTGTGCTCCAATTATATATCCAATACACTTTGATATTATAATCATTATTAGAATGTTTCTCATTTATTACGTACATCTAATATATATATATGGTATATATATATATATATATATATATATATATATATATTTATTTATATGTATGTATATAAGTGTAATATTCCTTGTGGTGATCACCTGAACAATTGTTCTGTTGTTCAAATACAAAATATAATGATCACAATAAAATAAAAGAAATAAAGCAAGAATTGTAGGATTCATATTAATAAAAAGGTCACCCACTCAGGGTCAAAGACACCTATATATGGAGAGCTTTACAGAGACTTTCCACAGAGACTGTGTACTTGATCATTCCACGAATGCAGAAGACACTATTCTAGCTGGGAGGTCAGCTGCGAGTCCCAAAGCTCCCCCCTACGGTTCTTTGTAGAGAGTATTGCAACTGACCACCAGGAAGTGAGCTATTTTTTTTCAGAGAAAAAAACCGTCCTATGGAGGATTCGAACCCGCGACCTGGAGCCTAGAGTCGTGTCACCTGACCACCCCGCCACCGTGACCTATCTATTATATTATTATTATCTGCACTATTTATAGTTGCCCTAAATGTTCAATTCGAAAAATTGGCTGCCCCGGGCACTGGAATTACTTGATCTTGTCTAATAGGTTTAGAAGAACCTTCGCTGAAGATATGACGTTCGTTGAAGCCCTTGCGCTCGAATTCTAGCCCAATTTGTAATTGTCGGCGTTTCGAAATCGGCCATTTTGTTTGCACTATCAATAATATAAATTCACTTCAGTAGTTACGCGTAGGAATGTCTCCCTATCCATCGTCATAAAGACATCAGAGATCTAACTGCCTCCCTCATTTCAGAAGTTTGTGTCAATACCGAGATTGAGCCATCTCTCCAACCACTCAGTGGGGAAAGTCTTGAAAGGAAAAGTGCGAACACTCGAGATGACGGCAGACTGGACATCAGGTGTAGAGGTTTTGGCAAACTGGCCAGGATGCATTTTTTGACATACGGGTATTCAATCCCCTAGCAGCATCAAACCAGAATGCAAATCTCAAATCTGTCTATCACAAACAGGAACAAGAGAAGCGCAGATGCTACGACCAACGAGTTCGAGAAGTTGAACATGGAACATTTGTTCCCCTTGTTTTTGCAGCCACAGGAGGAATGGGTCCAAGTACAACTATAACATACAAGAGGTTGGCATCCACTTCATTTAGCTATCTCCAGCATATATCCCATATGATATCCCACAAGAGAGCCCACCCCTATGCAGAAACCATGAAATGGCTCAGATGCTGTCTATCCTTTAGTCTTTTAATTAAGATCAGCCATAACTGCCATCAGAGGGACCAGAACACCTGCCCGTCATAACATCCAGCCAGAATCCATCTCTCTGGCAATGGCAGAGGGAAACATTATTTAACCTGGATCATTATTGTATGTTAAATTCCTTTATATACTTACGTATAATTGATTGGTCAATATTCATATTATGTGTACGGTACAATTCCAAAGAATAAAATTGTCATCCACTTCATTTAGCTATCTCCAGCAAGGAAGTTTTCGCAATTCTATCCCGAAGTGAAGGTACCCCTCCTCGATCACAAACTGCAGTTGAGCAACATCAAGATGACAGAGCCACTCCAAATAGAATTTTATATGGTAAGCTATAGGAAAGTAATTTTCTGTGAGAGCTGTGCAAAATCAGAAGACGATTGTACAATGCTTATTATGATGTGAAAGGTCAATATTGACACATTGGCCTTGCCTGTATGTGGTTCGGAAGGGTTGATATATATAGACTCCTCAGCACCCATTGGCATATAGGGGTCAGGCTGAATAGTTAATACCCAGTGTCCATGTCAAACTCCCAATTTTTTCCTTGTCACCACGAGGCTTATAGCACACTCAGGACAATCTAAATTCTTTCGAAATTGTGTCGGTGAGTTTGTAATCACTTAAGCAATTTGACATTCCTTTACTGGTCACCAAGGGGTAGCCAGTGTCCGTGCTAAACTCACCAACACAATTTGGGAAGAATTGAGATTGTCCTGAGTGCACTATAAGCCTCATGGTGACAAGCAAAAAAATGTGATTTTTTGGCTTGTTACCACAGCCTCTCCTGTGTGCACATGATGCATCATAGGTCAAATCCAAATGCACAGACACACTCCTGGACCTAGTACGGTCCTTCTGATAACAAAAAGATGCATTTCGATGTCAACCAAACATTCTCCTCAGTGCCCATATACCTCATCATGGGCGGATCCAGAACAAAAAATAGGGTGGTGCCTACAAATATGCCTATATATGGTTCAAACACGATCTTTTTGAGCCAATTATAATAATATTAAGTAACTTTTAAATTTACATACAAGTAAAAACTACATGCAAATAAAAAATGAAGATGACATTCACACAGTTAAGAATCAGAGTTAAGTACATCGATCAGAGTCATACGTCGAGGATGTTTCCTAGCGAACATATCCAGAATCTCCCCAGCATTCACATTTATGCTGTAGTGAAAGTGCATAAGGGCTAATCCGTTCAGTCTATCTTGACCCATTGTTGACCGCAAGTAGGTTTTTAGACGTCTGAGCCCACTGATACTTCGCTCACATGAGCAACTTGTGCTTTTTTGATGAAAAACCGAGGGAGAATAAAGTTCTCTGATCCGCAGAACGTTTCATTTTGAAAGGCACGAAACAAACGGGTCAAATCACGTGACATAAAATGTGGAAAATGGCCGTCGCCTCGGATTCGCTGGAAACGCAAAGACTTTAGTTTTATGTCATAAACCTGTGTGATGCAAACTTTTTATCAAAACTGACTAATCCTTCCTAGAGATAAGTAATCTTATAAACTAATTTGAGGCCTAGGCTGCAATATTAGTATTCCAGCCTTGTGAAATAAAATTTGGGGTTAACTAGTACTGTTAGGGTGGTGCCCAGGCACCACAGGCACCACCCCTAAATCCGCCCTTGCTCATATAATAAAATGTATGTACTTTTGTATGTATATGAGTGTAATATGCCTTGTGGTGATCACCTGAGCAATTGTTCAATTATTTGCTGGTCACCAAGGGCTAGCCAGAGTCCGTGCTCACTAAGAACAATGAATACATCAATGTGGGACACACTAGTGGACAGCCAGGCCAGACTGAGCAAAGGTCTACTACTGTGTCTTTTTGTCTGTTTCATTTGATGCTTTATCCCCTATATACTGTACTTCATCCCCTCCATTTGTCTTTGTGTACTTCTCTGAAATATTTGGTTGCTATGAAAATAACATTATTATCATTATAATTATCTTGAAGTTTTCAAGAACCTTCACAATAATAATGGTCCCAAATACAATAGATAAGAGTAATATGTGTGTGTGCTCAAGCATGTGTTGTGTGCATGTGTCTGTGTGACACTGTGTATTTGTGTGTGGTGTGCGTATGTATGTATGTAGATGTGTGTATCTATACCTCGAAGAGATTACTTGAGGGGTTAGGGGATTTCGGACTGGAACCTATCCTCTTGTATATGTAAGACATTGTGGAACTTAAGTGATATGTTGACATTTGTCTGTGTAACAGTTGTGTTTTGACATGGAAGAAACAGATCTCATCTCAAAACAGTTTGAAGCTTATCCAGGTGAGGAGCAGCATTAAGTAATTTCATTGTGTGTACAGAGTTGCATACAGTTGCATATGTATGTAATATGTGGTTATGGATAGTGTGTACAATTGTGTATGTCATTGTACATATGTGTTTATGTACAATGACATGGTCCACTTCTTAACTTGCCACGTGTTATCCTCTCCCAATTCAATGCAGTCTGTATTATGATATTCTATACTGTAGCACAGTAGATAAGATTCGGGGAATGTCTGGAATATGGTTTTCAGTGGATAAAACAGTTGGGGTAAGCTCATTTACTGTGGAGGCCATTGGCCTAGGGGGCTACTATCTAGTACAAACTTGAATTTTACAGGATAGCAAGGAGACAAGAGACACATACAAATTGTAAAGAGATATGTAAATATAATAAACTGTAATAAATAATGAATTGATTTAGTGTGGTCCAATAGGACCTAATTATAAACTAATAACTACACAGATAATATGAAGGTGAGAAGAGTGGAAATAAGCATTCGTTGGCAATATTAATCGGGAAAACAAATTGGAACACAATGGCATAAAATAAAATAAAAAATTAAATACAGACTTACGAGTCGATGCATGCACGTGTATTTAATTAATACTATATTAATCAAGGATAATACTGTATATGCATACATCCAGGAGATTCCATGCAGAGAGGGTAAGTGGGTCCGTCTGATATGAGTAACTTTGATGAGTTGGTTGCAAGACGCAGTACTCGTATAGGGTCAGATAATTTATTTCGGAAAAAAAGAGTGTTGCGTATTTCCAACAGCAAACACACTGAAGTTGTCGAATGTTAGAAGCCACCTCCTTTCGTGAAGTTACTCCATTTTCTATATCCGTATTCAATAATTTCCGGATACTGTTGTCGATCGTACGATGACCGATTACAGCACTTTCCGGTGCACAACCGAATAAGAAAGTCTCACTGTGCCAGGCTACACCAAATGCGACATGGTTGTAAAGACAGCGCTAGCAGGCTGCAGTCCTGTCTTCACGGTACCGGTGGTGCTCCTTCTGCTATCATTTCACTGGAGCTACGTTCAGAGTACGTGCCTCTCATCTTGTCCCAGCAACGCCTGTAGTTGGCGAAACAATCCTAATTTGGGGTACGTTAGAAAGCTGCTTTCAGTGTGATTGTCTTTCTGGATCATCATTTGTTCTAATATTAAGCTCATCTTAGGGTGCAGTACTGTAACAGTGTTTTTCCATTGTTTCCAGTACCCAAACGTCACGTTTAACGTCATTTAGGTTTATCCCCGGAATAATTCGACGCGGACGTTCCGAATATTATACACAGCTAGGGGTAACGATGGAAAATCGAGGTTGGTCACTTTCTTTCAAACCTGTACCGCGAAGATGTAATTTAGCTAGCTCTATCCAAAAATGGTTCAGTTTGTTTCAATTCCGTTACGTTTACGCCGAGTTATGGCTTAAAAACGGTCCTTTTTCCTGTCGTGTATGATGAGCAAGAAAAATTCAATGCGAAAACTTTGAAATAGGAATATTCCACGCTTATTATACCGCAGTACAGGTTATATGGCATTTGTAAGTGAGGTGCCTAATTGATAGTATACATGTATATCCTTAGTAAATTATGCTGCTGCTTGCTAGAGACTCAATCCAATCCAACAGAATCTGATATAAGTACTTGAAGATTATACTATAAAAATACAGGTGTTTTTTTTCATTTTGAAGAATACATCCACGTCACTTGATGGTGGATTTGATGACTTGTATGCTTCAGCACATGTAGTGTGCAAACACCACCAAGAATTATTGGTTGATGCAATTCTGCCACCATTGGGAACTCTGTTATACCCTCCATCATTTGATTACTATGCATCACGCACATCCTCTCACATGCACCCTGGCTCTAACACATGTACACACACTCTACATGTACAAAACAATTTGATACATTAACCCAGATGTGTACATACAGTCATACAATGTTATATGTTTTTCACATATTACACTAGACTAAGTCCACATCACGGATGCACATTTCTGGGTGTGCAGAATGCACAAACCTGTGATGAGAAAAAGTCCGAATTTGACACTAGTCATCATGGGAGTCCAATAAAATGTCCAGTTCACAATGTTTCACAAACAATAAATTACCAACTTTACAGGGATGATAATTTCTTTCATTAGAAGATTGAAAGTTTGTCCAATTATTGGCTTGTTCAATGCTAATAACATAAGAATTGCCATCATACAGGTATAGATAGGTTACAACAGACCAGGAGTAAACATGTTGTTCAGCATAAGTGCCCGTAAATGTCACCCTCTGAAGCCTTGCATCATTTTCATTTCCAGTGATTCAGGTGAACTTGACTGGGATTCATAATTGAGTTTGAGGACATGCACACTTCCATATACAAAACATGTTTACACAGAGTATGTTGGGTACCTATGGTTGAATTTGTGATTGGATTCAATGGACCAATTATTCTTGGCAGTAATTTCACACCATGCAGATGTGGTTCATCTCAAACATGCAATTGATCATTTCCACCAATAATAATGGAATAATTCACCAATGTTTTTAGTAAGTGTACATATTGTACGGCATTGCATTCAATTAAAAGGACCATTATGCAAGGACTTACTTAAACGTCTCCTTTTTGGCAACTTCTCTGGCCATTCAGCAATATTTCGGCTTATATACAAAATCGATGATTGCTATAATGGTGAATATGTGAGCCAATTGTCTTATTTGGGAGCTAATGTACAACAATTCTGCTGACAGCTTTTGCTAAACTAGAAGATTAATAGTGCACGTTTGGTGCTGGCTAATCTCCCTATTAAAGCAAGAAATTGTAGTCAACAATCTTGTGGGGCTGCCAATACTCACACGCATAATAGTCGGACATCTCTTGCAGGTTAAAAACCTTCGCTGAAGATAATTATATTACATTTGGCGAGTCTTTTGTACTTGAATTCTGGCTCAAAACCTGTTGGCTTTTCAAAATTGGGCATTTGTTGCACACAAGATAAATTATAATACATATTCACTGTTGCAGTTACACATATAGGAAAATAACACAATGCCATATATATGTCTTCTATTGCTATGGTAACAGGGTGTTGTCATTGTGTGATATTCAGGATGTCAGTCCATGTGGACATGATCATGATAATCTTAGACCAAGTCATGTGAGATTTTCACATTTAACCATGTTGTATAAATACTATTCATACATAGCACACCATGGGAGGAAGACTAGTTAATCACGTGAGGTATGATTTATATATCATGCAAAAAGCCTGAATTTTGACACAAACTGCACCCCAGAGTATATGGCATGGTATATATGTGATATGTTTTCTGTTTCATTTTTTATTTAAAATTATAATAATTACACTTCACATGCAGGTATTGTGGCAATGTTATCTATGTTCGAACAGCTTCACGGCAAACATACCAGGGCAGTGAAGCATACGGGGAGTACTACTACACCAGTTGTAGAATTTGGAGACGATGTCTTAGATCTCGATACCGGTATGCAACCCTTGCTCACTTTTGACCACTAATTCACCATTCCATTGGGTATACCTCATGATTTGTCAGGGCAATAGGTGACCAGTAATCTCTTTTGAGGAGGTTATCTCTTGTAAATATAGGCATGATGCATTGTAATGGAAAGCAGTTTCCAAATCAATAGAAGGGCAGCTGAATGTGATTTGAAACAGATAAGTAATTGAAATTAATTTTAGTCTAGTAATGTATATGTTAATTTATACTTAATATTAATTTTGAGTTAAAATGCTATAATTGGCTTCTTCACTCATACTCAAATTACTGAATAGTCTCTTTAATGGTTTCCAAAATCAATAAGAGAGCTGAAGTTATTAGGTGTGTTTTTATTCTTAGAATAATCATTATCATCAGTATATTATATATTAGTATAATATAATAATTATAGTAATCAATTCAAAAAATGTATGTAATATAGGGCTTTAAATTGTCATACATTACCAATTAATGTGTGTGTGAGCATACCTGTGGTCTTGTTTGTGTGTGAGGTGTGTGGGGGTTGCGTTCGTATCCATACAGACACGTACATATGAAAACCTAACCTATAACCTACAGTTTTGCTATATACAATCATATAGGTACAGAAGTGTGACAAGATATCGTACAATTTATCGCTCAATTTCGCAGTGCTCCACCTCTTGCTGTAGAGGATACTCAGGAAGTGGAACAAACTGCCAACGTGAGTGTGGATCCCTGGCAAACAGTGATCAGTAATCTACAGTTTGCCTCTCATGTTTCAACATTGCTGGGTTGTGTGTTTGAAATTCTAGATCTGTATGACATGTCACTTAGCAACGAATTTCCCACACAAACAGCAACAACACACACACACACACACACACACACACACACACACACACACACACACACACATACACACACACATACACACACAATCAAACAAACACACTTAATGGTGTTAAGACGAGTGCCCTTCAACATATAATATGCCTGAGAACAGTGTCCCTTTAACTCCTGAGCTGTGACCTATGTGGTTGACTCGGATACATGTACACACATCATACCAAATGACAAATTAGCTTGCCATGGTACTTGTAAATCTGTGAGTACTTGTAATTGCCAGAATTTGAAGGGTTCTTATGATTAACAGACGTACAATATTTGTTGAAATTCATTGTGATAGAATGTGTGTGTGTGTGTTTACAATGTTTGCATGTTGTTGTCACTCAGATGACTGGACATAATAACTTGTACATACTTATACATAGATCTCACCTTCCAGAATAACCAGTAGAGCCTCTATATCCCCACTCTAACCTGGGCCTTGTGTCCACTTGGCTCAATGTGTGCACGGACATCCATCTAAACTAAATGCCAGCACTCACTTGAAATAAATGTTAGGTAGTTATTAGGCAGTACTAGGAGCAAACATCAGGCATG
>OZ026552.1:350000-355000 GCA_964020155.1 Chondrilla cf. caribensis | reverse complement strand
AAAAATATTATAATGACAAATCAATTAAGATTGTTCACATCAAATTTATATAAGAACATGCCTACTCACACACACACCACCACCACACCACACACACACACACACACACACACACACACACACACACACACACACACACAAACACACACGCGCACACACACACACACACACACACACACACACACACACACACACACACACACACACACACACACACACACACACACCACACACACACATACACACACACACACACACACACACACACACCACACACACACACACACACACACACACACACACACACACACACACACACACACACACACACACCACACACCGTGCATTACGCTCAGCATCATATCTCCTTCTCCACAATTTTGCTGCCTTTCTCGCTTTAGCTAGAGAAATTTTTAGTTCACTAATTTCTTTCTCCATAATCTTCATCTCTGAAAGTAGGAAATAAAGAATTTCAAGTCTCGGACACAAGTAACAGCTGGAATAAAGAATACATAGTAATATTATGAAACACGAAACATAAACATCAACAACATACAACAACAAACAAATAATGAACACTAACCGAAATAAACAAACCTGCTGATACAGAATTGATGACAGTTTTCCCACCTGGAGGAGGTTTGTGATTATGTGTAGATGTGTGTATCTATACCTCGAAGAGATTACCTGAGGGATTTCAGACTGGCACCTATCTTCTTGTATGTGCACAACATTGTGGAACTTAAGTGACATGTTGACATTGTCTGTGTTGTGTTTTGACATGGAAGAAACAGATCTCATCCCAAAACAGTTTGAAGCTTATCCAGGTGAGGAGCAGCATTGAGTAATTTCATTGTGTGTACAGAGTTGCATACAGTTACATACATAAGTAATATGTGGATATGGATAGTGTGTACAGTTGTGTATGTGATTGTACATATGTATGTATTTATGTACAATGACATGGTCGATAACTTGCATGGTGTTATCCTCTCCCAATTTGATGCAGTTTGTATTATGATATTCTATAGTAGCACAGTAGATAAGATGCGGGGAATGTCTGGAATTTGGTTTTTAATGGATAAAACAGTTAGGATAAGATAGCTTGTTTAATGATGAGGCCATGAGGCTACTATGTATAGTACAAACTTGAATTTTACAGGATAGCAAGGAGAAGACAAAAGACAAGTACAATTTGTAATAAAAGAGATATGTAAATAGAATAAACAGTAATGAATAAGGAATTGATTTAGTGTGGTCGAGTAAATAATTTAAAAGTAGAATAACTACATACTAGATGAGTGGAAATAAGCATTTGTTGGCAAAATCAATCGGGAAAACAAATTGGAACACAATGGTATAAAAAAATAAACTTGATACAGACTTACGAGTCGATACATGCACGTGCATTTAATTAATACCATATTAATCAAGGATAATACTGTATATGCATACATCCAGGAGATTCCAGAGAGGGTAAGTGGGTCCGGCCGATACGTGTAACTTTGATGAGTTGGTTGCAAGACGCAGTACTCATATAGGTTCAAATAAATTTACTTCGGAAAAAAGAGTGTGGCGTATTTCCAACAGCAAACACACTGAAGTTGTCGAGTTTTCGAAGCCACCTCCTTCCTGAAGTTACCCCATTTTCTATAATATCCGTATTCAATAACTTCCGGCTACCATTGTCGATCGTATGATGGCCGATTACAGCACTTTTCCGGTGCACAACCGAATAACAATAGTCTCAATGTGCCAGGCTACACCAAATGCGACATGGTTGTAAAGACAGCGCTAGCAGGCTGCAGTCCTGTCTTCACGGTACCGGTGGTGCTCCTTCTGCTATCATTTCACTGGAGCTACGTTCAGAGTACGTGCCTCTCATCTTGTCCCAGCAACGCCTGTAGCGGGCTACACAAACCTAATGCGGGGTACGTTAGAAAGCTGCTTTCAGTGTGATTGTCTTTCTGAATCATCATTTGTTCTAATACTAAGCTCATCTTGAAGTTCTGTACTGTAACAGTGTTTTTCCATTGTTTTAGCCAGTACCCAAACGTCACGTTTAACGTCATTTAGGTTTATCCCCGGAATATTTCGACGGACGTTCCGAATATTACACACATAGGGGTAACAATGAAAAATCGAGGTTGGTCAGTTTCTTTCAAACTTGTACCGAATTAAGATGTAATTTAGCTAGCTCTATCCAAAAATGGTTCAGTTCGTTTCAATTCCGTTACGTTTACGTCGAGTTATGGCTTAAAAACGGTCTTTCTTCCTGTCGCGTATGATGAGCAAGAAACCGAATTAAATGTGAAAAACTTTGAAATAGGAATATTCCACTCTTATTCATGATACTACAGTACAGGTTATATGGCATTTGCAAGTGAGATGCCTAATTAATAGTCCTTGGTAAACTTTGCTGCTTGCTTGCTGAATGAGTGATTCAATGGAGAGGAAAACAATTCAATTCAGCAGAATCTAATTAGTACTTGAAAATTAAATACTATAAAAATACAGGTGTTTTTTTCATTATTGGTGGATTTGATGACTTGTATGCTTCAGCACATGTAGTGTGCAAACACCACCAAGAATTATTGGTTGATCAATTCTGCCACCATTCCATGGGTACTCAGTTACCCTTCGTCATTTGATTACTATGCATACACACACATCCTCTCACATGCACCCTCTCACACATGTACACACACTCTACATGTACAAAGCAATTTGATACATTAACCCAGATGTGTACATACAGTCATACAATATTATATGTTTTTCACATATTACACTAGACTAAGTCTACAGATGCACATTTCTGGGTGTGCAGAATGCATAAACCTGTGATGAGAAAAGTCCGAATTTGAAACTAGTCACCACGGGTGTCCAATCAAATGTCCAGTTCGCAATGTTTCACAAACAATAAATTACCAACTTTACAGGGATGAAATCTGAAATTTCTTTCATTAGAAGATTGAAAGTTTTGTCCAATTATTGGCTTGTTCAATGCTAACAACATAGGAATTACCATCATACAGGACCGTATAGATAGGTTACAACAGACAAGGAGTAAACATGTTTTCAAGCATAAGTGCCCGTAAATGTCACCCTCTGAAGCCGTTCATAAACAATCATTTTCATTTCAGGTGATTCAGGTGAAACTTGACTGGGTTTCATAATTGAGTTTGAGGACATGTACGCTTCCATATACAAAACATGTTTACACAGAGTATAGGGGTACCAATAGTTGAATTTTGTGCTTGAATTCAATGGACCAATTATTCTTGGCAGTAATTTCACACCATGCAGATGTGGCTCATCTCGAACATCAAATTGATCATTTCCACCAATAATGGAATAATTCACCAATGTTTTTAGACTAAGTGTACATAATGTACGGCATTGCATTCAATTAAAAGGACCGCTATGCAAGGACTTACTTAAACGTCTCCTTTTGGCAACTTCTCCGCCATGCAGCAATATTTCAGCTTATATTAAAATCGATGATTGCTATAATGCTGAATATGTGAACCAATTGTCTTATTTGGGAGTTCATGTACAACAATTCTGCTGAGCTTTTGCTATAAACTATAAGATTAATAGTGCATGTTTGGTGCTGGCTAATCTCCATAAAAACAAGAAATTGTAGTCAACAATCTCGTGGGGCTGCCAACAATCACATGCATAATAGTAGATAATATTACATTTGGCGAGTCTTTTGCACTTGAATTCTAGCTCAAAACCTAAGTGTTGGCTTTTCAAAATCGGCCATCTGTTTCACACAATATAAATTATAATACGTATTCACTGTTGCAGTTACATATACAGTGAGGAACACAATGCCATATATAATATGTCTTCCATTGCTATGGTAACAGGGTGATGTCATTGGGTGATATTTAGGATGTCAGTCCATATGATCATGATAAATCTTAGACCAGGTCATGTGAGATTTTCACATTAAACCATGTTGTATAAATACTTTTCACAACACACCATGTGGGAAGACTAGTAATGTTTATCACGGTATGATTTATGTATCATGCAAAAAGCCTGAATATTGACACAAACTGCACCCCAGAGTATATGGAATATATGTGATATACTTTCTTTTTCATTTTTTATTTAAAATTATAATAATTACACTTCACCTTCAGGTATTGTGGCAGTGCTAACTATGTCCGAACAACTTCACAGCAAACATACCAGGGCAGTGAATCATATCAGGGTTACTACTACACCAGATGTGGATTTCTTGGATGGAAACGATGTCGTAGATATCAATACCAGTATGCAACCCTTGCTCACGTTTGACCACTAATTCACCATTCCATTGGGTATACCTCATGATTTGTCAGGACAATAGGTGACCAGTAATCTATTTTGAGGAGGTTATCTCTTTTTAGAGTTGGAAATGTAGACATGATGCATTGTAAATGGAAAGCAGTTACCAAATCAATAGAAGGGCAGGTGAATGTGATTTGAAACAGATAAGTAATTGAAATTAATTTTAGTCTAGTAATGTATATGGTAATATATACTTAATATTAATTTTGAGTTAAAATGCTATAACTGGCTTCTTCACCCATACTCAAATTACTGAATAGTCTCTTTGATGGTTTTCAAAATCAATAACAAAGCTGTGGGGTTATATATATTAGGTGTATTTGTATTCTAATCATCATCATCAGTATATTATATTAGTATAATATAATAATTATAGTAATCAAATTCAAGAAATGTATGTAGTATAGGGCTTTAAAATTACCAATTAATGTGTGTGCAAGCATACCTGTGGTCTTGTTTGTGTGTGAGGTGTGTGGGGGTTGCATTTGTGTCCATACAGTAACATACATATGTGAACCTAACCTGTAACCTGTTTCGTCATATAAATTAATTATACAATCATGTAGGTACAGAAGTGTGACACGATATCGTACAACTTATCGCTCAACTTTGCAGTGCTCCACCTCTTGCTGTAGAGGATACTCAGGAAGTGG
>OZ026552.1:320000-337500 GCA_964020155.1 Chondrilla cf. caribensis | reverse complement strand
ACTTGTATGAAACACACTACAAATCATTCCTGATTCCTACTTGAAGTCATCTGGTCAAATCACCGTTGAATAGCTTGGATTGTTTGCAATGGATACCATACATATGAGCCTCTAGGATATTACGTAGAGCAGAGCCTTACAATTGAGGTGCAGCGGCCTACATAATCCCCTTGTCTACATCAATTATCGCGTAACATAGTCCTGGAATCCATGGAGTGAGGGAAAGTGGTAAAGTTAAAGGGTTGGTCCAGCTACTGAGGTGGTCCAGCTACTGAGGTGGTCCTATTACTGAGGTGGTCCTATTACTGAAGTGGTCCTATTACTGAGGTGGTCCTATTACTGAGGTGGTCACCGAGAGGGCTCTACTAGACTTGTTTGGACAGTGCAGACATTGTTAATGGTTGGCCCACCAGCACACAGGTACACAGTCCACCAGCACACAGGTACACAGTCCACAAGCACACAGGCACACAGTCCACCAGCACACAGGTACACAGTCCACCAGCACACAGGTACACAGTCTACCAGCACACAGGTACACAGTCTACCAGCACACAGGTACACAGTCTACCAGCACACAGGTACACAAGTACATAGTCCACAACCATACGAGTACACACTCCAGCTCACAAGTACACACTCACACACTCCAGCTCACAAGTACACACTCCAGCACACAAGTACACACTTCAGCTCAAAAGTATACACTTCAGCTCACAAGTACACACTTCAGCTCACAAGTACACACTCCAGCACACAAGTACACACTCCAGCTCACGAGTACACACTCCAGCTCACGTTGCTGCCTCTGTAGTAGAGCAACATGTCTCCCTTCAACAGGAACCACCTCCTGTGCCAGGTCTGTATCCGTCCCCCTCTCTTGCTCAACCAACCAGCCTTTGTTACCTGTATGCACACATGAGGATAGCATATAGCACCAGTGGTACACAACAGTGAGGTGGAAGGGGTGTGTGCATACAGATACATGATACACACCCACACCCACAAATACTCATTTGTGCACCATATGTCTACACTATGCATGCACATAATACGCAACACGCACGCACACACACACACACACACACACACACACACACACACACACACACACACACACACACACACACATACACACACACACACACACACACACAATAGTTGTACGCTCTAATGAGCAGTTATCGAATCGTGACACTTGTAGTTGAGCTGCGCGTTGGCAGCTGGTAAAATCACTCGCAGAGCGTCCGTATTAGGAATCGTACGCAGGTTCATATGATGGCACACACACACAGTACGTCCCATACAGGAGGGCAGTTGAAACACGACACAGAAGAGAACAGCGGCCTCTAGTGTGAGGCAAAAATAGCTATAAAGACGCACGTACACCCATACACACCTTTCCTGTTGGCATCGTTCGGTTCTTTCAGGAAATTCGTTGGACAGAAATTAATGATCGAATGGTACCGGTACAGAACTTTACGGGGAAGGGGGCGGGGCTGAAAAATGGCTACCCAACGCCATATTTGGATGAATAATTGTTTTCAAAGCATTAGTGATAGTACGATCCGGCGTAGAACATCAATTTGCTGAACCAACCCTTATCGCTGCAATGTGCTGACACGGACTAGTGCAAGTTTAATGCAGTGTAGTGAACTGGAATAAGGTTGGCATAGTGACATGTTGCAGCATTCAATATTAATCTTAATCTTATCTCATCAATCCATTAAAATGTTGACCACACTCAAATATGATTATGAAATTGAAACACTAACAACCAAGCAATACTACTCTTAGAAAGTTGTTTGTGTGTAAACATTGTGTGTGTGTGTGTGTGTGTGTGTGTGTGTGTGTGTGTGTGTGTGTGTGTGTGTGTACGTGTGTGTGTGTGTGTGTGTGTGTGTGTGTGTGTGTGTGTACGTGTGTACGTGTGTGTGTGTGTGTGTGTGTGTGTGTGTGTGTGTGTGTGTGTGTGTGTGTGTGTGTGTGTGTGTGTGTGTGTCTGCATGCGTATGTGCTGTTCATGTAACAATCAACCATTGCTATCCTCAGAAACGTCTTCACTATCACTATCACTGTCCTCGTTCGAGGTTTCTTCCCCACCACTTGAGGCCTCCTCTTTCTCCCTGCGAGATCCCAGTGAACTGTTCGTCAAACACAAACACACAACGGTGATAATCACCGACAAGAATGTTGTCACGGCTACACTTGCTGTATAGATAACCACAGTAATGTGTTTTTCCTGACAGGACGATTTGTGGGTTGTAGAGATGTAGTGGACGTCATTCTCGGCACCAGGGGAGCCATAACTGCCGGCACCATTGTGCGTGTTTGTTACAAAAGAATCCACCACTCTCTCATCAATGTGGGAAGACTTGAGGATGGACCACGAATTTACTTGTTCTTCTCTGATTGAGTGTGGGATAATCATGGTGTCCATGTTTGGATTACCCCCGGTGTGTAGAAACATTCGCAAAGGTTCAAACATGCGATAGTAGAAGGACACCTTTGGTACATCGAAGAGGGCATAGGATGAGTAGCCCGTGGTCTCCATGAGGAAGAGATTCTTGTTCACCTTCAAACCCATGGACGCAAGCTTACGGACAATGTCATAGGCAGCATCCACAGCAGGATAGATAGGAAAATGAAGTCCATCGTTCTGTCCAACGTCTATGTAGAACATCTGGTCACTACGGACGTGTGCTGTCGTTGGATCCTGTCTGCATTCCTCAAGGACTGATTCAAGGGTGGAGGTGAATTGGTATTCTGTTTTCTCTGGAGCTGTCTGTTGGAGGACGTAAAACGATGGAGAAATACAGGCAACATTCTTGAACAGTTCGGGACGCTGCAGCCCAGCATAGCAGGCAAACAGACCACCGTGATGGTAGCCAAGAAGTGACACAGCATGGGTGGGGGGTTCGATGAGGATCCGGCCCTGCGTCAGTTCCATCACGGACGGGATGATGTGGTCCTCGACAAACAACAGGAAGGAGTCAGCCCTTCCCACGCACCATCTCACTCGGCTACACTTTTTCCGTTCAAGCAAGAAATCTTCTCCACTACAAGGTTCTTTTCGCAAAGGGTCTCTACAGGTCAAACAGTCAGCCCCACACAATCCTTCCTTGCATTCGAATTCTTTAGTGACGTTAGGCAACACCAAACACTCTCTACCACCAGGATAACTGAGGCCAACGACAAATGCTTCACGTATTGACGTTTCTCTAACGAACATGTGTTCCAGGGCGGTAGCTGCCATCCGAACCACCTCCGCCCCCAAAACCAGGACAAGAGGGTACTTCCTGTCCTGGTTGTCCTCAAAACTGGGCGGGTACACCACAACCATATCATACTTTGCTGCGTCCTGGCTCATTTCAAAAGAACTCAAAAGCTCTTTGGGGACTGGTATGCTGTGTTCCTTGACTGCCACATGTGTCCCATGAAACCAAGGACTCACTGAAACAGAAGGGAGCCAGAATGATCGGGATCCTGAGACTGAACCGGAAATGGGAAGGTTGAAATGGAAACTGGGACCGATCATGCCATCCTCCTGCATATTACCCCCCTTGTAAACTCTGATCTCCATGTCCCAAGCGTTGGAAACAGGACAACTAGGGAGGGAGGCACACTGCATGTCGACTGTGTACTCGAGCTCAGCGGACCACGCCCCCGCCACACCGGTGGACCGCATCTCCACCGGTTGGTTCCACGACAACCCGGGTCCCCGGCCACGAACCCACAACTCCTGTACGTCTCGCGAGGGCTGTTTGGGGAAGTACCTAGCGAGGACTTTGGACCTGAACGTCACGGGGTCCAGAACTAAGCAAAATCCACCTGAATCCGTCGGAACACAGGTCAAGTTGAACTTGGTGTTAGTCTTCGGCGGTTTACAGGTACGCGGCCAAAAAGGGTCTTCGGAACAGTGCTGTAGAGTGACAAACCGAGACTCTTTGAGCGGTACAATAGCGAGAGAAAGAACAAGAATTGTTCTTAAAAAGAAAGAAGGACTGTTCAGTAGACGATACATCATCAGCATTCGAATGATTGCATAAAATCGCTATCCCAAATGTAAAAGCAGCTGTAAACGACGCCATTTCTCTGCTCACGTGCAACTGGTATATCCAATTGCCGCCCTTGTGACTAGGCTCACATTTAGCCGCTCAGGGGCGAGTGTATAATTAATATTGCTCTCAGGTATTGACCATAGTTGTGTGTGTGTGTGTGTGTGTGTGGGTGTGGGTGTGGGTGTGGGTGTGGGTGTGGGTGTGCGTTCTTGTTCGTTTTTTGTTTGTTTTGTTGTTATTATGATTCTCCTTTGTAATCATCATGCTCATAATGTTGTTGAATACAACCATGAACTCCTTCCAATTGCAACTTATGGAGATGTTTCACTTTCAGTGGTTGGTCTACTGACTCTCTACAACATTGATTTCAAAGCTGTTCACTATTGAAGTGTCATTGTATACGTAAAATGAGCTTATACCTTATCCTGCGAGTACAGGGTGAGTAAAACTGGGTGAATTGAGACACCTAATTGAACTTTCTTGGTGAACAGCTATTGATTCCAACTTCAGTCAACAACATCTCCATTCACAGGAGATTGGTGGGTAGACTCTCAATTAAAACTCAAAATTATGACGGGTTTAACTAAAGCTGTCCGTCCTACAGCACCCCCAGTGTCCCAAATTACTCTGTGGTACCCATAGCTTGTGAGCCTACTTGGCGTGGAGGAAATGTTAAATTATGCTGTTTAATTAACGTGGAAGCAATTAGATTCACTTATAACGCGTGGTAATGTCTCGTTCCGAATTGTAAAGTTTCAGAGTTGGAGTGGGGCCGAGCGGTAGGCGTGACTAGGTTACTTCAAACTCCATACCAGGAAATATCTCGACGCTCTCCGAGAGAGAAGAGATTTCTTTAACCCCCGACCTTTAAGGTGAGTCAACTTGTAGCGGTCATCGTCAACTTACACACAAACGTCCGCGCGAATGTCACATAATCTTACTCGTCCCAACGTTGTAGTAGCAAACAGAGTTTATGTTCGGTGTTGTGCTAGGGAGGGTGTATCGAGGATACATGGGATACAGCCAGTTGACGAGCTCTTCGTTGTCCTAACGTGTACGTTAGGACAACCAAGATCTCTCTGTCAGTAGGTAAAGCCTCTTGATTCCCTTCCTTGTCCTGCACCGCGGTCTACTACCGTTCTTGATTCTTTGTCGATGATCGGAGACTTTCGACCGAATTTTTTTGATTGTGGAACGAATCCATGTGATTAAATCGCTATCATTTTGTCTATTCGATCGATCGATCCATACGGATCCGCACATATTGAGATAAAATGCGCTTATTCAAATATCCGTGATCAAGTTAACATTGTCCGTCTAGTATGGTCCACTTGGAACCAACCCCTTCTCCAACACACGCACACATGTATTGCATACTTTGGTTGGGTTTGTTTTCCACTCCCCCTTGCATGCCCATCATCATCATCATCTACTCCCCCTACTGTCCATCATCATCTCCTACTCCCCCTACTGTCCATCATCATCATCTCCTACTCCCCTACTGTCCATCATCATCATCTCCTACTCCCTCTACTGTCCATCATCATCATCTCCTACTCCCCCTACTGTCCAACATCATCATCTCCTACTCCCCCTACTGTCCATCATCATCATCTCCTACTACCCCTACTGTCCATCATCATCATCTCCTACTCCCCCTACTGTCCATCATCATCATCTCCTCCCTCACATCCATCATCATCATCTCCATCACATCCATCATCATCATCTCCTCCATCACATCCATCATCATCATCTACTCCTTACTGTTCATCATCTACGTACGTAGCTCGTAGCTCTCCCCCGGATGCATAATCACCACGCCCTTCACTACCTCTACATTCCCTCAGTCATGCAAACTTGTAACTGTGTTCACATACGTATGCACGTATACACATATACACATTGTGGTGATATACGTATACACATACATACGATGTGGTGACATATATTGACAATATTGGTTCGTATGTAATAAAGCTCAAGTATTGATGGCGAATGATTCCAAGACTGTCTTCAGATTCCAGAATGGAATTGAATTCCGGGTTGAACCCTTGCTGTTCACTTTGCATGCCTCAGGCGCATGTCATGCCAAGAGCTGTTCACATTTTCCTTCCTTGCTGTGATGTGGATGAGAAGATGCTGACTTGTGTGCAAGCATACAAGTCAGTCGTTTTGGACATGATCGGTTGTCTGTCATTAACCCTAGCCTGCAGTAGGTGATAGTCAAGGTTGTCTACGCCCCCTACCATGGCAATGCTCCTCTGGCTCGACTGTGTGGTCTAATCTCGCATGCCGCTCATGGCATGGCTCTAGAATGTGGGCTGAATGCCATGTTTGTAAAGACTGCTATGTGACCCTATCGAGGTGGATCACCTTCTGAGATGTGTGTTGCTGTTCAATGTTCTTCCTTGCTCATTGTGTGTGTGTGTGTGTGTGTGTGTGTGTGTGTGTGTGTGTGTGTGTGTGCTTGTGTGTGTGGTGTTTGCGGTGTTTGTGTACGTGTGTGTGTGAGTGTGTGTGTGTGTGTGTGTGTGTGTGTGTGTGTGTGTGTGTGTGTGTGTGTGTGTGCTTGTGTGTGTGGTGTTTGCGGTGTTTGTGTACGTGTGTGTGTGTGTGTGTGTGTGTGTGTGTGTGTGTGTGTGTGTGTGTGGTGTTTGTGGTGTTTGTGTACGTGTGTGTGTGTGTGAGTGTGTCATTCCCACATTATCCAACTTAAGGACTCAATATTTTGTTGTTTGTTAGTTGAAGATGTACCCACTGGCGTCCTCTTGTGTTTACACTGGTTAGTGAGCTCCCAAATCACTGTTTACATCCATTGTAGTAATGAATGGTGCTTAAACTAATTAGGAGGCTCCAATGGCCTTCACGCTGCTGCTGGGTGGCTGTTTTCACATTCCCAATATGGTCGGTAGACCAATTTTCATTCTGAACATGGTTGATTGTGGTACATTCCTAATATGGTCAGTAGACCAATTTTCATTCTGAACATGGTCAATAATGGTACATTCCTTATATGGTCAGTAGACCAATTTTCATTCCTAATATGGTCAATAGTGGTACATTCTTAATATGGTTGGTGGACCAATTTTCATTCCAAATATGGTCGATAGTGGTACATTCCTAATATGGTTGGTAGACCACTTTTCCCACATACGTACGTAAATGGAATGCAAGTTCTTAATATTCTACCAAATGGATTGGATGTTATCACGTTGATGGAAACAATATGCAAAAATTGAATCTATTACCTTGATTTCTGCAGCCTCTCCTGTGCTCACGCACACGCGCACACACATACGTACACACACACACACACACACGCACACACACACACACACACATGCACATGCACACACACATACGTACACACACACACACACACACACACACACACACACACACACACACACACACACACATACGTACACACACACACACACACGCACACACACGCACACACATGCACATGCACACACACATACGTACACACACACACACACACACACACACACACACACACACACACACACACATACGTACACACACACACACACACGTACACACACACACACACACATGCACATGCACACACACATACGTACACACACACACACACACACACACACACACACACACACACACACACACACACACACATGCACACACACATACGTACACACACACACACACACACACACACACACACACACACACACACACACACACACACACACATTCACCAGTATTTCCAGAAGTGACTCTCTCGTAGTCTCACAAAGCCTCTTAATTCCTTCTTTTGGACTGTGAGGTTTTCAGTGGTAAAAGTAGCAATTAAATGTTAAGAAATTTTGACAGAATTTCTCGAAAACTGAAATCAGATTCAAGTGTTGTGTAAGCACTTGTATGTTTTGTGTTTTTATAATACAATTGATGTTTATGTTATTGTCTGCATACTGTGTGATAGCATGCGTGTAGGTGTGCATGTGATGCCATAGTAGTTTTCTGGTGTAGTAAACAGCAGACTATTTATGCTGCAAATATGCACATAGTCCAATACAACATGTTATATGCAATGGAAATGTGTTTACTAATTTCCTACATTGTTCTCACGCAATTAATCCTAACAATGAAACCTGTCTGGTGACCTGTGCTGTATCACTGACCTGTGCTACATGGCTTATGTAGGCACAATTTTTCCTTTGCTCCACCCCTCAACCAGGATACAAGTGTGTATATTGTATACATGCATGTATGTGCGTACGTATGCATGTGTGTATGTATAGTTGTATAGTAACTATAGTATACTGTGTATAATTATGCCTTTGTGTATGTAGGTATCGTGTGTTGTGTATTGCTACATATAGCCACCAATCATTAAACAATGTTAATTAAATCAATCAAGCCCTTTTGGAGTCTGGAAGGTGTCCCTTACCCTTGATATAGTGATTGAGCCATCTCAGATCTAGGTCATTATATGAACTGATGAAATGGCGGTGATATCAGTGCCAACATAGGGGACAAGGGGGAGGGGCTAGTGTAGGAAGTTCAACAAAGGTCACCAATTGAATACACAGAAGCCATCTGAAAGCGCTCATGTGGTGTTTCCCGCTTTCTTGACTAAGACGATGTATTGGTCGATACAGCGACCATGAATCCCCTGCCTTGATTGCCCAAGCAATCGAATAACATTGTCCAATTAACAATGTCTTATTACACATTAGTAACGTAGTACTTATTTATTATGTCATACTCTGGTGAGACGTGTAAAAAAAGCTAAGACGATGTACTCCAATGTTTATTCACAAGACTTGATACAGCGGTCATCAACTTCCTATCTACCCTCCGTGAACAATTCACAATTAAATGCACAAACTGTAGAATTAACCCTCTTCTTCCCCAGCGTCAGCATTGTCAGCCATCTTGGAAGCCATTGTGAACGTAATTCATTTCTGATGTCATTATAATAATAATTGGCTATTATTAAATAGAATTTACCTCAGCCGTAGCAAGTGTTAACATTCACGCTGCTTTGGTTACTGTACGTATACAGGAGTGAGCAAGTTAGTAAGAAAATTCCATAGCTTGTGCAATTCCTCCCTACTCCTCAATCAATGTTGTTAATTGTATTTTGATAATTGGGTTGTGTAATAAATACTAAGAATTCTCATGAATTAGCCACAATTCACGTACATACTAAGTTCCACTGTGTATGCATACGTATGCATATTTTATGTATTATATATAATATATATAATCATCACTGGTCTTTATAAGCCAAAATGGCCCTTAAACCTCAGAATTTTTATTTTTTCCAATTAATGGTGAATTATTGAATGATAAATTATAAATTTAGCGACTAAACAGGAGGTGACAACAGTGCAGATCTGAGTTTCATAGCATTATGTGTGTACTTTGCTGAACACCAAATCAAGTTTTCATTGGTGGAAGTTAATAGATTTATATATTATATTGTATTGAAATCTCTATGTTCCGTTCTACCCCAGGTACCGTGAGAACCTAAAGCATCATCAGGCGCTTGTGTGTGGGACGCTATGGCTAATCTGGGTGAGTGGGGGCAGTGTGTTCCTTATGTATGGATATACTGTGTATAATGGTGTAAGGGAGAGTATACGTATGTATCTTTGTTGCCCAAGACCTATCGGAAGCACCTGTGTGTGGTGTGTGATGGGTGTTATCTCCTTATCGTAGCTTTTCAGGTGGTCTTCCACACCTGTGTTTGCATGTGTATGTACAGTATGTACCTATGTTGTTAAACATACATTCATGTACACATGTTGTCATGTTTGTGGCATATGTATGTACATGTAATGTACATGCACATGTTGTCATGACTTGTCTCATACTGCCCACACGTGCTGTGCTGAGCATGCCTGCACATGTACAACAAGTTACAGGGAAGTGCTAGGGAGAGGGAAAATGGTCAAATCATTCTTCCTTCTCGTTTCTTCTTGCATTTACCCTTGCTTGCAGAGGCCGAAGTGAAATTTGCTTATGAACCCCAGCAAGAAGATGAACTACGCTTGAAGGTGGGCGACATTCTCAAGAAGGTCAAGATCGTTGATGAGGGCTGGGCTGAAGGAGAACTGAATGGTAAGAGAGGAATGTTTCCTGACAACTTTGTAGAGATAAGACCTGCCGCTGAGGAGAAGCTCCCACCTCCTGCTCCTCTCCCGGAAGAGCGTCCTCCCCCTCCTGTACCAAAAGAAGGTGTGTGTGTGTGTGTGTGTGTGTGTGTGTGTGTGTGTGTGTGTGTGTGTGTGTGTGTGTGTGTGTATGCATGTATGTGTCTGTGTATGCATGTGTGTATGCGCTTGTGTGTGTGTGCCAGTGTAAATGCCAAGTATGCATACATACAATACATCCACCCATGTACATGCATGCATGCATGCATGTATAGTCTCAAGTTTAACCAAGTGGATGATTCCATCCCATTGTGGGCGTATGTATGGGAATCATTGATAATACTATAATAGTTCCTACATGTATGCTGTTCATTGTGTATGCACAGTACATGTACTGTGCTATGGGGAGGTATGTGTAGGAACATGTTAGGTCAACAAGGCATTCTTGTGTTGCTACAGCACAAGCCGACAGGAACCGAATGAATGAAAATGGTACCTTTTTGGAAGGGTGAACCCCACCAAATGTGTTACTGTCAAAGCTTTTGTCTTTATTTAGTTTTAGACAGTTAAATGTACAGTACTGCTATTTTGATTGCCCCTGGAGTTATTTCAATTTTCAAACCTCGTCCAATGTTAACCAATTGATACAGGTCGATGTGGCTACAGGGAAGTTCCAGAGAGCTGGATTTCCTCGCATTTGCAAGTCGACACACAGTGTAGACCCTGGTTTATGAGAACTAGAAACTGAACATCTCATTAGCTGCTAGGCCAAACCTTCTTTTGAGCCTTAAATCCAAGTCCTGATATTGTCCAGTAGAAGGCTGTGTGAGAGTGATGTGGGAGAGTGACATGTGAGAGTGACGTGGGAGAGTGACGTGTGAGAGTGACATGTGAGAGTGATGTGGGGGAGTGACAAGAGAGTGACGTAGGAGAGTGACGTGTGAGAGTGACGTGGGAGAGTGACGTGTGAGAGTGACGTGTGAGAGTGACGTGTGAGAGTGACGTGAGAATTGATGTGTGAGTGACATGGGGAGTAACATGGGTGAGTATTGTCCTAGACCTGTTCTAAGGAGACTATAAGCTGCTCCAGCACTATTCTTACAAAACAGGACCATCTTCTGCACAGTAACAACACCAAGGTGTTTCTCACTTGATCTACCTCAAAAAGGTGCCTTCTTTTTATCGATGGTCGTGATACGGAATGAAAGTAAATTTTGACACTCACAAAACTTGTTGAATTTCCTGAAAACCTCCAAACCACTGAATTAGAACCCCTACCATTATATCTGGCTATGCAGTATACTTGACCGATATGCCAGTTGAGTGGGCTTGTGTACTGTACATAACAGTTCCTGTTTGAAAACTTCCTATCACATGACTGTCACATGTTACCTCGCCGCACGTGTTCTGAATTTATCAGTCACCTCCGTGTGTGTGTTGAACCACATGACTGTCACATGACCAGTCACCAATCTAATCCTCTCGTTCTCCAATACCTGCACAGTACCTGTTGTTGCTAAGGCAAGAACCTCAACATCCCAAGGTTACTACACTGTACACCTACACCCAATGACTTCTGTACACTTTTCTCCTCCATGTCTCCACGCCTGTATGAATGTCAACAATGTGCGTTCTTCAGCTTATGTTCGCTGTGTGATCACATATTTCTGGTTTCCCTCCTCGCAGAGCCCCTCTCACCTCCCAAGCAAGCAGGTACGTACGTGTTCCTCTGAGCATCACATCATGTAGTTCATGGCTGTGAGGTCTAGTCCATCACTGGAAGGTCATGTGCTGTGTTGCCATGCATGAACTCATGATACAGATTGGTTGTTATGTACGTATATATGAATGCCAATCACATCAGAATAACCACCAGCACCTCCACCAGCACCTCCAGCAGCACCAACTACCAGCACCTCCACCACACCAACTACCAGCACCACCACCAGCACCTCCACCATACAAGTACCAGCACCACCAGCACCTCCATCAGCACCTCCACCACACCAACTACCAGCACCTCCACCAGCACCTCCACCACACCAAGTACCAGCACCTCCACCAGCACCTCCACCACACCAACTACCAGCACCTCCACCAGCACCTCCACCAGCACCTCCATCAGCACCTCCACCAGCTCCTCCACCAGTACCTCCACCAGCTCCTCCACCAGCACCTCCACCACACATACATGATTTGTACGCATCTCAACATATACATCTACTGTTCTATTGCCTGCAGTGAAGAAGTACAAGGTGACCTTTGAATACGAAGCTGCCAATGAGGACGAGTTAGGGCTGAAGACCGGGGACATTGTGGAGTTTATTGAAGAGGAGGAGATCGGGTGGTGGAGAGGAAGGCTGAATGGGAAGGTTGGGGTGTTCCCTTCCAATTTCGTTGAAGCCATTACCGAGACGGCCCCCTCTCGTCCAGAAACAAAGCCTGAGAAGCCTCCCCCGCCCATCCCTGCGGAGGAATCCACCCCTGGGGAGGTGGGAGTTGATGGACCATCTTCTGATGACACTGTTAAGCCTCCGACAAAACGTGAGTGTACATACTGTACACATTTAAATCCTGTGTGTTGAGTGGGTAGTGAGTGTGTGGTGAGTGTGTAGTGAGTGTGTAGTGAGTGTGTAGTGAGTGTGTAGTGAGTGTGTGGTGAGTGTGTAGTGAGTGTGTGGTGAGTGTGTGGTGAGTGTGTAGTGAGTGTGTAGTGAGTGTGTGGTAAGGTTGTGTGTTCACCACTATGTATGACTGCGACCCACTTCCTGTGTCCCAGCACCCGCTCCTGTGCAGACCAAACCAGCTGGAGCTAAAATGGTCATGCCAGGAGGATTGCCTATGAAGCCCAGTGAACTGAGGAAGGCAAAACCAACACCTCCTCCAGGTCTGTGTGTGTGTGTGTGTGTGTGATGTGTGTGTGTGTGTGTGTGTGTGGTGTGTGTGGTGTGTGTGGTGTGTGTGTGTATGTGTGTGTGTGTGTGTGTGTGGTGTGTGTGGTGTGTGTGTGTGTGTGTGTGTGTATGTGTGTGTGTATGTGTACGTGTGTGTGTGTGTGTGTGGTGTGTGGTGTGTGTGTGTGTGTGTGTGTGTGTCTGTGTGTGTGTGTGTGTGTGTGTGTGTTGTGTGTGTGTGTGTGTGTGTGTGTGTGTGTGTGTGTGTGTGTGTGTTGTGTGTGTGTACATGCATGTGTGCATGTAACCATACACTACCCAGCATGTTCCTCACACACACAACACTACCACACCCTCTTGTGTCACCTGAGAACTTCTCCCCTCAACTCCACCCTCCCCCACAACCAGGAGACAGATCCTCGGCAGAAGTTAAGGTGAGATTTCATTATTGATTGTACGACACTACGTACGTATGTGTGCTCAGTACATCAACATGTATACTTCAGTATATTATTATTATTTACCTATGTATGTACAGTATAACATTGCGGTATACTTCAGTATATTATGTACCTATGTATATGTACAGTATAACATTTCTGTATACTTCAGTATATTGTTGACCTGTATATGGTATATGGGTGCTGTATATTAGTGATTTGTGTATAGTATAGCTTTGTTGTAATTTCCAGTATAACATTGCTGTATTTCCAGTATAACATTGCTGTATTTTCCAGTATAACATTTTCTGTATTTTCCAGTATAACATTGCTGTATTTTCCAGTATAACATTTTCTGTATTTTCCAGTATAACATTGCTGTATTTCCAGTATAACATTTTCTGTATTTTCCAGTATGACATTGCTATATTTTCCAGTATATTTTTGTTGTATATTCCAGTATATTGCTGCCATCTACTCTGTATATCACCTCTGTACACTACAGCCTTCACACCCTCCTCCTCCTACTTACAAGCCAAAGAAAGAAGGTTAGTACGTGCACGTGTGTCTACAGTGAGTACCATTGTGTACATAGGAGAATAGTGGAGTACAGGTGTGTACATAGGAGAATAGCTGAGTACAGGTGTGTACATAGGAGAATAGTGGAGTACAGGTGTGTACATAGGAGAATAGTGGAGTACAGGTGTGTACATAGGAGAATAGTGGAGTACAGGTGTGTACATAGGAGAATAGTGGAGTACAGGTGTGTACATAGGAGAATAGTGGAGTACAGGTGTGTACATAGGAGAATAGTGGAGTACAGGTGTGTACATAGGAGAATAGTGGAGTACAGGTGTGTACATAGGAGAATAGTGGAGTACAGGTGTGTACATAGGAGAATAGTGGAGTACAGGTGTGTACATAGGAGAATAGTGGAGTACAGGTGTGTACATAGGAGAATAGTGGAGTACAGGTGTGTACATAGGGGAATAGCGGAGTACAGGTGTGTGCATAGGAGAATAGTGGAGTACAGGTGTGTACATAGGAGAATAGTGGAGTACAGGTGTGTACATAGGAGAATAGTGGAGTACAGGTGTGTACATAGGAGAATAGTGGAGTACAGGTGTGTACATAGGAGAATAGTGGAGTACAGGTGTGTACATAGGAGAATAGTGGAGTACAGGTGTGTACATAGGAGAATAGTGGAGTACAGGTGTGTACATAGGAGAATAGTGGAGTACAGGTGTGTACATAGGAGAATAGTGGAGTACAGGTGTGTACATAGGGGAATAGTGGAGTACAGGTGTGTACATAGGAGAATAGTGGAGTACAGGTGTGTACATAGGAGAATAGTGGAGTACAGGTGTGTACATAGGAGAATAGTGGAGTACAGGTGTGTACATAGGAGAATAGTGGAGTACAGGTGTGTACATAGGAGAATAGTGGAGTACAGGTGTGTACATAGGAGAATAGTGGAGTACAGGTGTGTACATAGGGGAATAGCGGAGTACAGGTGTGTGCATAGGAGAATAGTGGAGTACAGGTGTGTACATAGGAGAATAGTGGAGTACAGGTGTGTACATAGGAGAATAGTGGAGTACAGGTGTGTACGTAGGGGAATAGTGGAGTACAGCTGTTATTAGTGATGTTTTCTACTCATTCTCCCTGTGGTGTGGCTGACTGATACCTCTGCCTGTCCACAGCTCCTCCTCCGCCGTTTGCTAAGAGAGAACCTCCGCCCACTGCTCCCAAAGCCCGATCAATGAACAGAGACTCAGTTATCGACACATCCCACGACACCACAGACACCAGTAAGTGGTAGCTAGCACCGGCCATGACTTGTACGCTTACTGTATGCCCACACATCAAGACGTGTGCACCTGTATGTATGTGTTCCCCCCATACACTGGAATGCATGCACATAGCATTTTGGGCACATGCATACCTTGTGTGAATACCTGTGTATGTGTGTGTATACATACATGATGTATGTTGTAATGTTGATGTGTGTTGTGATGTTGATGTGTGTTGTGATGTTGATGTATGTCGTGATGTTGATGTGTTGTGATGTTGATATATGTTGTGATGTTGATGTGTTGTGATGTTGATATATGTTGTGATGTTGATGTGTTGTGATGTTGATATATGTTGTGATGTTGATGTGTTGTGATGTTGATATATGTTGTGATGTTGATGTGTTGTGATGTTGATATATGTCGTGATGTTGATGTGTTGTGATGTTGATATATGTTGTGATGTTGATGTGTTGTGATGTTGATGTATGTTGTGATGTTGATGTACGTATATTGCGATGTTTGTTTACAGATTTTGATGGTATACCAGACCATCGTCCCCTGGACCATGTACAGCGTCCAAAGGGACCTCCCCGGAAACCCCCCTCCTCATCCAGATTGGTTAGTCTATTCGTTACAAGTGAACATTATTTACAAGTGACAAATTCACTTCATTGTGGATATCGACCAGATGCACTTGATCTGAATTCCCATCTCAACGAAGCCCTATCAGTGCTGTATTTGTAGGGGGTACTTCCCAGTGTATGGCTTCACCCGTTGAAGCCATACCATGACATATTTGAAATTCCCTGATGCAGTAGAACCTGTATTGAGAGGCCACTGTGTGTACAGTAGGACCTGTATTGAGAGACCACTGTATGTATAGTGAACCTGTATTGAGAGACCACTGTATGTACAGTAGAACCTGTATTGAGAGACCACTGTATGTACAGTAGAACCTGTATTGAGAGACCACTGTGTGTACAGTAGAACCTGTATTGAGAGGCCACTGTGTACAGTAGAACCTATATTGAGAGGCCACTGTGTGTACAGTAGAACCTGTAGTGAGAGGCCACTGTATGTACAGTAGAACCTGTAGTGAGAGGCCACTGTATGTACAGTAGAACCTGTATTGAGAGACCACTGTATGTACAGTAGAACCTGTATTGAGAGGCCACTGTATGTACAGTAGAACCTGTAGTGAGAGGCCACTGTATGTACAGTAGAACCTGTATTGAGAGACCACTGTATGTACAGTAGAACCTGTATTGAGAGACCACTGTATGTACAGTAGAACCTGTATTGAGAGGCCACTGTATGTACAGTAGAACCTGTATTGAGAAACCACTGTGTGTACAATAGAACCTGTATTGATGGACCATCAGATGATTCAGGTTAATGGGGTTGGTGGGGTACCCAGATCATTATGTAGACTTTGAATTCTTATGAAATAATGGTGGCAGATAAAGTACAGTGGAGTCAAACTCGCTTGACTTGGAATTGGAGCTGTCCTGTTTTCACCTGCCAGAAGTGGAGTGACAGTTTAATGAGCGTTTACTGTATTATGGATCATGTACATACGTATGTACGGTCACATACTGTGTACATGTACATACGTACAGTCACATACTGTGTGTATGTACATATGTACGGTCACATACTGTGTGCATGTACATATGTACAGTCACATACTGTGGGCATGTATATATGTACGGTCACATACTGTGTGCATGTACATATGTACAGTCACATACTGTGGGCATGTACATATGTACGGTCACATACTGTGTGCATGTACATATGTACAGTCACATACTGTGGGCATGTACTGACAGCGAATGTTGACTGAGGTGTGTGTGTGTGTGTGTGTGTGTGTGTGTGTGTGTGTGTGTGTGTGTGTGTGTGTGTGTGTGTGTGTTTGAATCTTATGTCTTTATGATACTAACCAATCCCCATTTCTAACCCTAAAGGATGGAAAACTGGATTCAGAACAGGTACCGGAATCTAAACCGGAACCTAAACCAGAGCCTAAACCAGAACCTAAAGTAGATGTAAGTACTCTCAATATGTCTTTACATAATATTATATGCAATGACATGTTGCTATGGCAACATCTGATCTGTTTGGCATTAGAGAGCTCCATGGCAACGGGAAATCCAAAGCAGA
>OZ026552.1:310000-312500 GCA_964020155.1 Chondrilla cf. caribensis | reverse complement strand
CCTCCAACTTCTTGTAGCACGATCTCCCTCGAGCTGTTCGAGAGATCCGAGTCCTGAAGAAGCTGCACCATCAGCACATCTGCCAGTTATATCAAATCATTGAGACAGACCGAATGTTCTATATGATAATGGAGGTTCGTATGTACACCACTGTGTGTGTGTGTTGGGTGTGGTTGTAGTGTGTGCTAGGTGAGGCTGTGGTGTGTGCTGGGTGTGGCTGTGGTGTGTGTTGGGTGACGCTGTAGTGTGTGCTGGGTGTGGCTGTAGTGTGTGCTGGGTGTGGCTGTGGTGTGTGTTGGGTGAGGCTGTAGTGTGTGCTGGGTGTGGCTGTAATGTGTGCTAGGTGTGGCTGTAGTGTGTGCTGGGTGTGGCTGTAGTGTGTGCTGGGTGTGGCTGTGGTGTGTGTTGGGTGAGGCTGTAGTGTGTGCTGGGTGTGGCTGTGGTGTGTGTTGGGTGAGGCTGTAGTGTGTGCTGGGTGAGGATGTGGTGTGTGTTGGGTGAGGCTGTAGTGTGTGCTGGGTGAGGATGTGGTGTGTGTTGGGTGAGGCTGTAGTGTGTGCTGGGTGAGGATGTGGTGTGTGCAGGCATAACAGAATCCCCTCTTCTTGCTCATCTCACGCAGTATTGTTCGGGAGGTGAGCTGTTTGACTACATCGTGGCTCGAGAGAGACTGAAGGTAAGAGAAGCAGCCAATCCTTTGTCTTCTTGCCATGAATTGAGTCAATCGTAACTGAATGCCAGCTAGTGTGCTAGTGCAAGCAAGGGGAGAAGCATATGTGGAGATATGCAAAAAAAAAAAACTATTTTTGCTATTTTTGGCTGAGAAAGGGTAGAGGGGAGGGTATATGTTTCTTCTGTTATTTTAACCAGAATAATATAAATCCCCAGGTTACAGAATCTCTCCATGTCTTCACTTCATATAATCTTTCAGTGCATTGAGTGGCCAACCTTTCAGTACACGCCGTATGCGGACGGCCTACTGTGTGGGCCATTTGTTCACTGTCTCATTTTTGAACTTGTGGTTGTCGTGTCTGTATCCTCTGATTGTTTTGGTGAGAAGTGTTTGTTAATTAATTCATCCCCTCTTCTACTTAACTGCCTGGAAGCACAGTACTTACTGGGATTCATGAGTTTCTATGGTTTGTAACAATTTCCTATTGTTTCTCCAAGTGTTGTTCTCATAACATCACTCTACATACCTGGTGCTATAGTAACATCACTAGCTTGGTTGCTATGGTAACATCACTCTACCCTGATATTGGACCGTTCCACCGTTTATCACTATGTGTTTCTATTGTACAGGAGAGCGAAGCAAGGTCGTTTTTCAGACAAATTGTCTCGTCTTTGAAGTACGTACACGAAATGGGATACTGCCACAGAGATTTGAAACCGGTATGGAATCCCTCACTTAAAACCGGAGTGGAACTTGTTGACTTTCATGTGGTAATAGGAGCTTGTACAGATCAAGCCCATTCTCCTGGAATGCTGTTGGGGTGGGGCTGTGGTTGCTAAGGTCATCAGTCAACGCCTGACCTGGGAGCCCACAAGTATTGCAGCATGGCTTATGTTGTGCGGGTTCCATTTTGTGTATTGGAAGTGGGAATGAAAGTGGGATTTGTGACTAGGGGATAGGCTGGATATGATGTTGGCGAATGGAAATGATTTGTAACTCAAAATGTGTACAGTATGTACCGCACTGTGCTGTGTGTGTACTATGTGTGTGTACTGTATGCGGTGTTGTGTGTGCTGTGTACTGTATGTAGTGCTGTGTGTACAGTGTACTGTACGCAGTGCTGTGTGTGTACTGTGTGTGTGCTGTGTACTATACTGTGTGTACTGTATGTACTGTGTGTACTGCTAGTACTGCTAGTACTGTGTGTACTGTACTGTGTACTGTATGTACTGTTTGTACTGTGTATACTGTGTGTACGTACTTTGTGTGCATACAAGTACATGTGGTACAAAGTGTATGTATGTACATGCATGCATGTATGTAGTACTGTGTATAGGTGACATGTACTGTGCCCCCCCCCCCCCCAGGAGAACCTCCTGTTGGACGGTGATGGGAATATAAAGCTCATTGACTTTGGACTGTGTGGAGAGCCAGAGGTGCGTGCATGGGACACTGCCCCCCCCCACACACACATGTGACATTCTACACTGCCCCCCCCCCCCCCCACATGTAACATTGTACACTGCCCCCCCCCCACATGTGACATTGTACACTGCCCCCCCCCTACATGTGACATTGTACACTGCCCCCCCCCCCACATGTGACATTGTACACTGCCCCCCCCCTACATGTGACATTGTACACTGCCCCCCCCCCTACATGTGACATTGTACACTGCCCCCCCCCCTACATGTGACATTGTACACTGCCTCCCCACATGTGACATTGTACACTGCCTCCCCACATGTGACATTGTACACTGCCCCCCCCCTACATGTGACATTGTACACTGCCCCCCTACATGTGACATTGTACACTGCCCCCCCC
>OZ026552.1:297500-300000 GCA_964020155.1 Chondrilla cf. caribensis | reverse complement strand
AGAACAATAGGGTACATGAAATGAGGTACACACTAAAGTTCTCTAACATCAGTGGTCCCCTCGGGAACCTTTAGTCTGATGTTGTCAATGTCTTTTGATACTATGATTTGACAACCAAGTCGCGATCTGTGATGATGAAAAAAGACATACGTAATTGATCAGAGAAAGGTAATACCAGCATGGATTGCATATAATGGTTTGAACATTGATTTAATATTCGACTGTCACTTCACAACACCAACTATAGATTTGTAGGAAACAAGGAGATTGGTATACCTGTGGAGTAGGTTGACCATCCCTGGATTATTGGATTAAATACATCCTTCACTGAAGCTGAATGTACATGCAGTAGAACCAGGATATAAAGGACACTCTTGGGACCCAACCCAGTGGATGTCATACAGTAGAACCTGGATATAAAGGACACTCTTGGGACCCAACCTAGTGGATGTCATACAGTAGAACCTGGATATAAAGGACACTATTGGGACCCAACCTAGTGGATGTCATACACTGGAGGTAAAAGATCCCCATGGAGCCCATCTCAATCCAGTGCACTGTCTCACGTGTCGGTCAGTCCATATGCCAAGTCCAGCATGTCCTGTTCCTCGTCAGTCACTGGATCGGGAATCTTATCATACCACTCATCGTCCACTACGAGATGACACGTGGAACAAGCCAGAGTACCTTCACAAGCTCCTGTGTAGAGATGGGGAGGAAGAGAGGGGGAGAGATGTGCCAATATGCAAGCATGTATGCATAGTATTAAACACATACACATGTACACATACACACACATACAGATATATGTACATACACATACACACACACACACATATATAGACGTACATACACGTACATACACATACACACACACACACACACACACACACACACACACACACACACACACACACACACACACACACAACACACACACACACACACATACACACACACACATATACACACACACACACACACACACACACACACACACACACACACACACACACACACACACACACACACACACACCTTCTAAGTCAATATCATACTGTTTAGCTACTTCCAATAAGGTGTCTCCGATCTTAGCTTGTACACTGTGCTCCTCTCCATCTCTATCTATGAAGGTGATGGTGACACTAGAAGAGTGAGGGAACACTCAAGAGTAACATCTGTGAATGGTTCACTGCTATTTCCTATTAAAATTCTTTATAACACACACACACACACACACACACACACACACACACACACACACATGACCTAAGATGCATGGCAACACAGTGAGACCTGTCTAATGTAATTGGATTAGACAGGTAGATATATATTCAATATGGAATGTACAAAACAGTAGAGGTGCCTTTGTGTCTTGATTAGGGCCACCATTCTAAGTAGGTGAGCATCCTAGAGAGATGGCTGTCTGATAAGCACGTAAAATCTGACTTTATCAATTTTACAACAATGGGAAGCTAACAAGCGCCCATAGGCGACAGTAGTGACCGGCTTAGCAAGGAAACATAATACACTTTTAGATCCACAGACGTGTTGAGTGGATATTTCGATACTCGAATGTGATGTATGAATCGCAGATGGTGGAATGATGCACATACTAAAGAATATCGCTACTCACTGGTTCTGCTTGGCCTGTGGTGTGTTTGTTTCGGAAAAGAATCGCTTCGTTCGACTCAATTCGTGTTTCTGTGAAGTATTTTGGGCACTGAGAGGCGGTGTCATACGAGGCGGTGTCTTCACCGACAACGTCCTACGAGAAAACGACCATAATAGTCTCCGAACAGCTGTTCTAGATGCTGCCATATTCCATCCACTACGCGTACGTCTTCAATATCCCCAGTAGATCTCGACTGTTGAAGAGAATAGTAAAAGGCGCTCTACAATAGTCTTGTCCAAGTGGTCAGCCGGCTATCAGAACCACCTCGCCGTATCTCCTCCGGGATTACTTATCAGAGACCGAAGAGACTATGACTAAAGGTTTATGCTCCAACAATACTGAGTCCATTAATCGGGTCGAGACTAGCGCAAGGTACCTCCGGTCATGCCTCCGGTGTCATGGTAGGCTACTTCCGGTCATGTCGAGACGCAGTGAGATTGCGCAATATTGGTATCCTATTTCGTAATATTCCAAACTACCTACCGGTGGAGGACCACGAGGACCACGGGGACCTGGTAGGACCTGGTGAACACCTAGAATGAGAGTCGGGGTCCTTTCAGGATCGCGTAGGTACATCCACTTCGTTAGCAATGGTTCTTTGCGTGCTGTTCACGGTAGAGTGTCATCGGAGAGACGTTCGTCCAGTCTCATCGACCACATCGTGTGCGCAGAGCGGCTGGTCGGACACCCAACGCCTCTACTCAGTCTGAAACACTTGTTTGGAGAAGAAGTGGCTTATTTAGCGTCTCATCTGAAGAGACTTATTGGAAGTAAGCACCCAGTGGTCAACACTGCAAGGTGAGGAACCTATGATTGGACTGACAT
>OZ026552.1:282500-292500 GCA_964020155.1 Chondrilla cf. caribensis | reverse complement strand
CATAAACTAACTCATGAAAGAATCCCTCTCCATATATTGCCCATAATTCTAGCTACATTTGGAGGTGCTTATCATTTTTTCAATATAATATTATGGGAAAGTATAGGACAAAAGATTAAGCACTTTTGTATAGCTAATGGGAAAGGAGACGTGCCAACCTAATATTCTCACCAGTTCTTGCTGGGGACATGATCTAACATGTGAAACAACTCCCATCTCCATATGTTGCCTGTAACTCTATAACATTCGGAGGTGCTTAATATTTTGTCAATGTACATATAGGAGAGAACCGCTAAGCACCTTTCTGTATAGCTCATGGGGGAGGTGGTGTGTCAACTTGATAATTTTGACAAAACTAACTGGGAACATGGAATAACTTCTGAAACAGTTCTGATCTCAATAGGTGGCCCGTAACTCTAGCTACATTCGAAGGTGCTTAATATTTTTAAATGTATGGGAGAATATAAGAGCGAAAACACTATAAGCACCTTTAGCATAGCTCATGGGAGAGGGGGGTGTCAACTTGATATTTCAGACAGTCCTAGCTGGGGATGTGGACTAACTTCTGAAACAATTCCCATCTCAATAGGTGGCCCGTAACGTTAGCTACATTTGGAGTTGCGTAATATGTTTCAATATATAGAAGAGTATAGGAGAAGAAAATGCTAAGCACCTTTTTTCATAGCTCATGGGGGAGGGGGCGTACCAACTTAATATTTTTTACCAAATCTAGCAGGGAATGTGAGCTAAGTTATGCAATAGATCCCATCTCTTTGTGTGCTTTGTAACCCTTGTTATTCAAGGTGGTGCTATGTGGCCAAATTTTGGCCATAGCACCACAGTCAATGTATGGGGGAGAATAGGAGAAAAAACACTTAGCACCATCTTGTACAGCTCCTGGGAAAGGAGGCGGGTCAACTTGATATTTCTGACACACCTAGCTGGGGATGTGAACTAATTTGTGAAACAATTCCCATCTCAATAGGTGGCCCATAACTCCAGCTACATTTGGAGGTGCTTAATAGTTTTTCAATGTATGGGAGACCATAGGAGAGAAACGCTAAGCACCTTTTTTCATAGCTCATGGGGAAGGAGGCGTGTCAACTTGATCCTTTAGATTGACCTAGCTGGGGACGTGAACTAACTTGTGAAGCAATTCCCATCTCAGTAGGTGGCCCGTAACCCCAGCTACATTTGAAGGTGCTCAATATCTTTTCAATATATGGGAGAGTGTAGGAGAAAAAACACTAGGCACCTCTTTGCATAGCTCATGGGAGAGAATCCATGTCAACTTGATATTTTAACCAGAACTAGCTGAGGATGTGAACTAACTTTTGAAACAATTCTCATCTCAATAGGTGGCCCATAACCTTAGCTACATTTGGAGGTGCTTAATATTTTTAATGTATGGGAGAGTATGTTTGCATACCTCATGCAGGAGTGGGCGTGCCAACTTAATATTTTTACCAAATCTAGCAGGGAATGTGAGCTAAGTTATGAAATAAGTCCCATCTCTTTGTGTGCTTTGTAACTCTTGTTATTAGAGTTGGTGCTGTGTGGCCAAATTTTGGCCATAGCACCACAGTCAATGTATGGGAGAGAATAGGAGAAAAACACTTAGCACCATCTTGCATAGCTCCTGGGAGAGGGGCGTGTCAACTTGATATATCTGACACACCTAGCTGGGGATGTGAACTAACTTGTGAAACAATTTCCATTTAGTATACTATGTTTTCATTTTTAAGAAATGTTTTTATTGCTTATATTATATGTATTATATTATGTATACTGTTTCAATAATCATGGAACCCATGAACAAGGAATGGTATATATACTATTGATTCTTCTAGCAAACACAGGAGTCAACCAAATCAATACACATGTACAATGGCATGTCAACAACCATTTCCTTGCAGTACAGCAAGCAGAATGTAGACTGCATGGCATCCTAGCAACCAGTTGTTGCACCATGGCAACTGATTCTAGCTGTATAACATAGTACACTGAGACAGACTGTTTTGTGTCAGAGGTTGGGGTCATGTCACTGTTTTGACGTTCACAGCATGTCCAGAGGTGAGAGGTGTATGGATGCTGTGGAAGGTGACACTTGACTGGCATGTTATGATTTAAAGGTTAAGCAATTATCTCAAGCTGTCTGAATAGTTACCACTCTTCCATGCTATGCTGTTCAGATGGCACATAGGCTGTGCTGTTCAGATGGCACATAGGCTGTACTGTTCAGATGGCACATAGGCTGTACTGTTCAGATGGCACATAGGCTGTACTGTTCAGATGGCACATAGGCTGTACTGTTCAGATGGCACATAGGCTGTACTGTTCAGATGGCACATAGGCTGTACTGTTCAGATGGCACATAGGCTGTACTGTTCAGATGGCACATAGGCTGTGTGTAGATAACTCACCATCACAGCCTCATGCATACAAATTTACAAACCTATTTACTGTACTGTAATATATAAATTTGCAGACTATCACAAGGAACCCTGAGTAAATACTTCTGTAGACTACCTCAATATGCCATGTTACAACTGAAGTGGAAAAGCACGATTCACTCAAGTGGCAAAAATTAACCTACTTAGATTGTGTCATTCTGTTTTAACCTAACGCAAAGTACATTAAATTTTATTTTTGCAAGTATATCCGCGGACTGCTGTCATGTGAGCATTCTAGTATATTTACCATTATACACAACGTACCTCGTTACTACTGTAAAATAGTACTACTATATCATGTACAAAGGAGACTAGAGGAAGAGGTGTATAAACCGACCAGGTACGTAATTGGCAGGCAGAATGTTCCTACTAGCTGTGGCATAGAGGAGCATTGCTGTAATGCTGTTCCAGATCCATTTCTCGGTTATCTAAGTCTGTGTGGTGAGTAGAAAGACAACTTAGTGGCTACCTCCACAAATTAACAATTATATACTGTGTGTGTACTGTGATGTGAATAACTCTTATGTATTCTGTGTGTACTGTGATGTGAATAACTCTCATGTATTCTGTGTGTACTGTGATGTGAATAACTCGTGTATTCTGTGTGTACTGTGATGTGAATAACTCTTATGTATTCTGTGTGTACTGTGATGTGAATAACTCTCATGTATTCAGTGTGTACTGTGATGTGAATAACTCTCATGTATTCAGTGTGTACTGTGATGTGAATAACTCGTGTATTCTGTGTGTTCAGCAAAATCTTCAAGAACAAATTGAGTTGTTGAAAACTGAGAATTCTTCTTTAATGGTGAACAACAAGGCTGTGCGTGTTAGTAGAGATGTGGGTGTGACATTGGAAGTGTGATTACATGTGTCTTAGAGTATATGTGGGGATCTGCAGCTGGTATCCTCACAGTGCCGTGTCCCTTCTGGACTTGTTTACTGTTGTGAGATGAATGGACTTGTTTACTGTTGTGAGGTGAATGGACTTGTTTACTGTTGTGAGGTGAATGGACTTGTTTACTGTTGTGCAGGGAAATGGATCTCTCAATTTTCACAAAAAGAATCCTTACTGGAGTCCTTATGGGAACAGGAGATTTCACAGTTACTATGACAATGATCGTCGTGCCAACAGTGTTGAGCCTGGTATCTTCCTTCACCACGGAGACGAGGAGGTGAGAGTGTATCGGAAGGAGTTGGAGGACCAGCTGCTGGAGCTGAATGACCCTAATCCAACTCAATCAATATCAGGAAGCAAGAACAACTTACTGTGAGCTCATGTGATGTTGTTAAGGTGGTCCTCTTCTACTTGGTAGTATTATGACTCCTTCCTCTTGTGCAGCACTCCAACTGAAGACATTACCTTATATTCTGGAAAGTATGGCAGTGTGTGACTTCTTAGGAACCGTAGTGTCTCCCTTACCAGTGAGTGTGTGCTGGTGTGAGGGTGTGTGGGTGCATGTGGGTGTGAAAATGGTTGTTAAAGTCCCCCTCAGTTACAATGACCTTCAACTCACCTTCAATAAATGGCGAAACTTCGAATATTCTCACAGAGAACACGTCCAACAGCAATATGGCTATGCTAACTGTGTACAATACAATGTGTACATATTGTACAGTGTGTGTGGATGTGTTGCATGTTGTGTACAGATCTGTTGTACAGTGTGTGTGGATATGTTGCATGTTGTGTACAAATCTATTGTACAGTGTGTGTGGATGTGTTGCGTGTTGTGTACAGATCTATTGTACAGTGTGTGTGGATGTGTTGCATGTAGTGTACAGATCTATTGTACAGTGTGTGTGGATGTGTTATCTACACACAGTCTATGTACAGTAGATATGTACACATTGTGTAATTTTACAGTAGTAACGAGGTACGTTGTGTATAATGGTAAATATACTGGAATGCTCACATGACAGCAGTCCGCGGATATACTTGCAAAAATAAAATTTAATGTACTTTGCGTTAGGTTAAAACAGAATGACACAATCTAAGTAGGTTAATTTTTGCCACTTGAGTGAATCGTGCTTTTCCACTTCAGTTGTAACATGGCATATTGAGGTAGTCTACAGAAGTATTTACTCAGGGTTCCTTGTGATAGTCTGCAAATTTATATATTACAGTACAGTAAATAGGTTTGTAAATTTGTATGCATGAGGCTGTGATGGTGAGTTATCTACACACAGCCTATGTGCCATCTGAACAGTACAGCCTATGTGCCATCTGAACAGTACAGCCTATGTGCCATCTGAACAGTACAGCCTATGTGCCATCTGAACAGTACAGCCTATGTGCCATCTGAACAGTACAGCCCATGTGCCATCTGAACAGTACAGCCCATGTGCCATCTGAACAGTACAGCCTATGTGCCATCTGAACAGCACAGCCTATGTGCCATCTGAACAGTACAGCCTATGTGCCACATCTTGTGTACAGATCTGTTGTACAGTGTGTGTGAATGTGTCGCATGTTGTGTACAGATATGTTGTACAATGTTTAGGGATCTGTTGTATGACATGTACGGATCTGAGCAGTTCCTTTGTAATAGGAGTAAGTTTTCCCTTACAGTGTGGAAGGAACCATGTCTAAAAGCAGTGAGTCTTTGGAGAACACGCGAGTTTCAGTCACGTGATTTAGCGCTCCCGCTAAACTATAAAAACGGCTTCGTCGGTGAAGACCTCCTTCGTGAACAGACGAACTGCGTCAACTCAGCGTGTGTTTGCTGTTCTTCAGTGTTCCCCCCGTCTCCTATCTTTGCCATTGCCTTGGTAAAGCCTCTCCCATTGTGTATTCCTTATCAAGGATGCTTCGTTTGCTCACTTCAACGATCTTTATAGTATCTTTCTGTCCCGGCGTTCTCTCTACAAAACGCTGTTTGAACGGAGGGACTAGGGTTAGCAATGAAGTGTGTGCCTGTGCGCCAGGGTGGGCCGGAACCATATGTGGCGAAGGTGAGAATTACGCGCGCGTACGTCCATATTTTGTTTGTAATAGGTATTTTAGCCCGTTGTTCTCAATAGCTGTGTGTCAGCTGCCGTGCAGGAACGGAGGAGTCTGTAGTCAACCGAACACGTGTGCCTGTGCTAAAGGATGGTCTGGAAAGCGGTGTAATACGCCTGTTTGTCCCAGGAGGTGCAAGAACAGAGGGAGATGCATCTTTAACCCTGCAGTGGGAGCTTCTTCTTGTGCATGTGTCGGTCCCTGGCGTGGAGATGATTGCAGTATGAGAAGTAAATATTCTTTGGTTAAGTCTTTATGGACTGACCCCTACAGTAACTTAATATCACGTTCTTCATTTGTTCATTATTTTGATATGTTTAATTTATTAGTCAAAATCTGTTTCTGCCCTGGTGGGGAGCAGTGCTCAAACTCTGAAGGTCCCATTCATGGACGACCAATGTGTTGTAGAACTCAACACGTTCGCTGTTTTGAAGGTGAGGTTGTGCGGTATACAATAATCATTGTCACAAAGCTATGTCACGTGAGTTTCTCCCTGGAAGACCCGAACAGTGCTGGAGGAGACCCTCACTTTCTAATCTATCTCCCTGATGACTCCAAACTTTGTTTCTCGGTACAAGGAGAGCATGGGTTTGCCTTCAATCTGGTGACCAGTAAGACTCTAGTCATCAATGCCGTATTCATCAAGCCTCCACCACGACTACAACATTGGGCAAGTCTCATGGGAGAAATAGGTTTGTGGCTTATGGGTCAGCTCCAGTGCTGTCATAATCAGTGCCCACCCCTCCAGGTGTACTGTACATGAGAAAACCCGGTTCCACTGTGAGAATGCACTTCAAGTTGCGAGACAGGTCCGTCTACATATCAGGATATGGAGTGCTGGATGCAAAGAGAGCATCCAGTGTTACACTGAAAGGGGACCACTGGCAAGTGACCAATAGGAACACCAAACTCTCCTGGGCTTCCACTGTGAGCACACACACACACACACACACTCACACACACACACTCATTGGAAGAGTCTGGAGTAGAATGTGTGTTGACATGGCTCTATTGGTCATTGCGATGCAGGTGTTTGTGTCAGTGGGTGAGGAACTGCAGTTCATGGTCTTCTTCAACCACGACAATCTGGACCTGGTGTGGTCGGATGTGAACAAGTTCAATCATTCCTCTCACGGCATTCTTGGTAGGCAACCACTTTGTATCCACTCTACACAGTTTGCTCTCATCCAGTGCTACACTTCCTCACCTTGTTCAGGCCAGTTCTTCAACAAGGGGACAAAGGTTGAAGAAGTCAATAAACTTCTTGTTCTTCCAAATCGTCCGCCCATTCCAGTAACCATGGAGACCGCTAAACCAGAAGTACACCACAAGACTGAGTGCTGGCGTCCAGTGACACCGGGGTACCAGGGCCAGGGGCTGCTGGAGGGGGAATACCTGAAATATGTAGTAGACCACGTGCTTGCTACAGAATATGTGTATTCATTGACTTCGGAAAATTTCTAGCTGTCAATTTGCAATTTGTGAATCCAATTACTCATTTCTGAGTTCCACTCTCTTGTGAGGAGGACAACTTTGTAATCATTTTCTCAATTGAGTTTATGAACAATTTCAAGTGTAATTTCATTATAATTATTACAGCAACAAGATACACTGTTGCACTATTCATAGTAGTATATGCCTATGCCCCTACAGTACTCTAGCAACAGATAGTAACATAGTAAAAAATCATGCGTTACATTAACCATGGTTACAAAGTATATTTGTATTTATACAGTATGATATATACTATATGACTGAGCAACTGTAGCATTTCGTCATTGACTGGAACAAGGCTGTCAGATGCATTGCATAATGTGCAGTGCACTGTCTGCTGTAGATGTCGAGATTGTTATGCTCTTATGTCATGGTCTGCTAATTCTGACTTTGCTATTCTGACCATCCCTACTTAATTCCTTCACTTTCTACGCAAGTCAGCCATACATAATATAAATTAAAATATATTTTTAGGATAAAATACGCTAAGCACCTTTTTGTATAGCTCATGGGAAAGGAGGCGTGTCAACTTAATATTTTCAGCAGACCTAGCTGGGGACATGAACTAACTTGTGAAAGAGTGTCCATTGCCATATGTGGCCCGTAACCATCGCTACAATTGGAGGTGCTTGACATTTTTTTCAATGTATGGGAGAGTATAGGAGGAAAAAAATGCTAAACACCTTTTTGCATAGCTCATGGGAGAGAGTCCATGTCAACCTGATAATTTCACCAGACCTAGCTGGATACATGATCTAACATGTGAAACAATTCCCATCTCCGTATGTTGCCCGTAACTTTAGCTACATTCGGAGGTGCTTAACATTTTTTCAATGTATGGGAGAGTATAGGAGAGAAAACACTAAGCTCTTGTTATCATACCTTATGTGGAAGTGGGCGTGTCAACTTGATATTTTTACCAAATCTAGCTAGGAATGTGAGCTAAGTTATGAAATAAGTCCCATCCTTTGTGTGCTTTGTAACCTTTGTTATTCAAGGTGGTGCTATGTGGCCAAATTTTGCATACCTCATTGGAGAGTGGGCATGTTAACCTGATATTTTCACCATATCTAGGTAGGGATGTGAGCTAAGTTATGAAAATAAGTCCCATCCTTTGTGTGCTTTGTAACCTTTGTTATTCAAGGTGGTGCTATCATAGTATGTGGCCAAATTTTGGCCATAGCACCACAGTCAATGTATAGGAGTTATTAGGAGAAAAACCACTTAGCACCATCTTGCATAGCTCCTGGGAGAGGAGGCGTGTGTCAACCTGATATTTCAACATGTCTAGCTAGGAATGTGAGCTAAGTTATGAAATAAGTTCCATCTCTTTGTGTGCTTTGTAACCCTTGTTATTCAAGGTGGTACTATGTGGCCAAATTTTGGCCATAGCACCACAGTCAATGTATGGGAGAGAATAGGAGAAAACCACTTAGCACCATCTTGCATAGCTCCTGGGAGAGGGGGCATGTCAACTTGATATATCTGACACACCTAGCTGGGTACCTTAACTAACTTGTGAAACAATTTCCATCTCAATAGGTGGCCCGTAGCCCCAGCTACATTCGGAGGTGCTTAATATTTTTCAATGTATAGGAGAGAAAAACGCTATAAGCACCTTTTCGCATAGCTCATAGGGGAGGGGGCATGTCAACTTGATATTTTAGACAGACCTAGCTGGGAATGTGAACTAACTTATGAAGTGATTCTCATCTCTGTAGCTAACCCATAACCCCAGCTACATTCGGAGGTGCTTAATGTTTTTTCAATGTATGGGGAAGTATAGGATAAAAACACTAAGCACCTTTTTGCATAGCTCATGGGGGAGGGGGCGTGTCCCCCTTTTACATGAAATATTCCAGAAGGTGCTTAGCATTACTCTCCCATACATTGAAAAGTATATTAAGCACCTCTGAATGTAGCTGGGGTTACAGACCACCTTTGGATGATGGGGACTGTTTTATATGTTAGTTCACATGCTTGACACGTCCCCTCCCCCATGAGTTATGTAAAAATGTACTTAGCATTTCTCTCCTATACTCTCCCATACGTACCTAATCCAGCTAGGGTCATTGTACTGACTTAACATGTTATGGTGCGTTGCTTAGAACATAATCAAAATATGCACATGGTGGACGCTCACAATATCATAATAAAACATGTGATACATATGTACGTACAAATGAAAAAGTATCAAATGTGATTGATGAAAATAAAATTAGCATTAATTTTGTGTAGAGCAAATTTGTTTGTTCATTTGAAGTGAGCCATCTTGGCCTGCAGTGGTCCCCGGTACATAGCTACTGGTATACTGGTCAGGACTGGACCACGGAGGGGAGTGAGGCCTCACTGTCTCCACTGCATACGAAAGGAGACCTGGCCATCACCTTGCAGCACTAGGCTTGGCTGACTGTCCTTCACTACTTCCATGATATACTGTGACTCATCCTGAGAGGGGGCAATGAGTATACATATGTACACCAGGTCAGTGTACTCACATGAGTACATGTGTACTATGTATGTGCATACGTATGTATGTACATAAGTATACATGCATATGTACGTATGTACGTATGTTGTGGAGGAATAGGTATCTAGAAATCTTAGTATTATATATGTACATATAATATATGTGTATACAACACACTAATATACGTACATACGTACGTATTATGCACAGGTTATACAGTACACACATGTACACACGCACACACGCACGCACGCACACACACACAAACACACACACACACGTACCTACACACACACACACACACACAAACACACACACACACGTACGTACACACACACATGCACACACGTACGTACACACACACACACATGCACACAGAGAGAGACAAACCATAGTCAGTTCCACTCTAGCTGACAGAGACAATGCTACAAGATTCTTCAGTGAACGTAGCACCTCTCCAAACATGGACAACCAGTCCTAGTGACATGGGAGAAACAACCATTCATCACAACAGAAGTACAAGGCAAGCAGCAATTATACATATGATTATAATATGTACATACGTACGTACATATGATAATA
>OZ026552.1:277500-280000 GCA_964020155.1 Chondrilla cf. caribensis | reverse complement strand
TCCTCAGCTGTACATGGTTGTCTACTCCAGTCCTCGGCTGTACATGAGTGTCTACTCCAGTCCTCAGCTGTACATGAGTGTCTACTCCAGTCCTTGGCTGTACGTGGTTGTCTACTCCAGTCCTCGGCTGTACATGGTTGTCTACTCCAGTCCTCGGCTGTACGTGGTTGTCTACTCCAGTCCTCGGCTGTACGTGGTTGTCTACTCCAGTCCTCGGCTGTACGTGGGTGTCTACTCCAGTCCTCGGCTGTACATGGTTGTCTACTCCAGTCCTCAGCTGTACATGGTTGTCTACTCCAGTCCTCGGCTGTACATGGTTGTCTACTCCAGTCCTCAGCTGTACATGGTTGTCTACTCCAGACTTGGTAGTTAGGGGCCTATCCACCCTGGCTGTTGAATACCGGAGTAGTTCCACTCCGGACTTCAAACTCAACAATTCTTTTGCTCTTTCTGATCTATAACCCCATGATTGTGCCGGGACTCCTGGTTTTATGATGGGGTTGGTTGGGGAGAGGAGTGTAGTACTAGATGCTCTACCAACAGGTGTATGGGTCCAATATGGTGGTGAGGCGGGCGTGGTCCGATGTGGTGGTGAGGTGGGCGTGGTCCAATGTGGTTGTGAGGTGGGCGTGGTCCAATGTGGTGGTGAGGTGGGCGTGGTCGAATGTGGTAATGAGGTGGGTGTGGTCGAATGTGGTAATGAGGTGGGTGTGGCAGAAGTAGATGCAGTTTGGAGGGAACCCAGGAAGTCAGTGATGCTAGGTACTCGTCTTGCTGGAGGTGCTGTCGGAGGAGCTTTCATGCCTTCCTGCAGCAACCGTGTGTTCTTCAAAGGACCTTGTGGCTGGTGATGAGCTCCATGTGAACTGACACCATGTGGCTGGTGTTGAGCTCCATGTGAACTGACACCATGTGGCTGGTGTTGAGCTCCATGTGAACTGACACCATGTGGCTGGTGATGAGCTCCATGTGAACTGACACCTTGTGGCTGGTGTTGAGCTCCATGTGAACTGATATCAAGTGGCTGGTGTTGAGCTCCATGTGAACTGACACCATGTGGCTGGTGTTGAGCTCCATGTGAACTGACACCTTGTGGCTGGTGTTGAGCTCCATGTGAACTGATATCAAGTGGCTGGTGTTGAGCTCCATGTGAACTGACATCACGTGGCTGGTGTTGAACTACATGTGAACTGACATCACGTGGCTGGTGTTGAACTACATGTGAACTGACATCACATGGCTGGTGTTGAACTCCATGTGAACTGACATCACGTGGCTTGCTCTGTGGAGTGCCTCCCTCCAGTGGACCAGGAGGGTCTTCCATGAAGTCTCTCACACTTGGGATGCATCTCGTGGTGCTCGACTCCAGCGAGGCATCTCCCTCGCACGCACACTCCAAGTCCCATATCTACAACAATACAGGGGAAAAAAGCATCAACCGAGATGGCCTAGGACGGGGTCAGCGGGACTACTACCAAGGACTTCAGTCAGTAGCGTTATGCGGCCATCGGACGTGATCTAGGTTACATGCACTGACTCAAACACAGTTGATCCGCATTCTGCGACACCGGCGGTTTACTGTTAGGTTACTAAGATGATGCAGAATATATAGTTGACCGGAGCTGCATTAAATACTTAACAGCACTTCACAATGTAGGTATCAATAGCATACGTTCGTGCGCATTACTCCAGCAGTAACAAACCTTCTTCAAAACGTTCCCGTTCAGTCCGCCGCTCATCGAGAGTAACGCCATTTTCCAAGTTGTCATGACAACCACCTAATAGGGACGAACATGTCTTCCCCTCCGCTTGGGGCTGGTCCAGTTGGAGAAGAAGCGTGCTTGGAAGCTGGACAGAAGCTTGTGAGTTCACTACCGCGTATGGAAAGATTTTGTGCAGTTTCAACGTTCTCATTTCGTCTTCTTTCTCATTTACCACCTAACGTACACTTGATCATATGTCACCTTGTTTCCCATTTGCCGGATGACTCACACAGTGTATTTCTTTTCTTCTTATTTGCTGTAGAATGTTCTCTTGAAAGACCCCCTTTTCGTAGAGTACTTTAATGCATTCTTAGCTCTTCCAGTAAGTCAAGACTGCGCGCATCAAGAGGGTTTCCTCTGACTTGCTTGACTCTCCTAAAACTATTGAATGAAAGTGTAAAGCAAAATGACGCACTCCCCATCACGATATGCATGTAATTCTGGTACCGTAATTTGTGAAGGTGCAGTTGATTTCTTCTGCTGCTAAGCCTTCAAGTTCAACTACTGTGTTCCCCTGGTGATGATCACCCCTAGCTACAACACACCTGACACTATTCTTAAGTCCATACGTACATACGTACTTCTTAATCCTACAATCTGCCTCGTTAGACCTTCCCAGGAGTGTAATTCACAACATTTCAATCCCAGGGTCATAGGTCTCCAGTTATATCAACCCTTGGCTGTAATTGATAGATATTTTTATAATAGGATCGTAATTCCCAATGTTTCCATGCTGG
>OZ026552.1:182500-272500 GCA_964020155.1 Chondrilla cf. caribensis | reverse complement strand
GTTCGGCAAGTTTCGTCGTTCGCTCAGTAACTATCCGAAGCTTGTTAGATTAAATAATGCCACTTACAAAAACTGGGGTACATCACAAATGTACTCCTGTCGGCGCTTTTGTAGTTGATTGAAAACGCCCACGCATCGGGGTACATACGTACGTACGTACGTATGTACGTATGTACATTGTCACAATGTATGTATGCTGTGTGTACATACGTAAGTACGTACGTATGTGTATTTATTTCTGTGTATGGATGTGTTTAATGTGCAGTATTTGGTGACTCTCCACACATTTGCAACTCAAAGGTGCTTAGCATTTCCATTCCAACTTCAACTGCAGCTGTTTCTGAATGCAAACATGGCCGCCATCGACCTGATGTGCTGGCTGGAGATAGAGGCCTTCAGAGCGATACCTGCCAGTGATGTTCTCCTGAGGAACGTGAAGGCAAGGCAGCTGAAGACCAAGTTCTTGAACAAGAAGTACTTCTTTGGACCTAACAGTCCAGCCTCCAGGGAACAGCAAAGACAGGTTAGTGGTCTCAGAGATTGGGACATGCACATGTATTAATGTGTGTGTACTGTAGTGTGTCCCCTGGTGTGTCCCCTGCTGTATACTGTAGTGTGTCCCCTGGTGTGTACCGTGGTGTGTCCCCTGGTGTGTCCTCTACTGTATACCGTGGTGTGTCCCCTGGTGTGTACTGTAGTGTGTCCCCTGCTGTGTACTGTGGTGTGTCCTCTGCTGTGTACTGTAGTGTGTCCCCTGGTGTGTACTGTAGTGTGTCCCCTGGTGTGTACTGTAGTGTGTCCCCTGGTGTGTACTGTAGTGTGTCCCCTGCTGTATACTGTGGTGTGTCCTCTGCTGTGTACTGTAGTGTGTCCCCTGCTGTGTACTGTAGTGTGTCCCCTGCTGTGTACTGTAGTATGTCCCCTGCTGTGTACTGTAGTGTGTCCCCTGGTGTGTACTGTAGTGTGTCCCCTGGTGTGTACTGTAGTGTGTCCCCTGGTGTGTACTATAGTGCATCCCCTGCTGTGTCCCCTGCTGTATCCCCTGGTGTATCCCCTGTTGTGTCCCCTGCTGTGTCCCCTGCTGTGTACTGTAGTGTGTCCCCTGCTGTATACTGTAGTGTATCCCCCGCTGTGTCCCCTGCTGTGTCCCCTGCTGTGTACTGTAGTGTATCCCCTGGTGTGTCCCCTGCTGTGTCCCCTGCTGTATACCTGCTGTATACCTGTTGTGTACCAGCTGTGTCCACACCCCTCCAGGTGATAGCCACCCAAGGAGGAGGGTACACCTCACACCTACCTCCTAGACCAGCTACTCCAGTGATGAGAGAGGCACAGAAGTTTGTGAGGTCACGTTTGGACAAGAAGTGGATACCAGCCTTCATCACACAGCCAGAGTTCTTAGCTAGGAATTCCGCCTTTGCTCCTGGTGCTGACGGCCCCAAGATGGTTATCGACCCCACACACCCTCTGCTGGTGAGTGGTGTGTGTGTGTGTGTGTGTGTGTGTGTGTGTGTGTGTGTGTGTGTGTGTGTGTGTGTGTGTGTACATGTGTGTGTGTGTGTGTGTGTGTGTGTGTGTGTGTGTGTGTGTGTGTGTGTGTGTGTGTGTGTGTGTGTGCACATACATACATGTGTCAATAACATGTTTAAAGTGTACTCTCCCACTATGTACACAGGCCGTTGAAACTCAGCTGGCATTGAAATCACGCGATTCCATAGTGTTGAGGAAGGCCCTCACTGACCAGGACTACAAGGAGTCCTTTGAGACCTTCCTCTCCATACAGCAGTGTGAGGGGGAGAAACTGGTCAACAATTTACACTTTTACGCTGAAATACAGAAGTTCAAGGTGCGTGTACGTATACACTTTATTACGTACGTATGTACCGTGTACATACATACTTCAGGTGTGTACAATACGCACAGTACGTACATTCATGCAGTATGTATTATAATGTGATGGAAGAATGTACGTACCTATACCTACGTACCTACGTATACATGTGTATATGTACATAAGTATACGTACGTATGTACATATGTTTATATAATATAATTATGGTTGTGTCTAAGTACAATAAGTATGTATGTACATATAAACAGTACATACATATGTACACATACATACGTATTTGCCTTCATACCAATGTCTCTACATACATACACACATGTATGCCTATATATACAAAGTGTATACTGTACTATGCATACAGGTACAGTATACACTTCACAGTCATACGTACGTACGTACATATGCACATTAACATGAACTACACAGATACCCAGATACATGTACATATGAATAAGTTACGGATGACGTACGTACGTATGAACATGACATACGTATGAACAAGTTAGGTGGATACATGTATGTACGTACGTATACATGCACACTCCTGTCTCCTTCCAGGACATGTACCACAACCACACCACACTTGGTTTACTGGAGAAGAAGATGACTGCCATTGTCACCAGCTACCTCAACTCTGCATCCCCACCGGCTGTCCAGGTGGACCTCACTCCTGATGTTGTGGATGGAACTAAGAAGAAGACACGCAACATGGGGCCTTATGTGTTCAGGGATGCTCAGGTGGGTGTGGCTGTGGGTGTGTTCGAGGATGCATGGGTGGGTGTGGCCGTGGGTGCATTCAGGGATGCACAGGTGGGTGTGGCGGTGGGTGTGGCCGTATGTTTGGGGGTGCACAGGTGGGTGTGGTCATGGGTGTATTCAGGGATGCACAGGTGGGTGTCGTGGGTGTGTTTGGGGGTGTATGGGTGGGTGTGGTGGCGGGTGTGTTCAAGGATGCATGGGTGGGTGTGGCTGTGGGTGTGGTCAGGGATGCACAGGTGGGTGTGGCAGTGGGTGTGTTTGGGGATGTGTGTCCAGGGATGGGTGTGGCCGTGGGTATGTTCGGGGGTGCACAGGTGGGTGTGGTCGTGGGTGTATTCAGGGATGCACAGGTGGGTGTGTTCGGGAATGTACATGTGGGTGTGTTCAGGGATGCACAGGTGGGTGTGTTCAAGGATGATCAGGTGGGTGTGTTCAGGGATGCACAGGTGGGTGTGGTCGTGGGTGTGTTCAGGGATGCACAGGTGGGTGTGGCGATGGGTGTGTTCAGGGATGTACATGTGGGTGTGGTCAGAGATGCAAGAGTGGGTGTGGTCAGGGACACACAAGTGAATGTACGTATTAGAACCATAGCTATTATAATAGTTCTATTTGATGTACGTACGTCCGTACATATATACATGTGTGTAGTGCTCATGAAGTCAAATCATTGTTTCCTTCTTCGTTTGTTGATCAGGCGTGCATCTTCCAAGCTCTCATGTCACACTGGACAGAGTTCATGGAATTCGTGGGAGAGAGACCCTTGTCTGAAGTGTCCTTTGATGAGCTCAAGGCAAAGAGAACTGCAGAGATGGAGGTAGCCAGGAAGACAGAAGTGATGATGAGTAGAATGAATGAGCAACTGAAGACCGCAGTGCCACACTTTGAAACTCCCGATGAGAAGAAGAAGCGAAGAGAGAGGAAATTGGAGGAGAAGGAGATGGGAGGGCACATTGCCATTTCCTTCCGATTGTCACACCCAGAGCAGATCATCACTCCTCCACCAAAGACCTCCAGCCCCAAGTCACACCCAGAGCAGATCATCACTCCTCCACCCAAGACCTCCAGCCCCAAGTCACACCCAGAGCAGATCATCACTCCTCCACCCAAGACCTCCAGCCCCAAGTCTGTAGCTGGTGTAGACTGTTTCAACGATGCATCATCCACCATGACATCAGTATCCGGCGCATACACAAGACCAACTACTACTGCATCAAAGACTCCCTACAGCCGTGCTAACACTTTGGAATCTTTTAGACCAATGTCTGTGTTGTCCGAAGGTCTTCCGGAACCAGAAACGACTTCTGGATCAGTTTGTAAGGTACAGTCGAAGCAGGATTTGGAAGGGGTCCCAAGGACACCAAACAAATCCAAACTTGGAACACCAAACGGGAGTGGGACCCGAACCAGTCCTGTATTCATGACCCAGGTATGGGGTGTCCACAAGCAGAGACGTGTCAGCAGCAGCAGCAGCAGCGGAGGTGGTGATCCCAAGAAGCCCTCCACTCCCCAGACCTCAGCAGCATCCACCCCTCGACACACCTCCAAACAACAGAAGCAACTCAAAGACAGTTCTGCTCCCACGACCCTCAGCTCCAAGGCTAAACCCCCAGCGGGGTATAAGAAGGCAGATAACGGAGTACTACAAACCTATCAATGGAAGCTGTCCTCCCCAGAGCACGATTATAGGTTTGGCAGTGGAATAGATTCCCCATCCCGAGTGGCCTGCACTGAGACGTCCATGAGTTAGCAACCGTGACGGCACCGTGAGACTGACATCAGAGATTGATGATCGGATTATTTTTATCCATTCGTGGTTATTGTGAATCAATTATTTTTATTTGATGCCTGGTACAAACTATATATACACGCATGCGTACACCTTTCTGGAGATGCTACAGACTGTTAGGCCTCGAGGTGACCAGCACTGGAAGTATTATCACTGGTCACCACATGCACCTCCCTAGCGTCCATGTAACACAAGTCGTATTAGCTGCTGATATTACACTTTTAAGACAATTCCACACTTATATTAATTTTAGTGTCAATCTATAGGTACCATGAGTATATACATAAACATGTGTGCATTGTGCAATACAAATCCATGAGCTGTGTGTAGTACAGGAGAAACTCGTTCAGACAAACACCCACACAACATCAATGGTGGACCTTCCCATCTGTCTGCAGACCTTCCCCTTCAAGGTGAGGTACAATGCAGGCAGTGGGGATTTTGAGGAGATTGTGTCCCACTCCAGGAGCGACCTCAGTCTGATCACCTCCGAGGTCTCCCTAGTGGGGCTCTCCACCAAGAACTGCACCACTGTTGTGAGTGACTGTACACACTTGTACACTACGTATGTACGTATGTTCCTACATGAATGGATATCTGCATACGTATGTACATATTATGTGCTTATACATAAGTTCTAGTCTGGGAATTGGTGATAAGTTTCTAATTGATCATCAATACACATAGTGACAAGTGTTTCCAATCAAACCTCTGAGGATAAACCAGAATTTCCAGGACAAAATGTTTGTCACAACCAGGAATTTGTCACATCAGAGCAATCTCCCCTCCAGGTCTGGGGCCACTGGTCGAGGTCATCCCTTTGGTATATGTATCAATAATATTGTGGTAAACTGGCAAAGTGGTGCGGTGTAAACTTTTTACATTTTACATACATATGTATTATCTATGATGGAACCTTCATTTGAGGACACTGCGAATAAAGGACACCATAGAAATTACCTCCCTACAAAGAACACTCTACTAGACAACAAAAATGGACCTTCATTTAGGACATCATGGCGTGTGGTTGGTCTGGTTCGCTAGACTAGGGTGACGTGATCACGCTTCGATGCGTGAACAGCCCAATTGCATCACGTGAGACCTGCCGAACAAGAAATCAAGATGAAGGTTGTTGTGGTTCTTTTGGCTCTGTTTGCCCTTTCCTACGCTCAGACACGATGTAGTGAGGATATTATGGCTTGTTTCTATCGATGTTCTCTCCATGCAAACCTCACAGCGGTGTCTTTTCACCTTTCATAGGAGTGGAGAGCTACATGTCCGCCAATTACACCGAGTCCTACTACAGCGAGGAGACTAAGATCCTGTATCATTCCCACAACCAGATTTACTATGATGCAACTGCGCAAAGGATTAGAAGAGACCACGACGTCTATTACTACGTATCAAGAGAGGATGTGTTTCGCTACTCGTATATCAGTGACTACCAACTGGTTAGTACACACTCCTGGTTAGCACACACTCCTGGTTAGCACACACTCCTGGTCAGCACACACTCCTGGTCAGCACACACTCCTGGTTAGCACACACTCCTGGTTAGCACACACTCCTGGTTAGTACACACTCATGGATAGCACACGCTCCTGGTTAGTACACACTCCTGGTTAGCACACACTCCTGGTTAGTACACACTCCTGGTTAGTACACACTCATGGTTAGCACACGCTCCTGGTTAGTACACACTCCTGGTTAGCACACACTCCTGGTTAGTACACACTCCTGGTTAGTACACACTCCTGGTTAGTACACACTCATGGATAGCACACACTCCTGGTTAGCACACACTCCTGGTTAGCACACACTCCTGGTTAGTACACACTTCTGGTTGATAAATACACCCATTAAGCACAACCCCATTGATATTACACTGAAATGTAGCAAGATTTGCATCGGGTTAGTATTATTGTATTAATGCTTCCAGAAAAAGGAGTATGTTCTCAACCTCGATACAAGGGAGTGCACCATAAGAGAACTGACTGAAGAATTCCAGCCTCTTGCGGTCCCCGAAACTGCCATCTACAGAGGACAAGCTGTTGTTGGAGTGGAAGGTTCTGTTGGAAACTACCTGAATGCTGCCATTTGGGTCGGAACCGACAGTACTGGAGGTGAGTGGGGGTGTATGCATGCCACCATCTGCATATTGCAATTTGTGTACGTGTGAGTGAGTGTGTGTGTGTGTCTGTGTGTTGTTCCTATGTATGGTCCAACTTGCTCAGTAAGTACCTTGAAGGGCACTAATATCTATTGTTCACATCAGAGGTACTTACTATCAGTACTGGTTAACATAATGTACATGAGCTAGGGACAGAGTGAAGTGTACTCACTAACTGGGAGTGTGTACTAACCAGGAGTGTGTGCTAACCAGGAGTGTGTACTAACCAGGAGTGTACTAACCAGGAGTGTGTACTAACCAGGAGTGTGCACTAACCAGGAGTGTGTACTAACCAGGAGTGTGTACTAACCAGGAGTGTGTACTAACCAGGAGTGTGTGCTAACCAGGAGTGTGTACTAACCAGGAGTGTGTACTAACCAGGAGTGTGCACTAACCAGGAGTGTGTACTAACCAGGAGTGTGTACTAACCAGGAGTGTGTGCTAACCAGGAGTGTGTACTAACCAAGAGTGTGTGCTAACCAGTACTCACTAAGAAGTGGCACTGTATGATATGGTCTGAGACTCCCCTCACGGCTCACCTCTATCGTACTTAGGTCGCTATTCTGGACTGTGGACCTCCAACTGCTTGCCTGTTCTCGACTTCTATCGTTCTGAACGAGATTGGAGGCACTGGAAGTGAGTGTGGTGTTGTGTGTGTATCCTGCGTCTCATGGATGTTTGTGTGTGTGTGTGTGTGTGTGTGTGTGTGTGTGTGTTTATTCTTAACATGTGGTCCATGAGAGCATTAGTAGCTGGATATTAGATGATGTCATGTATTTTCATTTTGATGCCTGTACACTCTCTCCATCCTCAGTTTATATGATGTTATGAACACAGTGGATTCCTCTGCGTTCCTGAAGCCAAGCGAATGTCCATGAAGGACAACTCCATAACTGCACACATGGCGCACTGACTCCTGTGCTGAGCTGTTTCTGGTTTTTGAGATACTTAACTACTTAACATTTTTGTAGTTTTAGTTGTATTAGCTGCTGATATTACACTTTTGAGACAATTCTACACTTAGTGTCAATCTATAGGTACCATGAGTATATACATAAACATGTGTGTATTGTGCAATACAAATCCATGAGCTGTGTGTGTAGTACAGGAGAAACTCGTTCAGACAAACACCGTTAACACAACATCAATGGTGGACCTTCCCATCTGTCTGCAGACCTTCCCCTTCAAGGTGAGGTACAATGCAGGCAGTGGGGATTTTGAGGAGATTGTGTCCCACTCCAGGAGCGACCTCAGTCTGATCACCTCCGAGGTCTCCCTAGTAGGGCTCTCCACCAAGAACTGCACCACTGTCGTGAGTGACTGTACACACTTGTACACTACATATGCATACGTAAGGACATACGTATGTATGTTTATACATGAATGGTCTGGTTCGCTAGACTAGGGTGACGTGATCACGCTTCGATGCGTGAACAGCCAAATTGCATCACGTGAGACCTGCCGAACAAGAAATCAAGATGAAGGTTGTTGTGGTTCTTTTGGCTCTGTTTGCCCTTTCCTACGCTCAGACACGATGTAGTGAGGATATTATGGCTTGTTTCTATCGATGTTCTCTCCATGCAAACCTCACAGCGGTGTCTTTTCACCTTTCGTAGGAGTGGAGAGCTACATGTCTGCCAACTTCACCGAGTCCTACTACAACGAGGAGACTAAGGTCCTGTATCATTCCTTTAACCGGATTTACTATGATGCAACTGCAAAAAGGATTAGAAGAGACGTCGACTTCTATTACTACGTATCAAGAGAGGATGTGTTTCGTGCCTCGGAAATCAGGGACTACCAACTGGTTAGTACACACTCCTGGTTAGTACACACTTCTGGTTAGTACACACTCCTGGTTAGTACACACTCCTGGTTAGCGCACACTTCTGGTTAGTGCACACTCCTGGTTAGCACACACTCCTGGTTAGCGCACACTCCTGGTTAGTGCATACTCCTGGTTAGCACACACTCCTGGTTAGTACACACTCCTGGCTAGCACACACTCCTGGTTAACACACACTCCTGGTTAGTACACACTTCTGGTTAACACACACTCCTGGTTGGTACACACTCCTGGTTAGTACACAATCCTGGTTGGTAAATACACCCATTAAACACGACTCCATTGATATTTCACTCAAACTTAACAGATTTACATTGGGTTAGTGAAGTACTATTGTATTTTACTGCTTCCAGAAAAAGGAGTATGTTCTCAACCTCGAGACAAGGGAATGCACAGTAAGAGAACTGACTGAAGAATTCCAGCCTCTTGCGGTCCCGGAAAACGCCATCTACAGAGGACAAGCTGTTGTTGGAGTGGAAGGGTCTGTTGGGAACTACCTGAATGCTGCCATTTGGGTTGCATCTGACAGTACTGGAGGTGAGTGGGGGTGTATGCATGCCACCATCCGCATATTGCAATTTGTGTACGTGTGAGTGAGTGTGTGTGTGTCTGTGTGTTGTTCCTATGTATGGTCCAACTTGCTCAGTAAGTACCTTGAAGGGCACACCCAACCTGTACTTCTTATCAGAGGTACTTACTATCAATACTGGTTGACATTGTGTACATGAGCTAGGGACTGAGTGAAGTGTACTCACTAACCAGGAGTATGTGCCAACCAGGAGTGAATACTAACTGGGAGTGTGTACTAACCAGGAGTGTGTACTAACCAGGAGTGTGTGCTAACCAGGAGTGTTTACTAACCAGGAGTGTGTACTAACCAGGAGTGTGTACTAACCAGGAGTGTGTGCTAACCAGGAGTGTGTACTAACCAGGAGTGTGTGCTAACCAGGAGTGTGTACTAACCAGGAGTGTGTGCTAACCAGAAGTGTGTACTAACCAGGAGTGTGTACTAACCAGGAGTGTGTACTAACCAGGAGTGTGTACTAACCAGGAGTGTGTGCTAACCAGGAGTGTGTGCTAACCAGGAGTGTGTACTACCAGGAGTGTGTGCTAACCAGAAGTGTGTGCTAACCAGAAGTGTGTGCTAGCCAGGAGTGTGTACTATCCAGTACTCACTAAGAAGTGGCACTGTATGATATGGTCTGAGACTCCCCTCACGGCTCACCTCTATCGTACTTAGGTCGCTATTCTGGACTGTGGACCTCCAACTGCTTGCCTGTTCTCGACTTCTATCGTTCTGAACGAGATTGGAGGCACTGGAAGTGAGTGTGGTGTTGTGTGTGTACCCTCTGGCTCATGGGTGTTATGTGTCTGTTTGTGTGTGTGTGTGTGTGTGTGTGTGTGTGTGTGTGTGTGTGTGTGTGTGTACGTGTGTGTGTGTTTATTCTTAACGTGTGGTCCATGAGAGCATTAGTAGCTGGATATTAGATCATTGTCATGAATTCTCATTTTGATGCCTGTACACTCTCTCCATCCTCAGTTTGTTTGATGTTGTGAACACAGTGGATTCCTCTGCGTTCCTGAAGCCAAGTGAATGTCCATGAAGGACAACTCCATAACTGCACACATGGCGCACTGACTCCTGTGCTGAGCTGTTTCTGGTTTTTGAGATACTCAACCACTTACCATTTTTGTAGTTTTAGTTGTATTAGCTGCTGATATTACACTTTTGAGACAATTCTACACTTAGTGGGTATATGGGTAGATACATAAACATGTGTGCATTGTGCAATACAAATCCATACCCTGTGTGTAGTACAGTAGAACCTCGTTGAGACAAAAACTCTTAAGAAATTATTCTGCTTAACACAAAGTTATTGCTATTGCAGGACTAGCTATTGTAGGACTAGCTATCGCAGGACTAGCTATTGTAGGACTAGCTATTGTAGGACTAGCTATTGTAGGACTAGCTATCGCAGGACTAGCTATTGTAGGACTAGCTATTGTAGGACTAGCTATCGCAGGACTAGCTATCGCAGGACTAGCTATTGTAGGACTAGCTATTGTAGGACTAGCTATCGCAGGACTAGCTATTGTAGGACTAGCTATTGTAGGACTAGCTATTGTAGGACTAGTGATAAGGATTGTGGCTATTATAATATTATGTAATTAGTATAGGTTAAATCTTCAATAATTAGTTGATAATAATAATACATGTATTAATCAAAACTTGATTATGAATATATTAAAACTTGATTAATCAATATTGATTATCAATATATAATTAATATTGATTATTGATCAATATTAAAACTGAATTTAAAATTGCACACATGATCTTGCCGCTTAGAACCAGCTGTGTCTAAACAGTCATCAGTAACTGTTCCTTCAGATCTGTGTGAGGAGGATATAACAGACATTATTTTCATGACTTGGAAGAGTGTGTGAAATGAGTGCTACTTCAAATTGGACCACAGTCACTTGTGAGACTAAAGGATGGAGGGATGTCCATTGCTGCAACGACCCCTGACTACAGAGATTGGCTATCAATATACACAGACTAAAGAATGGAGGGACGTCCATTGCTGCAACGACCCCTGACTACAGAGATTGGCTATCAATATACACAGACTGAGGGAATCCCCCATGATCTGGTCTCGTGTAGCCAGCACCTTTTCCTAATCACTTCCTTCCAAATAAGGAAGTGATCAGGGAAAGGGACTGGCTACTCGAGACTACCCTAATCTGAGATATCTAACCCAACGTCCTCTGTGATCCAAACGCATTTCAAGGCATGGACAATATTGGACCCCATGGACTATAAAACCTCAATAATCTGACAACCTTGATATTCTGACATGCTACTGGTTATCCATTCAGTGTCGAACAATTAAGGTTCAACTGTAAGTGAGAACGATGGTGTCAAATTGCTCACACCAGTTAGAGACTAGCTATTGAAATACCAGAATTCTCCTTGTCCCCTACATGTAGCTACCTGCTGTGTGTGGTGGAGGAGGCTACACGATAAAAGGATCCACTTTGAAGCGGCTTGTCTTTTGTTGAAGAGGTAAACTTTGGAACAGTTGGTGTTTGAAGGGGGTCTGTGTTCATTTTACTTCGATAGTCGCCAAATACACTTCTCATGATCTGTCTCTTCTTTGGCAGTGGAGTCTTGCTGGATTGGAGCTTCTTGATCACCAACTTGTTGTGTTCCTTCTGCTCCTTGCTGGCACCCTTCCTCTCACAGCCAATCTCGAGTTGTGCAATACACCACGTCAGTTCATCCTCCAGAGAAGACTTCTGCTCTGTGAAGTGATCCTCACCACAAGTAGCCCCTACAGCAAAAGACACCACATCTCGTACGATGGTCAACGTAGTTCCATTCACCCAATATCGTATATTATACATTATTGCATAGTGTTACAATATAAGGTGTACGTATATGGTCTGAAGACAAGATTGTGGTCCATGCTGGTCCACACACACCACACCCTCCCGGTCTCCACACACACCACAACCTCTGGTCTCCACACACACCACACCCTCCCGGTCTCCACACACACCACACCCTCCCGGTCTCCACACACACCACAACCTCTGATCTCCACACACACCGTACACTCCTGGTCTCCACACACACCGCACACTCCTGGTCTCTACACACACCACCACACCCTCACAGACCATACACAAGTCACCACCATTAGTGGGTAACTAAACAGGATTCTTACAAAGCGGGTCCATGGCCAGCGCTTCTTAAGGAAGCGTACATGCAACCACAGACACTGTATACTAGTACGTGGTTGAGACGTGGTAGACTACATTCTACGTCAACTTTTCATATGAAATGACCAAAAACTTAACGAATTTCATAACCCTACCCATCGTGGGTAACCCACTAAAGCTTCAAAGAGCGACTGGACCCGTGCTGTTAGGTACGTGCGTGTACAGTACTCACCTGGCGTCTTCTCCTTCGGGGTGGCACAAGGGGTGACTTTCCCGGTGTTCGGTTTCCTCTTCTTCGAGCCAGATTGTGACATACTATTTATTAATATACATTTATACGTTATAATCGTGGCGCATACAGAACTGCGGTACACGTCAGTCGTCACATGTATGTATTAGTTAGTACATTATTATAGTTACATATAATGTATAATAATATAATACAGATCGTTTAGTGTCTACGCCTTGTTATCAGCACCATCTTCTGTGTCGTCTCCTTGCAATTGGACGTCATCTACTTTATCATCAGAGCCTGCAGGCGGCTCCAGAGGTACCTCTCTCGAGCTGTCCTCTTCTGGCTTGTCTACTTCTTGGTCGTCTGGCTTGTCCTCTGCTTGGTCGTCTGGCTTGTCTACTGCTTGGTCGTCTGGCTTGTCTACTACTTGGTCGTCTGGCTTGTCTACTGCTTGGTCGTCTGGCTTGTCTACTGCTTGGTCGTCTGGCTTGTCTACTGCTTGGTCGTCTGGCTTGTCTACTGCTTGGTCGTCTGGCTTGCCTTCAAGTCGAGGGTCTACCTGAGTCTGTTCAGACGGTTCATTTGTGCCAGTGCCAGGATCTGTTCCTGGAGGTGTCTCTTCCTTGCGAGTGGCCTCCTGGGTCTCACTTTCTTGAGGTGCATCTTTGACAGGTTCCTCGGACGTCTCTGGCTCCTTCACAGGCTGTCCAAACACTCTCTCTTCCTCTTTAGGGTCCTTGGTAGTCTCAGCAGTGGCTGTCTCCTCCTGTCCTCCAGTGGTTGCTGTCTTTGGTTCCTCTGGGATGGGTGGGTCTGGAGGCTGACCGGTAGCAGTGCTGTCGGAAGGTTGAGGAGGCTCACTCTCCTCGATGCCCAACTTCCTCTTCAGTATCTCCTTCAGCATACCTGAATAGGGAGTAATTCACCTCCATAAACCACAAGGGTAGCACACAATGTATGTACTGCAGCACTATTTTGAATCAGTTCATAAGGGCCCTAGGGAGTACACACAAGTACGTACGTACATACCAATACATGTACGTATTTATATGTACACTGAATTCCGGCTGCTTTGGATATTGATACGCATGCATAGCATACGTACATACATGCACACACCACACACACACACACACACACACACACACACACACACACATACACACACACACACACACACACACACACACACACACACACACACACACACACACACACCATCCAAAATGGCTCGGGCCACCAACTGCTTGTTGACGCTCTCCTTCACTCTGTCCATCAACCATGGCATGAATGTGGTCTCAATCTCTGCATGAAGACAAGAGCACACAATACACATGTACATATTACAAAATTACATACATATGTACATAAATACATACATACATACATAGTTACATACGTACAGGTACATATGAACATAGAGTGAGCATATACGTACATACGTACATACGTAGGTACGTACATACATACAGGTATACGTATATGAACATGGAGTGAGCATATAGGTACATACACAGCAAACAGAAGTCCTTGCTGAGCTAACCTCTCTCCACTGTATCATAGAAGAACCCATGTCTACTGAGGTTGGTGAACACTGATGGGACAAGATCATTGAGGTAGCCCTGTGCAAGAAAGAGACCGTCCTCCTCTTGACAACAGATCTCCTACTGAGTATTCAGCTCTCAGACTAACCTGTGCAAATGCTCTAGCTGCTACCTTCTCAGAGGTCTCCTTCTCCCTCATCAAAGCCTCTCTTTGTTGCCTTATTCTCCTCTCCTATACAGCAGGACGTGACAAGAAGCAATCGCGGATGAGCAGTGTGCACAGGTGATATGATGTAAACTGGATGGACGTGACAATCATGTATGTACGTATGTACATTGTACGCACACACACACACACACACACACAACACACACACACACACACACACACACACACACACACACACACACACACACACACACACACACCTTCTCTTCGGTTCTTCTTCTCTCCTGTTCCTCCAACCTCTGAACCTCCACTAGTTCAGCATTTCTTCTCTCTTCAAATTCACGCTGTACAAATACCAAACAACACACAATAATTTTTGTACGTACATACATCCGTAATTATAAGCTATAAGTACAGCACTCATGTACATATGTACGTATGTGCATATGTATGTACAGTATGTACGTATATGCTACTTGACCACTCACATACTTAGTAGTACTTCTGTGGAATCACATACACACTTGCATATGTACGTACGTACATGCTTACGTACATACATATGTATGTACATATGGCCGTGTATGTGCTGTACACACTGTGTAGCATGCTCCCAGCTTAGGGCCACCACCAAGCTGGAGTTAGACTACTGTACAATGCTGCACCTGTTGCCTCCTCAGACTGGCCAGCTCTTCCTCCTCCATCACTTCAAGTAGAGACTGTTCAACTGTCTTGCCAACCAGGACCTCCAGTATGGGCTTCACCTCCACATCAAAGTCAAACAACTGAACAAATAGAAAACAAAAAAATGTAAAATAAATAAATAAATAAAGAACAATAAACAAATGTAATGGGCAGCAAACAAACAGAAATACATATCATTGTGGGGACAGGCTCACATCTCCCTCTTCAATCTGTGTGGAGACATCCTTCCCTGACTTAGCCGGGATGAACAAGGGTGTGGTCGGTCGGTCCAGGAAGGCATCGGTCTGTGTGGTCATGTCACTCTCTGTCACACGATCCGTGATCTCCTCCAGATACAGCTCCGTCTGTACCTCAGTGTGCCTCCTACCGTCGACGGCATCAGGAGTTCGCACTCTCATCTGTTCCCTGGCCTTCTTCCTGGCCAATGCTCTCCTCCTTGCTTCCTGTTGTCGCTGAATCTCAAGCGGATCTGGCTGAGCTGACTGCACAACAGACCAACAACACATAACACACAAATACGTATATGTACGTACGTGAATATATGTACGTATGTGAATACTTGTGTATAATATACGTAGCATGCACATACACACACACAAACACACACACACACACGTATATTCCATATAATCTATAGTTCAACAACGCCATACATTCATATTATGCCCATGCAGTATGTACATTATGTACAAGCAATGTACACAATCATGGGAGCACAGACTATTACAACACATTTGAGATGACTACTGTATGCACAATGGTACCCGCCCTCTATCCCGCCCCTCAATATGTATGCACAGTGGTACCCGCCCTCAATCCCACCCCTCAATATGTATGCACAGTGGTACCCGCCCTCAATCCCACCCCTCAATATGTATGCACAGTGGTACCCGCCCTCAATCCCACCCCTCAATATGTATGCACAGTGGTACCCGCCCTCAATCCCGCCCTCAATATGTATGCACAGTGATATCCGCCCTCAATCCCACCCCTCGATATGTATGCACAGTGGTACCCGCCCTCTATCCCGCCCCTCAATATGTATACACAGTGGTACCCGCTCTCTATCCCACCCCTCGATATGTATGCACAGTGATATCCGCCCTCTATCCCACCCCTCAATATGTATGCATAGTGATATCCGCCCTCTATCCCGCCCCTCGATATGTCAAATCGCTTGATCTGCCACAAACATCTGGAAGGAATTCACCAGTATGGTGTGACATGATATACAGATATCAAATTGGATAGTATACACATGAATACAAGTGCATGTGAGGAAGGCCATAATCCACCCAAACCGATTGTGGCATACCAGGTGGTTGACACTGCGCATGTATTATACACATGTACGTACATACTAGTCTAAAATCCAGACATTTTCTCTCCATGTGTTTATGTGTTCCACATACACATATTGCCAGTCAGAAAAGAGCTTCATTTACGTGCATGCTTATGTGACAAAGCATATTACATACATACACACTTAGTATCACTTTTTCTACTTTTTTTAACTGTACAAAGTTTGACTGCGTGCCTGCTACAGTAACCTCCTGGCTAAAGTCTCCCCAGGGTAAATAGGCGTATGTAAACGTAACTAAAACCGTAACATGCACACAAGTATGTACATACATATGTGTGTACACAGACTCACAGCCGGGAGAGTGTGCAGAGCGTAGGTGTTTCCTCGAACAATTCGTCTGTCGTACATAATGTTACCATAACCAAAGCCATCACTGCCGGCAGTGGAAGGAGAAATAGGGGTCAAAATACACAGTACATATTCATACCCATGTATGTGTGTGCATGTGGTGTGTGTGTGGTGTGTGTGTGTGTGTGTGTGTGTGTGTGTGCGTGTGTGTGTGTGTGTGTGTGTGTGTATGTGTGTGCGTGTGTGTGTGTGTGTGTATGTGTGTATGTGTTTGCGTGTGTGTGTTATAGGTATATTTTGGATTCAATACTCGCATAATGAAGATCTCAATCGAGGGATGAAATACAAGAGAAAAAAAATCAGATGATGCAGACAGCCCCTACGTACGTACCCATGTAAATAGTAAAGGGGAAACTTCGGCAGTCTGACTACAACTGCAGTGTTTGTTGCTGGTAATACGCTACAAGTCTTTTCCGAAGTTAACTCATCATCTCACATCACATTAACTTCGTAGGAGACAAGATCAAATGATAAGACGGCGGTTAACCCTACCTAGTTTATTGCTTATTAATGCACATGCACTGAACAGTATGTCGCGAGCATTGGAAGTAAGGTATGCGTCGTGCGCTCGTTTACCAATGCATTCAGCTATAAGTCACCTTTTCTCGGACTCCTGGTCCTCTCTAAACTTCTTTCTCTGTTGAACGACTCTCGGTTGAGATGAATATGAATAAGTAGCGCCTGAAGGTCCAGGCTTAGAGGCTACAATACCGCCAGATGCCATTAGTTCTTCGAGTTACTTGAAGGCGTACCGAGGTTGCTGAAAAGGACGGAGTACCTGGAGAGCGTTGCGTAGCAACCGTATCTGACTCCTCCCTTCATGAAATAAAAATGGCGCTGGCGATAACCCAGTCCTGCTGTACCGCGGGGTATATTATCGATTGGATGAGAACGAAAAGGTCAATTTCTCATGCACTCATCCATTCAGCCGTATGTAGACGGTTTACGCTGAAATACGAATATTTAAGTAGTAAGTAATTCGAGTGCGGGCAGCTGCCTCGCTAGTTTTTCAACTCAAATAATTACTTATTTGAGGGGCCTTGTATTCTGTCCATGTATCCAACAGTGCATAACAGGCAAGTGTATCTAGACCTATTGCTAAGCAATCAAAAAGATATCAATCATGTTATGAGAATATAGCAAGAAAGTACAAGTGAAACACATCGTGTTTTATATTATATAATATGCTTGTACATTTCAGTTAAAACTAGATTCATACAATAACATACAGTAAAATTAATATCAAACATAACATCATTGATTCCGGACATGCAACATGTACACAAGTTACCATCATCGATTTACACTCATAAAATACAAGAACTGCAGGATGTCAACATGATACAAGTACTATGAATTACAACAGGCAGCCACCAACCACAATATCTAGGAACAACACACAAACAGGTACACGGTCACAATTACAGAGAGTTTTGAAGTGTGATCAAAACCACAAGAAATAAATAGTTTGTAATTTAGAAATGTTTTAAAATAGAGAGAGCTCAGAGATGGAGGATAACTGAGGTGGTATTTGTAAAATTTTGCAATACAATGCTATTCATATTTGGTATCCGGGATACTGTTGATTATTCCACTTTAGAAGTTTCCTAAATTATTCAGGGAAGGATTGGTGTACCCAGGCATGGAGAGAGGTGGCCAGGAGGACATTCCGTAGGTTGACGATTGTGGTAATTGAGTGCTGAATGGGAGAGAAAACAGTTTTGGTGTATACATGTGTGTGTGTACGTGTGTGTGTGTGTGTGTGTGTGTGTGTGTGTGTGTGTGTGTGTGTGTGTGTGTGTGTGTGTATACATGAGTGCATGTGTGTATAAGTACGTACATGTGTGTGTGTGAGTACGTGTGTGTATACATGCATGTACGTGTGTATACATACGTATGTACGTATGTGTGTGCACATGTGTTGTACACATGTACACACATGTACATTTGCACTAAATCTTCTGTACTAATATGCAATCCATGGTGATATCCTAATCTCACCTCAATGAGGGCATGGATTGGGAGAGCCATGACCCAGAGGTGAACGGCTGTTCTGATGAAGACGAGAGGAGTGCTGATGACAGTGTTGAAGGTGCTGGTTGTGCTGGAGGTGACAGCAGTGCCGGGGGTGATGGTGGTGGTGGTGTAATCAAATTCACAAACTCTGTCAAGGAGCTCACTTCCAAACCTTTACTAACCTCTCTCTAATTGAGTAAACAACAACAATAACAGCAACGACAAACAACAATAACAACAACAAAATTCTACCTGAGACTCTTCCAACATCATTTTGTGGTATTGGGCCATCAATCCCGTCTGTCTTGTTACAAGCAGCGAACAAACGTACTTGTGAAGTAGGTTGACTGGAAAAGAGACACCTGACGGTCACATGATGTTCACCTGACAACTACTGTCACACTAAAAACACTATTGATTGAGGCACACAAGTGGTTTCGTGCATATGTTTTCCCACTTTGTATGTGTTCACGTCCACACGCTCCACACATGAAGGGAAATGCTGTTTTGCACCATTTGGGGAACATGTTTGATGGGGAATACCCACCTGGCATGGATCTAGCACTCACACTCACGACCACAAGACACCATTGTACTGTGTTGTACAGCTGGGAATGCAGGAATACTCGAGCGTACATAATACATAGTGCATCACACACACACACACACACACACACACACACACACACACACACACACACACACACACACACACACACGGAGGATGTACAGTATGTAACATGTATGTTCCAACACACTCTCATATAACCCTACACACTCCATGGACCAACACACATCCACTAACACACACATACACACACACACACACACACACACACACGGAGGATGTACAGTATGTAACATGTATGTTCCAAAACACTCTCATATAACCCTACACACTCCATGGACCAACACACATCCACACACACACACACACACACACACACACACACACACACACACACACACACACACACACACTCACACTTCCGCTCATCTTCTGGTGAGTCGTTTTCTTCATAGAAGACATGGTAGGACAACAGTCTCTCCATGGCATCATTGATGGAGGAGAATGGTCTGCTATCAAAGAGATTGGAGTGGTCCTTGGTCAACATTGCCTTCATGTGTGTCGAAATGTAGGCCTCTTCAGAGGTCTGCGTCTGTAGAGATGGTGGAACCAAGGAAAGAGGCAATCCAACATATGTACTTACTGTCTCCTGTTATCTGAACCGTGTGTACGTATGTAAACATACACACATTCAAACTATACACAAATGAATATACATGTGTATGTAGCCCCACGTACACACACACACACACACACACACACACACACACACACACCCACGTACACACACCCACACACACACACACACACACACACACACACACACACACACACACACACACACACACACACACACACACCTTTCTCTTCATCTGCTGTGCCCTTATCTCCGCTAGTTGTCTGGCTCTGGACTGTGCTCTTGTCATATAGGCTCCGCTGGAAGAGGATCCTCCGGTCACTCCTGGTGAGGATGAACCGACCCCCTTCTGCTCAAACTGATGAGAGAGTCTACCTCCGTACATGCTAGCCAAGCTCTGTGACTGCTGCTGCTCCATGCTGGCGATGATGCCCTTCAGTCGATGCTGGACGTCACTCCAGGGCTGCCCTCCCTGTGGGATGGTGGGAGGAGCTTGAATGGAGCACATGACAAGCAGTACACCACCAAACACGAGGGTTGATACAAGTGAGGCAGGCCTGTGTTCATCACAGCTACGGTGGACTGGATGTACCAGGTATATACGTATGCATACTGACATGTATAGGTAATGTACATGTGTCCCGACTGGTGGTTGCATCAGAGAGTTCATCACAGCTAGGGTGGACTGGATGTACCAGGTATATACGTATGTATACTGACATGTACAGGTAATGTACATGTGTCCCGACTGGTGGTTGCATCAGAGAGACCAACAGATAGGGACACATGTCCTCGACATCCCTGAGATCGCCAGATGTGACAATTGAATGATCAATTAGCTACTGAAAGGTCACCAACTGGTTAATCAGGATACATTACATAATTTAATAGGAGTGTGTAACAAACAGGAGTGGGTACTAACCAGGAGTATGTACTAACCAGGAGTGTGTACCAACCAGGAGTGTGTACTAACCTGGAGTGTGTGCTAACCGGGAGTGTGTACTAACCAGGAGTGTGTACTAACCGGGAGTGTGTACTAACCGGGAGTGTGTACTAACCGGGAGTGTGTACTAACCAGGAGTGTGTACTAACCGGGAGTGTGTACTAACCAGGAGTGTGTACTAACCACAAGTGTGTACTAACCAGGAGTGTGTACTAACCAGAAGTGTGTGCTAACCAGGAGTGTGTACTAGCCAGGAGTGTGTATTAACCAGAAGTGTGTGCTAACCAGGAGCAGTGTTGGGGTCGTTACTTTTGAAAAGTAATCACACTACTTATTACATATTACATTTCATTTATGTAATTCGTTACAGTTACCTATTACTTAATATCAAATGTAACTAGTAATAATATTACATATTACATTAACATACATATTGATACATAATATTTCCACCCAAAGAAAGCAGTTTTCGTACACATGTCTCCAATCTTTCCGTGTACCCTTGCCAACTCGTGTTTGTTGAAATCGTGGTTGATTGCACAATACATTGAGTCACTCTCGGTCAGCACATAAGCTAGGAAATCATAGCTAGTGGGTGAGAGGGTCAGTTTACAGCCATTGAATGTATGTTTCTCCTTAAAATAAGCCTTTTGTTTTGTTTATTACTATATTTATAGCCAATATCAGTATTGGATGCAAATGAAGTAGTGTGTTACTTTCAAATGTAATATATTATTCGTTACAAGACAGGTATTTCGTTATATTACTTGATTACCAGTAGTGTAATAATATTACGTAACTAAATACCAGAGTAATGCGTTACCCACAACACTGCCAGGAGTGTGTACTATCCAGGAGTGTGTGCTAACCAGGAGTGTGTACTAACCAGGAGTGTGTGCTAACCAGGAGTGTGTACTGACCAGGAGTGTGTACTAACCAGGAGTATGTACTAACCAGGAGTACGTATGTACTAACCAGGAGTGTGTACCAACCAGGAGTGTGTACTAACCAGGAGTGTGTGCTAACCAGGAGTGTGTGCTAACCAGGAGTGTGTACTAACCAGGAGTGTGTACTAACCAGGAGTACATATGTACTAACTAGGAGTGTGTAAGTGTGTACTAACCGGGAGTGTGTACTAACCAGAAGTGTGTACTAACCAGAAGTGTATACTAACCAGAAGTGTGTGCTAACCAGGAGTGTGTACTAACCAGGAGTGTGTACTAACTAAAAGTGTGTGCTAACCAGGAGTGTGTACTAACTAGGAGAGTGTACTGACCAGGAGTGTGTACTAACCAGGAGTGTGTACTAACCAGGAGTGTGTACTGACCAGGAGTGTGTGCTAACCAGGAGTGTGTACTGACCAGGAGTGTGTACTAACCAGGAGTGTGTACTAACCAGGAGTGTGTACTGACCAGGAGTGTGTACTAACCAGGAGTGTGTACTGACCAGGAGTGTGTACTAACCAGGAGTGTGTACTAACCAGGAGTGTGTACTGACCAGGAGTGTGTGCTAACCAGGAGTGTGTACTGACCAGGAGTGTGTGCTAACCAGGAGTGTGTACTGACCAGGAGTGTGTACTGACCAGGAGTGTGTGCTAACCAGGAGTGTGTGCTAACCAGGAGTGTGTACTGACCAGGAGTGTGTGCTAACCAGGGTACTTAGTAAGATACACTGTAAAATATGTACATGTACCTAATGTTGGGAATCAGTTGATATTTTGAAATCGATTATCAGTTCATAGAAAATTATTGACCACTCCCACTTTATTAGACTGAGCAGTCATCCAATTGACTTGATGTAGAGTGTTGAGTGTAGAGCTTGTATTAGTGCTACTAATAACTGCGGTTAATCAATTTGTTTGTACTATTAAGATGAAAACACTTAAAATGAAATCCAATTAACTAATTGATTAATCTATCAATAGTCCAAACACTAGTTCGTATGTGGGGGTATTGTGTACAGGGTGTGTGGTTGTGTACAGGATGTGTGGTGTGTACAGGGTGTGTGGTTGTGTACAGGGTGTGTGGTTGTGTACAGGATGTGTGGTGTGTACAGGGTGTGTGGTTGTGTACAGGGTGTGTGGTTGTGTGTACAGGGTGTGTGGTTGTGTACAGGGTGTGTGGTTGTGTACAGGGTGTGTGGTGTGTACAGGGTGTGTGGTGTGTACAGGGTGTGTGGTTGTGTACAGGGTGTGTGGTTGTGTGTACAGGGTGTGTGGTTGTGTACAGGGTGTGTGGTTGTGTACAGGGTGTGTGGTTGTGTGTACAGGGTGTGTGGTTGTGTACAGGGTATGTGGTTGTGTACAGGGTGTGTGGTGTGTACAGGGTGTGTGGTTTAGGTCATATTGAACAGATGGTGATACACAAAATGATAAGCAGTACGTAGATGACCATTTTACCGGTCTTCCAGCGGTAAGCTGTTTGATCATGGGAAAGTGAGTCAATCTATAGTAAATGAAGTTCTTTGATGTGGTTTGTGTGTCGTTAATGCGCATCTCACCACGTGTTGTTGCTTTTGTTGTTGCTGTTGTTGTTGTTGTTGTTGTTGTTGTCGGTGAGGATGATGTAAGGCTATTGACGAAGATACCTGCTGATGTGAAGAGGAAGGGGTGGGGCCGCTAGAAACCACACCTCCAAAGGACAAACCGGACCTGTTATCCTGCATCAAGTTGGTTGTCCCCGCTGACTGCCCCAGCAGAGAAGGGATTGGTTGAACAGATGGGATGGATGATGACGACGACTGGGGAATACAACCACACATCAGAGTGTAATGGCAACAGAAAATAATGATCCGGGTTATGTGTGTGCAGTGATTAATGGCAATTTTCTACACAAATGTGACATTCAAAAAGTTAATCCATACGTACGTATGTATGCACGCACACACACACACACGCACACACGCTCACACACACACACTCACAGTAGTGAAAGGCCCCGATGTGACAGATGATATCTTCTGCATAAGTTCTTGCGCATAAAGTCGTGGTATAGCTCTAGGAGCTAGGTACACAGGGACCTGCAGAGAGGCACACAGGGAGCTACAAGAGAGGCACACAGGGAGCTACAAGAGAGGCACACAGGGAGCTACAGAGAGAGGCACACAGGGAGCTACAAGAGAGGCACACAGGGAGCTACAAAAGAGGCACACAGGGAGCTACAGAGAGAGGCACACATGGAGCTACAGAGAGAGGCACACAGGGAGCTACAAAAGAGGCACACAGGGAGCCACAGAGAGAGGCACACAGGGAGCTACAAGAGAGGCACACAGGGAGCTACAAAAGAGGCACACAGGGAGCTACAGAGAGAGGCACACAGGGAGCTACAAGAGAGGCACACAGGGACCTACAGAGAGAGGCACACAGGGAGCTACAAGAGAGGCACACAGGGAGCTACAAAAGAGGCACACAGGGAGCTACAGAGAGAGGCACACAGGGAGCTACAAGAGAGGCACACAGGGACCTACAGAGAGAGGCACACAGGGAGCTACAAGAGAGGCACACAGGGAGCTACAAGAGAGGCACACAGGGAGCTACAAAAGAGGCACACAGGGAGCTACAAGAGAGGCACACAGGGAGCTACAAGAGAGGCACACAGGGAGCTACAAGAGAGGCACACAGGGAGCTACAAGAGAGGCACACAGGGAGCTACAGAGAGAGGCACACAGGGAGCTACAAGAGAGGCACACAGGGAGCTACAAAAGAGGCACACAGGGAGCTACAGAGAGAGGCACACAGGGAGCTACAGAGAGAGGCACACAGGGAGCTACAAGAGAGGCACACAGGGAGCTACAAGAGAGGCACACAGGGAGCTACAAAAGAGGCACACAGGGAGCTACAGAGAGAGGCACACAGGGAGCTACAGAGAGAGGCACACAGGGAGCTACAAGAGAGGCACACAGGGAGCTACAGAGAGAGGCACACAGGGAGCTACAGAGAGAGGCACACAGGGAGCTACAGAGAGAGGCACACAGGGAGCTACAAGAGAGGCACACAGGGAGCTACAAGAGAGGCACACAGGGAGCTACAAGAGAGGCACACAGGGAGCTACAAGAGAGGCACACAGGGAGCTACAGAGAGAGGCACACAGGGAGCTACAAGAGAGGCACACAGGGAGCTACAGAGAGAGGCACACAGGGAGCTACAAGAGAGGCACACAGGGAGCTACAAGAGAGGCACATAGGGAGCTACAAGAGAGGCACATAGGGAGCTACAAGTGTTAAACAGAGAGGCCCATAGGAGAGGACAGAGATACGAAGTACTCACATGACGTCATACCACTCATGTTCAATGGAATTCTACATCACACGAGATACACAGTACGTACACACATGGTGCAGGGGCACATGTCATTGAAGACTGAGGATAGCGAAGGACGACCACATAACAGACCTGTATCTCCAGCTTCTTCTCCAAGATGATCTTCTTCAGTTCAGTGATTGTTGTTGGGGTCTGGTGTGGGGGCAACTGGGTCAGGAACACTTGAATCTGCCACTTCTGGTAGTCCTGTAGAGCTTGGAGTCTGATCGAGTTCAAACGCTGCAACTTCTCCATTGGTAGTTTGTCCTGTAGACCTGGGTTGTTGAGGAGAATAAGAGCCTCCTGGGCTGTTATTGTATTCTCGGAACTGGTATCTGTCTTGGGTTTGTCTGACGACAGTTGCTGTTTCTGTAGCACTGCTGCTGCCACGGCAACTGACGGCTGTGGTAGACTAGAACTTAAAGAGACACTCCCATGTTGTGTTACCGTGGAAACAGTACTTGTTGAATTTTCAGGTTTGGAGAATACCGACGAAGTGTTTAGTGCTGGAAGTGTACTTGTGGAGGTGATGGTGGAAGTGAGGGTGGAAGTGAGGGTGGAGGTGACAGTGGAGGTGAGGGTGGAGGTGACAGTGGGGGGTTGAACCAGCCCAGGGAGGCCAGAGGACACAGCTACAAAACTCGGACTGGAAATGAGCTTGTTTTGTGCATTCACAGACGATAAGTTGGACCTGTTGGTGGTTTGTGTGAGGGGAGTATTGAGTGGTGTTGGTCCTCCTGGGATAGTGGTTAGAGTGAGTGGGTGGGTGGGTCGTCCTCCTGGTGCCATTGTCTGCGTGAGTGGATGTGTGAGTCGAGTTCCTGACGTGGTGGATTGTGTGAGGGTGCCAGTGAAGGTGAAGGGTGCCGGACCTCCAGGGACTCCGTGTGGTGTCAAGCTGGTGGCATACGAGAGGGAAGATCCTCCTCTGGAGTTAGCGGACAGTGTGGTGGTGGACAGTGGAGCCAGTGACTGTGTGGGAGTGGAAGCCACAGAATAAGAGGTGTGTGTGCCGGACAGGAAACTGTTGGTCGTGGAGAGATTCAAGCTTGTCAAAGAGGATGAACTAGAGGATGTCGTTGACACCTTGTTTCTCCCAAGGGATTCCCACACCGGGCTCTGCACAGCCTGAACGATCTGCTTCTGTCGCTGGATGAGTAGAGCAATCTTCTGTTCCTCCTCTTTAGCCTCCTTGAGCTTCCCCTGCCTGTAGAACTGCTGCTGTGTGGCCTCGCAGTGCTTGATGGCCAGTTGGGTGCGCTGGAGATCCAGAATGAGACTCTGCTTGATGTTGTAGTCCACTGCCTCTGCAGAGTTGTCAGGACCCTACACCGCACAACCAACACACAATTTTATATATGTACATATGTACATATGTACACACTTTCGCATGTTTGAAGAATACGATTGTGCACAAGTACACACACTTGCTAACCTCAGTGTGTGTGCTAAACTCAGTGTGTGCTAACATCAGTGTGTGTGCTAACCTCGGTGTGTGCTAACATCAGTGTGTGTGCTAACCTCAGTGTGTGCTAACCTCAGTGTGTGCTGTGTGCTAACCTCAGTGTGTGCTAACCTCAGTGTGTGCTAACCTCAGTGTGTGCTAACATCAGTGTGTGCTAACCTCAGTGTGTGCTAACCTCAGTGTGTGAACTCACCTTGGTGGTGACCTTCTTGCTTGGCTCCTCAGAACTGGATGAAGGTCTCCTCTTCCCAAGACTCACCTGCAGGGGACTACTGGACCACCTCCAAGACGTCACTGGTGGCTTATTGGAGGGATTCTGTGTCGACGTCCTCACTGATGAGATACCACTCACCAGCAGAGGTTGCGCAGCTGTAGAGGGGACTTTCCCCAGTGATGTCATTGCATTAGACAGAGTAGACTGTGGCAGTGATGATGCGTAACTTGATCCGATCAATGATGGGATGAGCGTGTGACCCAGAGAGCCGTTGTACTGGCGAGCCGGATCAGAGCTGACGTCCACCAGGTTGGGAGGGGCTGTTCTCTGTGACGGTAGACTGAATGGCTTTTGAGGAAGAACAGATGCACTCGGTGTACTTGTTGAGGAACTGCCAGTGAATGCTAGTGGTGTTGAAATGGGAGTCGGAAGACGAGGTCCAGTGGAATTGGAAACAGCAGTGGGGATGAGAGGCCTTGTTGAATTTGGAATGGGAATGGGAAGATGAGGTCCAGTGGAATTTGAAACAGGAGTGGAAACACTGGACCAAGTGGAATTTGAAGTGGGGATAAGAAGCCCTGTGGAATTTGAGTTAGGATTGGGGGTGAAAGGTCCAGTGGAAGTTGAAGAAACAGTTGAAGTTGTAAGGTGACCAGAGAGAGTGTTTGTAGTCTGTGAGGAAGAGGCAGTAGGTGGAGGACCACCAGACATGAACATGGAGTCATTGATGCCTGTTAGATTGAGAACGTCCTCTAAACTGTTCATCTGAGGCCCCGAAGACCCAGGACCAGAGACTTCACCATCGTAGGCCGCAAAGCCAGAAGAGTCATCACCGAGAACGAGATGAACAACATCATCACTGCTGCTCGGTTGAGGGAACTGGGGGGTAACCTTACCAGCCACTGATGATGACAGAGATGTCGTCTGAGCTGATGAAAGGCCGATCGAGGTCATCACGAAAACTTACTAACACTGAACACAAAAGACCATGACTTCTTAGAGAGCTCCTTTCCTGCAGAAGAAGAAACATGGAGTATGTACACAGCGGAGCATGTGGAGTGTGTACAGGGCAGCATGTGCAGTGTGTACAGTGCAGCATGTGGAGTGTGTACAGTGCAGTATGTGGAGTGTGTACAGTGCAGCATGTGAAGTGTGTACAGTGCAGTATGTGGAGTGTGTACAGTGCAGCATGTGGAGTGTGTACAGTGCAGCATGTGGAGTGTGCACACAACACAGCATGTGGAGTGTGTACAGTGCAGCATGTGAAGTGTGTACAGTGCAGCATGTGGAGTGTGTACAGTGCAGCATGTGGAGTGTGTACAGTGCAGCATGTGAAGTGTGTACAGTGCAGCATGTGGAGTGTGTACAGTGCAGCATGTGAAGTGTGCACACAGTGCAGCATGTGGAGTGTGTACACAACACAGCATGTGGAGTGTGTACAGTGCAGTATGTGAAGTGTGTACAGTGCAGCATGTGGAGTGTGCACACAACACAGCATGTGGAGTGTGTACAGTGCAGCATGTGGAGTGTGTACAGTGCAGCATGTGGAGTGTGTACAGTGCAGCATGTGGAGTGTGTACAGTGCAGCATGTGGAGTGTGTACAGTGGAGCATGTGGAGTGTGTACAGTGCAGCATGTGGAGTGTGTACAGTGCAGCATGTGGAGTGTGTACAGTGCAGCATGTGGAGTGTGCACACAGTGCAGCATGTGGAGTGTGTACAGTGCAGCATGTGGAGTGTGTACAGTGCAGCATGTGGAGTGTGTACAGTGCAGCATGTGGAGTGTGTACAGTGCAGCATGTGGAGTGTGTACACAGTGCAGCATGTGGAGTGTGCACACAACACAGCATGTGGAGTGTGCACACAACACAGCATGTGGAGTGTGCACACAACACAGCATGTGGAGTGTGTACACAACACAGCATGTGGAGTGTGCACACAGTGCAGCATGTGGAGTGTGCACACAGTGCAGCATGTGGAGTGTGCACACAGTGCAGCATGTGGAGTGTGCACACAACACAGCATGTGGAGTGTGCACACAGTGCAGCATGTGGAGTGTGCACACAACACAGCATGTGGAGTGTGCACACAGTGCAGCATGTGGAGTGTGCACACAGTGAAGTAGCATGGACTGCACACCACAAGGTAGGGGTGTACATACGTACATACATACATAGATGCATAATAATTATGTAGGTACGTACATGTACACATGTACGTATGTAGTGGATTTTATTAGTCAGTGGTATACATTTACGTTTGTGACCAAAGAATACTCCAAAAATCACTTTGAAGGGCAGCGTCCTGTAAAAACGCGGCACACCTGAGGAGATTGACTCACCCAAGCATACGGCACGGACAGGCATACGTACGTATGTACATACGTGAGCAGCTAAAATTATTCACTTCACAAGTGCTACCATTAGTTTGAAATTCCTACCCATTCAATAAGATAAGCACTGTTAACTGCTTGTTGCCGAGTCAGATGTTTCACAAGGCAATAGAATAACCACACACACACACACACACACACACACACACACACACACACACACACACACACACACACACACACCTCACACCACACACACACACACACCTCACACACACACCACACATACACCTCCATGTTGCATGCAAAAGGTATAAGTGGTGCTCTTCAAACATCTCTCATGTTAAGTACCCCATTCAAACAGACCCCTCCCCTCCTTAGAGACCCCTCCCCTCCAGAGAGACCCCTCTCCTGAGACCCCTCCCCTCAAGAGACCCCTCCCCTCCTTAGAGATGCCACCCCTCAAGAGAGACCCTCCTCTCGAGAGACCCCTCCCCTCCAGAGACCCCTCCCCTCCTTAGAGATGCCACCCCTCAAGAGAGACCCCTCCCCTCAAGAGACCCCTCCCCTCCAGAGACCCCTCCCCTCCTTAGAGATGCCACCCCTCAAGAGAGACCCCTCCCCTCAAGAGACCCCTCCCCTCAAGAGACCCCTCCCCTCCAGAGACCCCTCCCCTCAAGAGACCCCACCCCTCAAGAGACCCCTCCCCTCAAGAGACCCCACCCCTCAAGAGACCCCTCCCCTCCAGAGACCCCTCTCCTCCTGAGACCCCTCCCCTCAAGAGACCCCTCCCCTCCAGAGAGACCCCTCTCCTCCTGAGACCCCTCCCCTCCAGAGAGACCCCTCCCCTCAAGAGACCCCACCCCTCCAGAGAGACCCCTCCCCTCAAGAGACCCCTCCCCTCCAGAAAGACCCCTCCCCTCAAGAGACCCCTCCCCTCCAGGGAGACACCCATCCAGAGGACCCTTTAGAGGCTTCAGGAAATGGGGTTCCCACATCAAGACTCCTGCTGACTAACTCCAGGATCAAGTTACACACAAGATCAGCATAACACAATTAGCGCTGGAAGGTTGTGTACACATTGCAATCGTTATCATGTACACATTACAGTATGCAGTATGTACTTATAATACAGGCATGCATTATGTATCTGTACATACAAAATGTACATGCACATATTGAATTATGCATACATACATACATACAAGTATTATGTAGATAGGTACATATGTATATTGTATGCATATTATATACATACATGCATACCCAACTACGTATATGAACATAGGTACGTACATATGAACATATACGTATGTATTGTGAACACATACGAACATACATACATAACAGAATAGACACAAATGCAGTGGACCCTCTCTATTACAAACCTCTGAATTGAGGAAACCTCTATAATAAGACACCATTCTGTGTCCAAGTGTAGTACTGCAGTGTATCACATGACCTCAGAAAACAGTACACCTCTGTAACTAGGACTAAAATTAAGGTCCCAATGTGTCCTTAATAGAGAGGTTCCACTGCACAAATACATTACATGTATTATAAAATACATATAATATTACGTACATATATACGTACATGCACACATACATACGTATGCACATACTTATAGTATGCATTTGTGTTCCTTCATACACTTTGTACACAGAAAGCTATGTATGTATACTATATAGAAAGGAGTGGTCAGCTGTCAATGGTAGCAAGTTGCCATGGAAACAAAGGTGAGAATGGCTACACAAGACCAACCCCATACCACTGGCAATGAAAACATGGTGACGGATCGACAATCCACATTGAATGTGTCCTGGTACGATTGCTTCACTATGTACACACTTTGAATGTATTCCACTGTTAATGTTGTACCGAGCAGAGGTGATGTATGCATATGTACATCAAAGCATACACATGTGGGTATCTTATCATGTGTACCCAGGTACGTAGCTTGTACCAGAATATAGGCACAGTAAAGGGTTACACTGGGCAATGGTGGGAGTTAACAACTGGTTGTGTTTAGTGAAAGCTACACTAATGTTGTATTGTCTTTTGGTTAGATATGGGCACATTATTGATATGCATGTGTGTATGTACTTATGCACGCTGTGCTGGCATCCACAGTTGACTATGAGGTACAGGTGGTGAACGAACGAAACAGTCACTGGGAATATCCAGTGTGTTGCACATGCACACACACACACGCGCACGCACACACACACGTATACACACACACACACACACACACACACACACACAATCCACATAGACCAACATCTCTTATTTAGTGATTAAGTTCAGTGGTCAATAGAGACCATACAAAATGCTTCTCGCTAATCTGACATGCCAACCAATGGACACAGTAGTCAACCACTGATGACATACAGTACATATGTGCACGATGTACTATCATCTAGGTGTAGTCGTCTAGCTTGTGCAATGTACACAAGCCGCGAGAGTGGATGGGTTGAGCGATTTGCTCTTCACATGCTAACATTGGTACAGCAGCACATGGGTACGCTGTCATACTGTAAGGAAGATGAAATTGTTGTTCACGATACACAGCTCAAACAGCCAGCCATGTCACTGGACGACCTCTCGGCCCGCTCACAGGAGTGAAGGGGCTTGTGCGCCACTACGAAGGCTTGGACGAACGACATTATTAGTCTTCATCCATACAGCTGATGTGGGGTGTTGGAGGGAGGGTGTACTATGTTTTGATAGCCGGTAATTCGGCGCAACACGTACGGATATGAACTTTGTTGAGTCTCGAAGCGAAGTGCCACGCCAAGAACTTCCCTAGAGTGCTTTCACGTCGCTGGGGACGGTCAGACGCGCAGAACACCTAGAGGAATATGGTTGCATGTACATCATTCGGGGTGTCAGGGTATCGGAATTTGTTCGCGAAAAAAACTAGACATCAAAATCAATCAGAACACTTCGAGAAAGATTTCTTCTTCACGAAAAGAAGAAGATTCGGAGCAATGAAAGCCCAAACCGAACGGAAGTTCTCAACGCCATTTTGCTGTGAACGGGCGGTGGCGAAGAGAGGGGCATTCGCCCCGTCCGATCGTCAATTCTCTTCGGCTAAGCATCAGTACAAAGGGCGCATCCAAGAATACACAAAAACTCACTGTGTGTGCGTGGTAAAGTGCCAGAGTCAGGCTCTTCGTCCAATGGGGAAGTTGTTCCGGTTCCAAACTTGACGGCCGCAGGCCTCGAGTGGGCGGGGAACGGAAATTGTGGTGATTTCTATGACAACAGTGACGTCAGGAGCTCAAGAATTCACCTTATTTGGACATGCTCCTCGATCTTCCCGTTCAGACTTCAAATGCTTTGATTTTGATTTGTAACTTTGCTCGAGAACTCGGACAAGTGCGCCTCTTGTTATGGAGAACGGGCTAAGTGGAGTATGACGGAGAATATTAATGACCTTGACCTTCAGAAAGTGTACGTACGACAATGTAGATGAAACAGAATGTAGTTTATGACATATCTGAGCTGTTTTGTGAGCAAGGGTCTTGCTAACTTATGGGTTGCCTGCAAAAATGTACTTTTCTGGTATTGTTTGTGTTCAATTTGCATTAATTAAATGGATTCTCATTTGCTACATGCAGGGATGAGATGAGAAAGACGCAGAAGCTCTTCAAGATGCTTCATTTCTCCAATCCTGGCCCAAAAATTGCTCTACCAAAAGGGAAGAAAAGGGTGAAGATGACAAAGACGAGGAGAAAAGGGTAAACTAACGACATTTCGTACAAACTGGCTCAGTTGGAGTGTTGTGTGGAGCTGTTTGTTGGTGTAAATGGCCTCTTTTCCTACTTTACTCTTTTCTATGACATTTCCCTTTGAAAACTGTCAGAACCTCATTGATTCACTGACTGCATGTGTTATTGGTAGAGTAGGAAGTGTGTGTGTGTGTGTGTGTGTGTGTGTGTGTGTGTGTGTGTGTGTGTGTAGTGGTGAGCTGTGCTACGTTTATGCACTAAATTCTGAGCAGATCATCATTATCAAGATCCCAGTATACTACGTATGTTGAGACCTCAGTATGCTATAGTCAACACTAGTATACTTAGTATACTATGGCAAACCTCAGTATACTTCTTGAACCTCAGTATGTTTCTGTGAACCTTGGTATACTGTAGTGTAAACTGGTATACTTACTTCAGTAAATCTTGGGATACTACAGTAAATCTTGGTATACTTGAGTGAATCTTGGGATATTACAGTACACCTTGGGATACTTCAGTAAACCTTGGGATACTACAGTAAATCTTGGGATACTACAGTAATTCTTGAGATACTACAGTAAACCTTGGTATACTCAAGTGAATCTTTGGATACTACAGTGAACCTTGGTAGATATACTTCAATGAACCTCATCCTGGGTAAGTATACTTGGATGAACCTCATCCTGGGTAAGTATACTTGGTGAACCTCATCCTGGGTAAGTATACTTGATGAACCTCATCCTGGGTAAGTATACTTGGTGAACCTCATCCTGGGTAAGTATACTTGATGAACCTCAACCTGGGTAAGTATACTTGATGAACCTCATCCTGGGTAAGTATACTTGGATGAACCTCATCCTGGGTAAGTATACTTGGTGAACCTCAACCTGGGTAAGTATACTTGGTGAACCTCAACCTGGGTAAGTATACTTGGTGAACCTCATCCTGGGTAAGTATACTTGGTGAACCTCATCCTGGGTAAGTATACTTGGTGAACCTCAACCTGGGTAAGTATACTTGGTGAACCTCATCCTGGGTAAGTATACTTGATGAACCTCATCCTGGGTAAGTATACTTGGTGAACCTCAACCTGGGTAAGTATACTTGATGAACCTCATCCTGGGTAAGTATACTTGGTGAACCTCAACCTGGGTAAGTATACTTGATGAACCTCATCCTGGGTAAGTATACTTGGTGAACCTCAACCTGGGTAAGTATACTTGGTGAACCTCATCCTGGGTAAGTATACTTGGTGAACCTCAACCTGGGTAAGTATACTTGGTGAACCTCAACAATCTATGTTTTACAACTCCTTTTCTATGCGCTGTGGAGATATGATTGTTACCATGGTAATGGATGACCCCTTTATAGCAGGAAATGATACCAAGCTAGTAGGAATTTCCTTGATGTTGGCCATGATCGGTGATTTAGTGCGTCTACTTCACTTTCTGGACTGGTTTGGTTAATTCAAGGATTTATGGTACTTTGTTTTGAGAACGACAAACAGATTCTACCAAACATAAATTCATAGTGAATTCCAAGAATGGAATCTGTACTTTCTATTCTTAATTGCCACTTCTTAGTGTGCACATATGTATGTACTTAACTGAAGCACTGTGTTCTCATGATCAGCATGGGACGAAATCCCTTCATAGCATTTGAAATATCTCATGTGATGGTGCTATATGAGTTTCTGCCATGAAATGTCCACATCGCCTGTGTGCATGTGTGTGTAGTTATTCACCTGTGTACGTACACCTGTGGGTATGTATGTACAGTTGTGTCATGTGGGTTGTATGTACAGTTGTGTCACATGCGGGCTGTACGTACAGTTGTGTCACATGCGGGCTGCACGTACAGTTGTGTCACATGCGGGCTGTACGTACAGTTGTGTCACATGCGGGTCTATAACATACATGCATACGTGTCAGGTGTCGTATATTAATATGTACATCTTATCACATGTGTGTACTGTACGTACATGAATGCAATACAGTACAGTAGTGTCATCCTTGTACATACACATGTGTACAGCTGTCAGTGACGCAACCCACCTCACTGTAAGTGTACTACAAGGTGTTCATTGATATCGGTACATCATTGATTCAGTCCAACACACCTCGTGTAAGACACTTTCTCATTGGCTTACCTTCATGCCAGAGATGCAGTAATACAGGATTGACTGATAAAATGGGGCCGATATAGGCCGATACCAACCAATAGTCGGTCTGGTATTTTGTACGCGATTGGTAGTATATAAGTTATTGGATTTACTCCCACGAGAAACATAAATACTGCACGAATTACAACTACAATGAAGTCCACTGTAGATCACCCCGAATGAGTCGTCTTGTCTTGGACATTCTCAGCACATAGCCTGTAGACTTGAAGGCAAATGACTAACACAAGACAATAAATTGTAAATATATTTTATATGTAATGTGTAAATATGTAAATTGTTCAACTATTGTTCATGGAAACAATAGTGATAGTAATGGGCTGTAATATAAAGCCAATAAGGATATGAAAGAGTATTGCCTGATAGACCGATGTCCCACTGGTACAACCCAGTACATGCATTAGGAACAGCATTTAGTACTTGGTAGCCTTAAAAGGAATATGAAATTAGCACATTAATGTTTATCATATTGTGCATGAACTGTGTTTTGGTAAGGAGACCTACGTACACTAACAAACACTTTCCACTGTAGGCTGTTACCATAGAAATGTGCGAATGAGTAATATGTTGAGACGGTTCTGTGCCAACCTGTGCCATGCGATGTTCTGGAGTGTCAACATCTTCCCTGCAGCAGAACTCACCAGTGTTCACAGGGCATGGTGACCTGCAGTACTCACTAGTGTTCACCAGGGCATGGTGACCTGCAGTACTCTCTAGTGTTCACCAGGGCATGGTGACCTGCAGCAGTACTCACTAGTGTTCACCAGGGCATGGTGACCTGCAGTACTCTCTAGTGTTCACCAGGGCATGGTGACCTGCAGCAGTACTCACTAGTGTTCACCAGGGCATGGTGACCTGCAGCAGTACTCACTAGTGTTCACCAGGGCATGGTGACCTGCAGTACTCTCTAGTGTTCACCAGGGCATGGTGACCTGTAGTACTCTCTAGTGTTCACCAGGGCATGGTGACCTGCAGCAGTACTCACTAGTGTTCACCAGGGCATGGTGACCTGCAGTACTCTCTAGTGTTCACCAGGGCATGGTGACCTGTAGTACTCTCTAGTGTTCACCAGGGCATGGTGACCTGCAGTAGACCTCTCTAGTGTTCACCAGGGCATGGTGACCTGCAGTAGACCTCTCTAGTGTTCACCAGGGCATGGTGACCTGCAGTAGACCTCTTTAGTGTTCACCAGGGCATGGTGACCTGCAGCAGAACTCACCAGTGTTCACCAGGGCATGGTGACCTGCAGTAGACCTCTCTAGTGTTCACAGGGCATGGTGACCTGCAGTAGACCTCTCTCTAGTGTTCAACCACACCTACCACACAAGAACACCTGTCACACAAGCACACCTGGCATACAAACACACTACCACACCTCTGAGGACCATTGTGGTATTGAATGTGTGTGCATTTTGGACAGGTCTATGCTATCAAGCACACTTTGTAGAACACAAATCACTTTCAGTGTTTGTTTGTTGTATTAGCAATCACCTGATTCACATGCAGGGTCAGCACAAGTGATCAATATATTAGTATTCACTTTCAAAGTTGTCATTTCATTGTGTTATGTAGTGTTTGTAGATATGGTAGAACACACTTTGAGACCACCTCAGTAGTAGAAACACCTCAGTAATAGGACCACCTCGGTAGTAGGACCACCTCAGTAATGGGACCACCTCAGTAATAGGATCACCTCAGTAATAGGACCACCTCAATAATAGGACCACCTCAGTAATAGGACCACCTTAATAATAGGACCACATTAGTAACAGGACCACCTCAGTAAAAGGACCACCTCAGTAATAGGACCACCTCAGTAATAGGACCACCTCAATAATGGGACCACCTCAGTAATAGGACCACCTCAGTAATAGGACCACCTCAGTAATAGAACCACATCAGTAATAGAACCACCTCAGTAATAGGACCACCTCAGTAATAGAACCACCTCAGTAACGAGGCCACCTCGGTAATAGGACCACCTCAGTAATAGAACCACCTCAGTAAGAGGACCACCTCAGTAACAGGACCACCTCAGAACCTGCTGTACAATGGAAAAACTTACACCACCAGCAATGAAGCCTACATTGCTGGTCTCCATGATGCCTGTGGTACCTCCAGAAGGGTGCACATTCACAAGTGTTGGTGTTCTACTCCTGTCTCTCATGGGCACCGGGGAGGCCGCAGTGACTGGCAATTAAACTGCACTAAAATAGCGTTAATTCATCTCGTATGGTGGTCCCAGTTGTGGGGATTCACCCTGTGCATTAGGAGATCACCATGTCACCACTGCAGTCCACTGTGTTCTTAACACTGCCACATGATGGCGTGAATGCACCCACATACAAGGTATTTGCATTGGATACCACAGCAAACTGGTTACCATGGCAAACTGGGTACCATGGCAAACTGGTTACCATGGTAGATGAGGCAAGGAAACACAAGTGATGTTGTAAAGCAGTTTGACCGTACATGAGATTCTGATGTCCTGACAGTGGCGTTACTGTACCTGTTCCCTTGTTGTTGCCCGTGCAGTGAGGAGTGGTTGAACAAGGTCTACAAGGTGGCGGAGTTCTACAACGGGTGCATCTACGACGAGTGGGGAGTTCTCCACGCTAAAGTGAAGCAACAAGACATCTGCGACTGCACCAACGGTGATTGTCTGGGCTGCTTTGAGCCCTGCCCCAAGTGTAACAGTCCTAAGTGTGGGGTGGAGTGTAGACGTAACAGGAAGTGGATGTACAGCGGGGAAAGTACCATTGCATCATGGCCATCCAATTGAATTTTGAGCATAATTACATGATTTTATTGTAAACAATGTAATATTGCAATCTATTCATACATATATACGTATATTTGAATACAATATCATTGATTTGTTATAATTAGAATTTCATTATAATAATCACAATTTTATTGCTTCAAACGTTACACTTATGTTACATATTATGTATCCTTGTATGTATAAATGTGTATTTCGATATGTATTTATTATATATATTATACATGTATATGATATGTTTTTATACTATTTGTGTGTTTCTGAAAGGTATACAATTGAATTTAATAAATGACACATAATTCCAAAATTGATAATGTATTTACATGGATAATTACAGTAATAATTGCAGTTCCTGGAAGATGACTCTCAAATAAAAGTTCACTAATAAGTAGTTAGAGAATGAATATTTGCATTCCATGCCTGAATTACCATAATGTTAATACATTTAATTTGAATTAGCTTTGAGAAACAACAGTGAAAATAAATTAACATGCAAGACATCAACATGAACAACCACGCGAGCGTCGGTCATGTTCTTTGGATGCTGTTCCTCCACCCGAGGTATCAAGTGAGAACTGCATCGAACCCTGGTTGCGTTGCAGGGAATTCTGGTATCCTAGTGACAATGCTGAGTCTGTGTAGCCATGGTTACCAACACTCTTCCCGGTCTGCTTTCTCAGCTCCAATATCTCCTCCGCAATGTTGACAAACATTGCTTCAATGTTATTTCCATTCTTTGCACTTATCAGAAGTAGCTTCATCCCTTCACTCTGTGCGAAATGCTGCAAAAGGTAGGGGGTAGGGGACAGCATTTGTATGCCTACTGTGTCACATACACACACACACACACATGCACGTGCACAAGCACACACACACATGCACACACACACACACACACACCACACACACACACACACCACACACACACACACACACATACACATGCGCGTGCACAAGCACACACACACACACACACCACACACACACACACACACACACACACACAGACACACACACACACACGCACACGCACACACACACACGCACACACACAGGCAGCACTGATACACACCTCCCATTGCCTACAATCACTACTCTCTTCCTCTAAAAGATCTGATTTTGTGCCAATTAAAAATTTCACTGTTTCCTCAGTTTCACTGTTGATAAAAACAAAGACACACAACATTCAGTGGCCACACACAGTGTGCAAGTGGCAATTGACGCGTAGAGAAGTGAGTCTTACTTCAAGAATGAAACACAGTCTCTGTTCAATACACTACTGTATATGCACACAGTATACACAGTACACAAAGTATACACAGTACATATAATACATACAGTACACACAGTCATACAGTACACACAGTACACACAATACATATAGTACATACAGTACATACAGTACACACAGTCATACAGTACACACAGTCATACAGTACACACAGTACACACAATACATAAAGTACATACAGTACATACAGTACACACAATACATATAGTACATACAGTACATACAGTACACACATTATACACAGTATACACAGTACATAGAGCAGACTAACCTTTCGTGCTGTTTCACAAGGGGAATCCATTTAGTGTGTATGTCAGCAAAAGACTTTGGTTTTGTGACATCAAATACAAAGAAAACGCCATCCGCATTCCTGTAGTACATGGTCCCAACGGAGAGATACCTCTCTGATCCAGCCGTGTCCCAGATGTTGAGCTACGAAGGAACAAAGGAAAGAAGGTACCACTCAACTTCAAGGGGCTTGTACCACTGTGTAGATCAGTTGATTTCTATCACCACACACACACCAACAGTACAGACCAGTTGATCCCTATCAACTCACACACCAACAGTACAGACCAGTTGATCCCTATCACCTCACACACCAACAGTACAGACCAGTTGATCCCTATCACCACATACACACAACAACAGTACAGACCAGTTGATCCCTATCATCGCACACACACACTAACAGTACAGACCAGTTGATCCCTATCATCACACACACACCAACAGTACAGACCAGTTGATCCCTATCACCACACACACAACAACAGTACAGACCAGTTGATCCCTATCATCACATACACACAACAACAGTACAGACCAGTTGATCCCTATCATCACATACACACACCAACAGTACAGACCAGTTGATCCCTATCACCACACACACACCAACAGTACAGACCAGTTGATCCCTATCATCACACACACAACAACAGTACAGACCAGTTGATCCCTATCACCACACACACAACAACAGTACAGACCAGTTGATCCCTATCATCACATACACACAACAACAGTACAGACCAGTTGATCCCTATCATCACATACACACACCAACAGTACAGACCAGTTGATCCCTATCACCACACACACAACAACAGTACAGACCAGTTGATCCCTATCATCACATACACACAACAACAGTACAGACCAGTTGATCCCTATCACCTCACACACAACAACAGTACAGACCAGTTGATCCCTATCATCACATACACACAACAACAGTACAGACCAGTTGATCCCTATCATCGCACACACACACTAACAGTACAGGCCAGTTGATCCCTATCACCACACACACCAACAACAGTACAGACCAGATGATCCCTATCACCACACACACAACAACAGTACATACCAGTTGATCCCTATCATCACACACACACCAACAGTATGGACCAGTTGATCCCTATCATCACACACACACCAACAGTATGGACCAGTTGATCCCTATCACCACACACACACCAACAGTATGGACCAGTTGATCCCTATCACCACACACATGTAATACGGAGCGCGGGTCAACCCTCAAACACACCCAACCCAGGACTATTCACTTCAATGCAAAACTCAAAATTATTAAGAGACACACAAACCAACTACAAAAGCTCATTGTTCTCCACACGTGTTCACACCACTAGACACACCTATAATACCATGTAATACTCATTATCTATCACTTAAATAATAGCACACTATGTCCTATGCTACTAGCAGTTCACATACAGCTCTGTTACACACACCAACAGTACGTACAGACCAGATCCCTTATCACCACACACACAGTGATATCTGCTGAATCAGGTCAGTTTGACCAGATCAACACACATTTCACCAAAAGCAGTAGTGGCACAGACAACCCTTTCACTGTGGACAATTAGTCACAGGAGTGTCTCCTTATACAACCACTTAACTTGAACACAATGCAGTCACAGTCCGAAATCCCTATTTGATGGAGATACAGGTTCTTGACTTGGTAGCAAGCAATGCACATGTAGGCATGTGTGACCATTATGTACCGATATGAAATACATCCCATCTTAATTATTCCATTGAAACTCGTGTGAGAAACGCAGTGAAGCGACGAGTTTGGTGGATTATCCAATCAGCATTACGTATGAGTGTAAACAAATTTACAGACAAAATTACGCCGGTTCAAGGAATGTGGTGGAGTCCACTCACATTCACTGCACTTCAGCTTGCAAATAACACGAACAGAACATGCACAATTCCGTATGTAAAGATACATAAGTACACGTGTGGATGTGTGATTGACTGTAGCCAGCAATGGACAAGAAACAGTACATCCATTGGGCCAACTGCATCCACAGGACATGTTTAGTGGACTGAATATTCATCCACTCCACACAATGTATGATGGGAAGCACTTAACACAAACTCGCTTGACGAGATTTTTTGGTTGATACAAAACTCTTTCAACCCCCAATCCAACCACGTTTAGGGTGACGCGTTTTACGAATAAGATAAAGCTACGTACGTACGATGGTGGATGGGGTCCATTTGAATTCTAAGCACCCTCACACTATTGGTACAACTTTAAGTTAGTGTTTTCGTCACGAAGAGAAGACTATACATCAGGACATACTCGTCCACAGGTCAACATTAACTTTGTCAACAAAGAAGTCCATCCAAAATCGCTCCATCCCGTCTACAACGTAGCAAACGACTCCAACCACCACATGCAGTCTACCGGCCATCCACTGAGTGACTGGTTACAGTCATATCACCACTTTTATCGTCCAAAAAGCCCTCAGTGGCCCAAACTACTCCTCACCTTAATCGTCCGCTGGTCACTAACTGTTATTTCCCTGTTGATGCAGTCAACGGCCTGGGTGTTCTCCGTGTGTGGATCGAATCGGCCAGAGACATATCTCTGCAAGAGACTCGTCTTACCCGAATCTGCATTGCCCACGAGAATGAGCTTCAAAATCACTTCTCTGCTCGTGTCCTTCCAAGCGGAGTCGCCTCCAGTGGCCATTTTGTTATGATCTCATTGATCAATAGTGCACATCGCAGCAGTAATAATCGCCGCTGGGCTACTATATCTGCGTTCTTATCAGAGTTGCATGTACTGTAATAATGTAATCTCTATGGGGTGACATAGCTACTAATAGGAACCAAGTGAACTGTATGTAGCCAGGAATGTAAACTAACTAGGAGTGTGTACTAACCAGGAGTGTGTACTAACCAGGAGTGTGTACTAACTGGGAGTGTGTACTAACCAGGAGTGCGTACTAACCAGACCTAGGAGTGTGACTAAGCAGAGTACTTTACACACTAACAAAATGTAATGTATCAACAATCCAGCTTAGTGAACCGTCCCACTAGGAGCTGAACTTCACGCTATAGTCCTTGTCCTGACATCGTCAAGGATGTTAACATGTCATATACCTGATCACATCTGATTACATTGAATATCTAAAATACTTCAATAAAAATATATTGATTAAAATCAAACTGGGAAACCATGTTCACAATTAACGGATATCACTTGACCACTAATCACCTTTGAGCTGACACTACAACACACTGAACAACAAACGTGAACAAAACACAATTATTGAACCCAATCAAATGACTAAGGTTGGATGAAAGTGATGAGCTAACACCGATCGTAGTTGACCTCAAGGAAGGTTTCGTTGTTGACAACGTAGTTGACAGCACTGTTCTCAGACCCAATGAACCAGCTCCAGGGTATCAGCTTCTTGAAGCCCCACCCCACCGGAGGGGATTCCCTTGTCACCCTCCTGCAAACGTCGGGACTTGCATTATCGTTGTAGTGGAGACAACAGCCGATATGAGAAGAGTCAACTATTTGGTTGAACACAATGATACGGATCAAACCGGAGAACGGCCAGGTAAGACTATCATCATATTCGCCCGCGTTCAAGAACAGAAAACAACTGAGAAAATCCATCCCGTCCACGCTTCTCCTCTGAAGAGCCAAGTGGAACCGGTAACCTTGGGAGGTGGTGAAGAAGTGCTTGCTTTCCCAAGTGACATCTGGTGATTGCAGCTGGTCCACATTCTCCACTTTGAAGATGAGAGGGAGTGTGTCTGAGTCGACACAATTCTCTCTTTTTTGCTGTAGCAGAGATTTCCATGGTAACAGCGGTGGAGAGTTAGCCTGTGAAAGAACCATTCCCAAACTTTCGTTAGCCTGTAGGCAGCCAACGAGACAGCTGTACCTCTTCTGAATGTCCGCCCAGTAAGATGATACAAGGCTGAGATGTTGCTGATGGGCTGAGTCCGAGTGAGCCTTGAGGTTCTTCCTCTCCACCATCTCCTTGCAGCCGATGGGATGGAAGGAACACTGCAGTTTCTGCTTGGGGCAGGAGGCAAGATGGTGGGGCAAATTCTTGCGAGCTACTTTCTCCACCGTCCCACACCCATTGGGACAGTCCACCGGATACAAATCACATTTGTCCATATGCCGGCCCATTATATATTCATACTCACCGAGCGTGTTGCAACGGAAGCATTTGATTGGCCGCTTGGAGCAACTTTCAATCATGTGACTTGAAAGACTCATTCGGAGACACATTTTCCCACATTTTTTTCTCGGACAAGTGACCAATTCGTACTGACATCCTTCTTCCCCAAAACGATGATCCTGTTCAGTCTTAAGCGGCCCACTCCACGTGCAACCCTTCAGATGGTTGATGCAAAGGACCTCACATTCTCGAATGATCGAATCAAGAGCTTTATTTGAGTAGCCTTTAGGGTTGTGCGTCTTGCAGTGAGGACAGACGGCATTTGTGCTGATTGAGGTGTCCAAGCACTTCTTACAAAATGTCTTGTTACAGCAGAAAGTGCTGGTGGCTTTTTCGACAACACAAGTGCAAAGAGGGCATTTAAACTTCGAGGGGTCTTCCTTGGTGAAAACATACAGTGATCCGTTGTAGTACGAAGAATTCTTGAGATGAATCGAGTGCTTCGCTTTCTTCTTCAAAGGAATGCTAGAAAAGGATAATAAAGGCAATAAGGAGGCGAAGCTGGACTTGGCTGATGAGATATGGTGTGCAGTAGCTACTAACATTACCTTTCTTCTTCCGATTCTCCGAAGTTATTAAGAGACATAAGAGGTTTGAGGGGCTGTCTGCATGTGACCATAGTTTCGTTTCAACATGGATCCGCCGATTCCCGCTCTGGCGGGGTAACCATAGCATTGACCTGCACACCGTTTCCGTTCGAAAATTGCCAGATAATAATTCCTACGCAATTAGTACGTACTCCCGACCTAGCCAACAAGATTGATAACATTGAGGTAGCCACTGATGAGAACCGGCTCCAACTATTTCTTTGTGTCCTAGGCAGTGTAGTGCTCTTTGATTCTATAAATTTGCAATAATGCACTCGCTCCGGCCGGGCTCCATTTTTCTGATGTCGCAATCAGGGATCACGTGAGTGAAACGTGGTTCGATAGCTGGTTGCCCCGCCCACCAGTGTTAGAAGGGATGGCCAGCCTCGCTCCGGGATACTTCGCTTGCTGCTCAGTGGTCTGTGGACGATTGGAACTTTTCTTATGATGGGCTATGGCCGAGAAGCTACTACTGGACACTCGTTAGGCGGAATCAAGGAAACCGTGACCATGGAACAGGTGCAGCCCTCTAGGAAGAAAAGCGAGGACATTAGTAGCGGGGTTTTGGAAGAAGCTCAATTGGCGCAATCTATGCCTAACGGCCTTCTAATGAACGGACTAGTGCCGCATCAGGAGGGAACTTCTGTTCCCCGTCTTCCTCCTGCGGTCGCATTCGTCCCTAAAGAGGACATCCGATCCTTCCTCCATCACAAGCGGGTCGGGAACTACCTTCTCGGAAGGACGCTCGGGGAGGGATCCTTCGCCAAGGTCAAGGAAGGAATGCACGCTTTAACCGGAGAAAAGGTTCGTTTGTATGTGGATTACAGCGACCATCGGTGCATGGAGGCGTAGAGTAAAAAATGCAGAAAGATGTTTTGGAATAGGCGTCTTTTGGTACAGGTGATATTTAGCTGCGGACGAGTGCTTTCAAATATCATCCATGGAGAAATTAGCTATCATCAATAGCTCAATGTGAATGACTTGGAGACTATCAATCCAAGTTATGTACTGCTTTCTACTTACTTTGTGGGGTCGATCATGCATGAATGGCTCTTGAAATCAATTAATCTCAATTGGATTCATTTAGCTATCATGTTTTCTGTTCTATGGTTGTGTCCATCCAGGTAGCTGTGAAGGTCATCGACAAGAAAAAGGCTCGTGCGGACACCTACGTCTCCAAGAACATGAGAAGAGAAGCTCGAATCCTTCAAACCATCAATCATCCTAGTATCATCCAGCTGTATGAGATCATTGAGACTGAAAACAGTTACTACCTGGTGACGGAACTGTGCAGTGGTGGTGAGCTGATGCAGCATATATACAAGCACCAGTATTTGAAGGAGGGTGAAGTGAGGAAGTACATTCGACAGATCGTTTCAGCAGTGGATTACCTCCACAAGTCAAACATAATTCACAGGTATGTGTGTGTGCGTGTGTGTGTGTGTGTGTGTGTGTGTACGTGTGTATGTGTGTGTTTGTACGTATGTGTGTGTGCGTGCGTGCGTGCGTGCGCGCGCGCGCGTGTGTGTGTGTGTGTGTACGTATGTGTGCGTGCGTGCGTACGTATGTGTATGTGTGTTGTGTGTGTGTGTGTGTGCGCGCCCGTGTGTGTGTGTGCGCGCCCGTGTGTGTGTGTGCGTGCGTGCGTACGTATGTGTATGTGTGTGTGTGTGTGTGTGTGTGTGTGTGTGTGTGTGTGTGTGTGTGTGTGTGTGTGTGTGCGTGCGTGCGTACGTATGTGTATGTGTGTTGTGTGTGTGTGTGTGCACGCGCGTGTGTGTGTGTGCGTGCGTGCGTACGTATGTGTATGTGTGTGTGTGTGTGTGTGTGTGTGTGTGTGTGTGTGTGTACGTATGTGTGTGTGTGTGTGTGTGTGTGTGTGTGTGTGAGAGTGAGTGAGTGTGTGTGTGCATGTGTGTGTGTGTGTGTGTGTGTGTGTGTGTGTGTGTGCGTGCGTGCGTGCGTACGTATGTGTATGTGTGTGTGTGTGTGTGTGTGTGTGTGTGTGTGTGTGTGTGTGTGTGTACGTGTGTGTGTGTGTGTGTGCGTGCGTGCGTACGTATGTGTATGTGTGTTGTGTGTGTGTGTGCGCGCGCATGTGTGTGTGTGCGTGCGTGCGTACGTATGTGTATGTGTGTGTTGTGTGTGTGTGTGTGTGTGTGTGTGCGTACGTGTGTGCGTACGTGTGTGTGTTTGTGTGTGTGTGTGTGTGTGTGTGTGTATGTGTGTGTGTGTGTGTGTGTGTGTGTGTGTGTGTGTGTGTGTGTGTGTGTATGTGTGTGTGTGTGTGTGTGTGTGTGTGTGTGTGTGTGTGTGTGTGTGTGTGTGTGTGTGTTGTATTTGTTAATCTAGAACTGTAACCCACCTCTTTCTACATTTCTTTCAACCTTTAAGAGATACTGATTCACTAGCATTATCATGGAAATATATATCAAGTACAGTCTATAATGATTATTTACACATTATATACATATGGATAGTGAAAGGGAGGACGAAGTTTGAAGTTTGTGTTTGTTCAGGATGGACTGGTACCTATTCTCTGTTGCCATACTGAACTTGTCCGTGTAACACACGTTCTGTTCACATGCTGTGTAGCTGGTCTGTCCGTGACGATACGTACATACGCTATGTTGCGTATCACGTGTATAGTTGCCTTGTCACTTTAGATCCCTTGCGTGTCTGTAAAACATGTTTTGTTCACGTTCCCACGCTCATTTCTGTTTGTAATCCACTTGATTTGTATGTAGAACACACGTTCATTTCACATGTTCTCTTCTGGTGTTGTATTTCTGGGAAGGAGGAAAAATGAATATAGTTGTATGTAGCAATGAATAATAGTACATTCAGGCAATGAATAATGTTATAAATGGCCTGTTTGTATAGCTCTCCCACCCTCCTGTAATTGATTACTGGTCTGGCTGTGTGTCTGGGCAACAGCTGAGTCAACCTTCTCCAAAGTGACAGGTCATTTAGCAGGACACGAGGCTCCCAACACTTCTACCTTCCATGAAGCTGTAGACCTATCGCTTTGGAACCATTGACCCATCTGTTGCAAGTCATTGACCCTCCCTAATCCTGTGAACCTCGACCCCTCCATCATAAGTCCCCACCCAAACCCCCCTCATGTCCCCGCTGAAGTCCCCACCCAAACCCCCACTCATGTCCCCACTCAAGTCCTCACCCAACCCCCCACTCATGTCCCCACTTATGTCCCAACCCTTGCCCCACTGAGGTCCGTACTCATGCCAGCCCCCACCCATGTCCCCACCCATGTCCCCACCCACTCTACATCAACACACTAACCCAGTCCTCCACAGCATTGCACTCTGGCTTACCCTGAGCTGCTATCTGCTGGTTGCTGCTTGCTGGGGGTGATTACAGTTGAGCTGGAAACAGCTTGTAACAACTGATGGTAGTGTTTGTTTATCATGAATAGTGTTAGGGATCTATGAATATAATTAGCAAATATCATGAATAACGTTAGCAGTCGCCAATTACATTGCAACACTCTTTTGATTACTGTCCTCCTCCCACTCAAGTGAATCTGTAGTATTTTGATATAATATTATGGATGATAGCACATTAGTGGTGCATGAAGTGATAGTGAGGGTGACAGTGTGGGTGATAGTTTGAGGACAGGAGTGTGACAGTGAGGGTGACAGTGTGGGTGATGGTGTGAGGACAGGAGTGTGACAGTGAGGGTGAGTGTGGGTGATGGTGTGGGGACAGGAGTGTGATAGTGAGGGTGACAGTGAGGGTGATGGTGTGGGGACAGAAGTATGACAGTGAGGGTGATGGTGTGGGGACAGGAGTGTGACAGTGAGGGTGATAGTGAGGGTGATAGTGTGAGTGAAGGTGTGGGGACAGGAGTGCAACAGTGAGGGTGAAATTGAAGGTGACAGTGAGGGAATAGGAGTAACAGTACTGTACTGTGTTTGATACCTCATTGTCCATATTGCTTCCATCCTTTGCAGAGATTTAAAAGTGGAGAATTTATTATTAGACGACAACATGAATATAAAAATAATAGGTGAGTGTGTGTAGTGATGAGAAGTGGCTTACTGTTGCAGTCACTCTCACACACACATGCACACACGCACACGCACGCACACACACACACACACACACACACACACACACACACACACACCACACACTCACACACACACCTAAATATTTCCTTCATATATAGATTTTGGTCTCAGTAACCTATACGAGCAGTCAGGTGAGGATGGCTCCCTGGAGTACTGTACCACGCAGTGTGGATCCCCTGCCTATGCTGCTCCAGAGCTGCTCGGTCAGAAGAAGTACGGACCTGAAGTGGACACTTGGAGCATGTGAGTTAGACCACTTCCATGTTGAAGTTTACCTGATCCTCATGAGGTACAGCTCCAAGACAAGCCCCACCCACCAGTGTCCTCCTCACACTCTCTACCACAAGTCTGCATGTAGGTACCTTGTAGACTACAGCTGAGTCACAAGGTCAAACTTGCTTTATTTGGATTTGCGGATATGTCAAGAGTGGTATGGTTATCTCAACCATAATATTTGATGATCTCTGATTAGTGGAATTTCTGATAAGTAGAACTTATTTTTGTCCCCAGGGGTCTGACTTATCCAGACTACACTGTCCCCAGAGGTCTGACTTATCCAGACTACACTGTATTTCAGTGTCCCCAGAGGTCTGACTTATCCAGACTACACTGTATTTCAGTGTCCCCAGAGGTCTGACTTATCCAGACTACAGTGTATTCCAGTGTCCCCAGAGGTCTGACTTATCCAGACTACACTGTATTCCAGTGTCTCCAGAGGTCTGACTTATCCAGACTACACTGTATTCCAGTGTCCCCAGAGGTCTGACTTATCCAGACTACACTGTATTCCAGTGTCCCCAGAGGTCTGACTTATCCAGACTACACTGTATTCCAGTGTCCCCAGAGGTCTGACTTATCCAGACTCCACTGTATTTCAGTGTCCCCAGGGGTCTGACTTATCCAGACTCCACTGTATTCCAGTGTCCCCAGAGGTCTGACTTATCCAGACTCCACTGTATTCCAGTGTCCCCAGAGGTCTGACTTATCTTGACTACACTGTATTTCAGTGTCCCCAGAGGCCTGACTTATCCGGACTACACTGTATTCCAGTGTCCCCAGAGGTCTGACTTATCCAGACTCCACTGTATTTCAGTGTCCCCAGGGGTCTGACTTATCCAGACTCCACTGTATTCCAGTGTCCCCAGAGGTCTGACTTATCCAGACTACACTGTATTTCAGTGTCCCCAGAGGTCTGACTTATCCAGACTACACTGTATTCCAGTGTCCCCAGAGGTCTGACTTATCCAGACTACACCATATTTCAGTGTCCCCAGAGGTCTGACTTATCCGGACTCCACTGTATTCCAGTGTCCCCAGAGGTCTGACTTATCCAGACTACACTGTATTTCAGTGTCCCCAGAGGTCTGACTTATCCAGACTACACTGTATTCCAGTGTCCCCAGAGGTCTGACTTATCCAGACTACACTTGTTTGCATGTTATAAATCCAGTTAGTTGTGTAAATCCATTACGATTGATTACATAACCACATTGGTCTGTTTACTGGAATGCTTATGCAACTGGTGTAAACAATAGTCGTATGTTTGTTTGGGAATGTCCGGTATGCCACCCCCGGGGCTAAGGAGGGTGAACTGTGACTGGGTTGAGCTATGAATATCGTTAAATCTTGTAAGGTTCACATTAATGTGAGATGTAGACCACACCTTCAACCCAACGGTCTGGAGAACCTTCCACTACTGAAGCTGGTATGCCTTACAGTAGGAAACTGTCCAGACAATACAAACAAGAGACGGTGTACTTCTCATGCAGAAATAAGCCAACACACTTAAATGTTCCAGTTCCACACTTCCTGATGATTGACAAACTTCCTGCTTTCCTGGCCTCCTTCCTAAATGCCCACAACTCTCATGTTAAAATGTGATCTGCTGTGTGGACAGCTAGTATCATCTAATGCTGTGCAGTAAAGGGTAGACTTGGTCTATTCAATCCAGATTGTATACTTGTCCAGCAATCTCTCCCTGGTCTCTGGTAAGTGGGAATTGATCTTCCACCCCTCACCATGACCCTTAACCCCTCACCACGACCCTTAACCCCTCACAGTGACCCCTAACCCCTCACCATGACCCTCTACCCTTCCTTCCAGTGGTGTTAACATGTATGCAATGCTCACTGGCTGTCTGCCCTACACTGTGGAGCCTTTCAACATCACTGCACTCCATGCCAAGATGCTGGACAATAAAATGAATGAAATCCCCAGCAGGATATCAGAAGGTTAGTGCATGTGCGTGTGTGTGTGTGTTTGTGGGCATGTACATAGATGTCTTGTACTCACCAGAGATGTACTGGGTGTCCTTACTCACCAGGGATGTAGTGGGTGTGTGTTCATGTACATACATTACATTTACTAGAGAACATGACTCCTGATCTCACACTCCTCACACACACTGTTCTCACACCCCTCACACACACTGTTCTCACACTCACACTGTTTTCACACTCCTCACACAACCTGATCTCACACTCTTCACACACTGTTCTCACACTCTTCACAAACTGTTCTCACACTCCTCACAAACTGTTCTCACACTCTTCACACAAACTGTTCTCACACTCTTCACACAAACTGTTCTCACACTCTTCACACACACTGTTCTCACACTCTTCACACACTGTTCTCACACTCCTCACAAACTGTTCTCACACTCTTCACACACACTGTTCTCACACTCTTCACACAAACTGTTCTCACACTCTTCACACACACTGTTCTCACACTCTTCACACAAACTGTTCTCACACTCCTCACACACTGTTCTCACACTCCTCACAAACTGTTCTCACACTCCTCACAAACTGTTCTCACACCCCTCACACACACTGTTCTCACACTCCTCACACACTGGAGAATCGCAATACATGGCTCTCCTCTGCCATCTGCTCAACTGTAGACTGTCGGGAGCTCATGTGTATGATGCTGAACCCCAAGCCCGAGAGCAGGATCCCCATGGAGGAAATATTCAAGCACCCTTGGTTACTGGACCAGGAAGTCACCAAATTTGAGCCTCACCCCTTCCCAAACACCCCAAGCAAAGACTCCATCAACATGGACATTGTCAACCATATTGTCCACCAAATGAGGTTGGAGAAGACCTCTGAAGTGAGTACATGTCAAGAAGATATTTGTATTCATGTTACCATGGTGACAATACAGTAACAATAACTTCTTCATGGATAAACTGTCAGCTTTTGTATTGGAAAAACATCTTTTCAGTATTGTATTGTATATGTAGCTTGTGAGCACCAGTTGTATAGATTGTGGCCATATGCATTAGATATATACAGATTGTGACTGTCAGTTGTACAGATGGAGGCCTTCAGTTGTACAGATGATGGCTGTCAGTAGGACAGATGACGGCCTTCTGTTGTACAGATGATGGCCGTCAGTTGTACAGATGATGGCTGTCAGTTGTACAGATGATGGCGGCCATCAGTTGTACAGATGGCGGCCGTCAGTTGTACAGATGATGGCTGTAAGTTGTACAGATGGCGGCCGTCAGTTGTACAGATGGGGGCTGTCAGTTGTACAGATGATGGCCATCAGTTGTACAGATGATGGCCGTCAGTTGTACAACTTGTGGCTGTTGTGTGTCGTATTTCTCGTGATCTGGGAATCCTCTGTCTGTCCTCCCAGGAGATGATCATTGATGCCTTAGTGGGTTGTAAGGCCACAGCCTCAACTGCTATATACAAGTTGATGGAGCAAAGACTGTCGCGTTACCTCAGAACACACAGGCCAAGGAGAAGCAGTATGAGCACACAGAGATCAAAGAAGGCTAAATCAGTGTATGGTAGTGACCTGGAGGATATACCATCTTTAGAGCCTTATCATGATGAGAAGGTTACTTATAGGAAGGTGTGTGAGTGAGTGTGTGTGTGTGTGTGTGTGAGTGTGTGTGTGTGTGCATGTGTGTGTGCACATGCATGTGTGTGTGCACATGCATGTGTCTGTGTACATGCATGCATTTATTTGCATGTACATTGAAGTCCACTTAAGTCCAACTGGCAACATGCATATTCCAATTATGGATATGCCATGTTTGTCCCAACAGTCTCCAAATGTCAATCTCTGATTCATAGAATTTCTGATGAACACAATTTATCTCTGGTGCATTCACACGTCTGGCATCCATACAGTACATCATTTATGTCCTCACAGAAACATGTTTCTGGTCCGTCCAAGAAGTATCTTGAAAGGAGGAGAATGTCAGCTCCTGTCAGCTCAATAGAAGAAGATTTGACAATGGTCTCCTTCAACTCCCGCCCAACAACTACACAAAAAGGTGAGATCTCCTGAGCAGAGATATTTGTGGTTCACATACACCAGAAAGTGGGATGGATGGAAGGCAGACTATCTCCTCCGCTAAACTGACCTGACCTCCAGTTACCCTCCCACTTTTAGTATGACCACACCCACATTGCCACATCACCATCACTATTATCATCACACTCACTACCATACTCCCCAGCATGCTCACCACCATACCTCACCTTCACATTCACCATCACACTCCCCAGCACACCTCACCTTCACACTCACTACCATACTCCCCAGCACACTCACCACCATACTCCCCGGCACATTCCCCAGCACACCTCACCTTCACACTCACCACCATACCTCACCTTCACACTCACTACCATACTCCCCAGCACATTCCCAGCACACCTCACCTTCACACTCACTACCATACTCCCCAGCACACTCCCACCACACCTCACCACACACTCACTACCACCTCCCTCACCCATCACTGCAGGGACAAGGTTCCCCAACCCGCACATCAAGCGGGTCCAAACCGACCCTGGTATCTGTGATCCTCAAGAAAAGGTGCGGCCCATAACGGTTGCTTCGCCCCGCTATAATCCAGTGGGCGGGACCAAGAAATTATCAGGACTTCCACACAAGCATAATGCTTGGGACTCATCTCGCAGAAGCTCCTTCGATGTCCCTGAAACCAGAGTGGATGAAGTTGGGAATGGGTACGAGAAAAGTGACCTCTCAAGAACACTGGACTCTACTCCGCGCAGTCCGAAACCCACTTTCAATATTGGTTCAGGTAATTTGGAACCCTGGACAAGTCAAGGACTTCCCAATATCTCACATGGTAAGCACCCTTCATCTGGAGGTAAGAAGAAGTCAGACTATTATTTCAACAGAACAGGCAGCGGTAAACGTAAGGTGTCGATGGCAAAAGATGGTAAAAGTGAGATATCCACAAAAATGCCACTGGATGCTATAGCCGGGGAGCTTGTTCGCGTTGTCTCGAACATGAAACTCACTGACCTTCAGCAGAGGGGGAGTAATGTGTTCCTGTGTGAATTCCATCGCACCAAACTGCAAATCTCCCTGTACAAGGACCTCCCCAACCTCTGTCAGTTGCAGTTTGAGTTTGTGAGTGGTGACTACAAGACCTATCGCGAGATCTGTAAGGAAATACTAAGACTCTTGGAGGTGTGAGCTAGTGTACAGTTTTAATTTCAGAACTGTATATTTTTAAAGTTATTTATTGTTAGTTTATTCACATGTAAATTGTTCAATATGTCATTACAGATGATATGTTTGTTTTGTTTATAAGCTCAAAGTACCAGCATGTTTATATTATAATTTCAATGATGATGTTACTATTATTTCAATAATAATATTACAATGATATACCTTCATTAAACGTACTGCGGTGGGTGTACATATATGGTACTACTGTATAGCACAAACTAGTATGTTCCTTTGTATGTACATAGTACTACTGTATAGCACAAACTAGTATGTTCCTTTGTATGTACATAGTATTACTGTATAGCACAAACTAGTGTGTTCCCTTGTATGTACATAGTACTACTGTATAGCACAAACTGTTATACAAGTTCATGTATTGTGTGTTTCATAATATATTGTGCGTACATACTTGACATGGAATGTATGCTGGTGCACACAGAATAACAACATGTATCAGTTTTCTCAACATTCATTCTTGTCCACAACACGGTATTTAGTGTTGGTTCAAAACATAACTATCCTATGATTATTATAATCGGCTACAAAAATAAATCCATTCTTATCAACTACTACACCATAAGGGTAATGCAGTCCAACATCTTTTACTTCATGTACACATTCTCCACTCGGTGTGAAGATGGAGAGTTTGTCAGTACCAGAAGTTGCTACAACATGGCCGTCCTCAGTGGTAGCTATATAATGTGCTTTCTCTAGCACATCTTCACCAAACTGTTGAATGAACTGACCATCTTGTTGGAAAACTAAAATATACCCAATTTTATAGTCACCAACATACACCAAACCATCTTGACCAATACATATACAAGTTGGACCCTTACACTCTCCAAGATCAGATCCTCTAGACCCAAAGGAGTACTGGAACTCTCCATCCTCACTGTACACAAACACTTTACACTTATCGTGATCAACTATAAACAACTGTCCTTTGTTGTTAACTGCCAGTCCAAGGGGAAATTCTAGTTCATCTGATCCAAATTCCTTAACTAGTTCCCCATGAGGTGTGTAAATTTTGATTAAATGGTTTGCATAATCACAGACTGCTATGTTACCATCACTGAGTTCAACTACGTCAGTATCTTCATGTGAAAGAACCTTGAAAGATTGAACTAATTTACCATTTTTATTGAAAATACAAACTTCCTCATTCTTATCATCTGTAGCCAGTAGAGACCCATCCTTTCTGAGAGACAGAGCCATATACTTCCTCTTAATATCAGGATCTCTTATTTCATGTTTGATAACTCCAATATCCTTGAAGTTTCTCTTCTTATTCTTTGAATCTCCATGCTGTTCAGCCATTTATCTATTTGGGGAAAGTCCCTACACTCCAAATATGGTCATTGTTAACATAAGCCTCATTAATATTCATCCCTCTCTCTGTAGTACCAGTCTAGTGGATACCACTGTTACATGTACTATTGTGTACTATCATGTGTGTATCTCATTAATATTATGTGGAATGTACAGTGCTTCATGAGGGGAATAAGGTATCAGATGTGTAGTTATATGTACACTGTTCCATCCTCCAAGACCTAACTGTAATCTCAATAATGTATATTATTACAGTGGAGTCTCATTATAACGAATCTCAGCGGGAATTGAAAAAAATTCTTTATATCAGAAATTCACTATATCAGAAATCAGCACAATGTACTCAGCATAGCATAAAAATCTATGAGTTAGTAGTATAGAGTTTAATGAGCTACATTACAAGTTAGTACACAAAGGTGACATAAACAACCTTTGTATTAAAGTGCACTAAAACAGTCTGTGAGCTTTGCTTGCACTTTGTTTTCTTCAATAGCTCTAGCAAGAGCACAATCTATGTCTGAGAGGTAGTGAAAGATATGATCGTCAACATCTTTCTTAAAATAAAAGTAGTTTGAGTTGCAGTTGCAGTTTGAGTTTGTGAGTGGTGACTACAAGACCTATCGCGAGATCTGTAAGGAAATATTAAGACTCTTGGAAGTGTGAGCTAGTGTACAGTATTTAATTTCAGAACTCTATATTTTTAAAGTTATTTATTGTTAGTTTATGCACATGTAAATTGTTCAATATGTCATTACAGATGATATGTTTGTTTTGTTTATAAGCTCAAAGTACCAGTATGTTTATATTATTATTTCAATAATAATATTACAATGATATACCTTCATTAAATGTACTGCAGTGGGTGTACATATATAGTACTACTGTATGGCACAAACTAGTGTGTTCCCTTGTAAGTACATAGTACTACTGTATAGCACAAACTAGCATGTTGGTTCAAAACATAACTATTCGATGATTATAATGATCAGCTACAAAAATAAAACCATTCTTATCAACTACTACACCATAAGGACAACGCAGTCCAACATCTTTCACTTCGTGTACACATTCTCCACTCGGTGTGAAGATGGAGAGTCTGTTAGCAGCAGGTGATACTACAACAATATGGCCATCCTCAAAGGAAGCTATAGTGTATGGTGCTATAAGCACATCTTCACCAAATTCTTGAACAAACTGACCATTTTGTTGGAAAACCGAAACGCAGCATGTTTTAAAGTCACCAACATACACCAAACCATCTTGACCAATACAAATACAAGTTGGATAATCAAACTCTCCAGGATCAGATCCTCTAGAACCAAAGGAGTACTGGATCTCTCCATCCTCGCTGTACACAAACACTTTACAAATATCTCTGTCAACTACAAACAACTGTCCTTTGTTGTTAACTGCCAGGCCATTCGGACATTCAAGTGTATCTGATCCAATTTTTTTAACAAGTTCCCCATGAGGTGTGTAGACTTTGATGGATTTGTGATCATAATAACTGACTGCTATGTTACCATCACTGAGTTCAACTATGTCAGTGGCTGAACTGGACAAAGCCTCAAAAGATTGAACTAATTTACCATTTTTATTGAAAATACAAACTTCTCCATTATCAATGTCTGTAGCCAGTAAAGACCCATCCTTTCTAAGAGACAGAGCTACACAACTTCTCTTGTTATTAGGATCTCTTATTTCATGTTTGATAGCTCCAACATCCTTGAAGTCTCTCTTCTTGTCCTTCGAATCTCCATGTTGTTCAGCCATTTTGTTTCACTAGGGTTTGGGGAACTCCCTACACCTCAAATATGGTCATCGTTAACATAAGCCTCATTAATATTCATCCCTCTCTCCGTAGTACCAGTCTAGTGGATACCACTGTTACATGTATTATTGTGTACTATCATGTGTGTATCTCATTAATATTATGTGGAATGTATAGTGCTTCATGAGGGGAATAAGGTATCAGATGTGTAGTTATGTGTACATGGTCACAGGTTTGTGTGTACACATGTATACATGTTGGTGTCAATATGTCTGATATGTACTTGTACATAATTGTGACAACTGTTCCATGTTTCTGTACATATGTGAGTACATGTACACATTTGTGACTATGGTCCCATGTTTCTGTACATGTGTGCATACATGTACATATTTGTGACTATGGTCCAACATTTCTGTACATGTGTGCATACATGTACATATTTGTGACTATGGTCCAACATTTCTGTACATGTGTGCATACATGTACATATTTGTGACTATGGTCCTACAGTTCTGTACAACATGTGTGCGTACATGTACATATTTGTGACTATGGTCCCATGTTTCTACTCAGATCCTCTTCAACATAAAGGAAGGATTAGGTCTGGTGGTTGTCCACATCTTACTGGATTATCACTAGGTGTGTTCCTGCTGTGTTCACTACTACTACTACTGTATAGCACAAACTAGTGTGTTCTCTTGTATGTACATAGTACTACTGTATAACACAAACTAGTGTGTTCCCTTGTATGTACATAGTACTACTGTATAGCACAAACTAGTGTGTTCCATTGTATGTACAAAGTACTACTGTATAGCACAAACTAGTGTGTTCCCTTGTATGTACATAGTACTACTGTATAGCACAAACTAGTATGTTCCCTTGTATGTACATAGTACTACTGTATAGCACAAACTAGTGTGTTCTCTTGTATGTACATAGTACTACTGTATAGCACAAACTAGTATGTTCCCTTGTATGTACATAGTACTATTGTATAGCACAAACTAGTGTGTTCCCTTGTATGTACATAGTACTATTGTATAGCACAAACTAGTGTGTTCCCTTGTATGTACATAGTACTATTGTATAGCACAAACTAGTGTGTTCCCTTGTATGTACATAGTACTATTGTATAGCACAAACTAGTGTGTTCCCTTGTATGTACATAGTACTATTGTATAGCACAAACTAGTGTGTTCCCTTGTATGTACATAGTACTACTGTATAGCACAAACTAGTGTGTTCCCTTGTATGTACATAGTACTACTGTATAGCACAAACTAGTGTGTTCCCTTGTATGTACATAGTACTACTGTATAGCACAAACTAGTGTGTTCCCTTGTATGTACATAGTACTACTGTATGTTCACTTGCTCAGGTGTGAACTGATCACTACTTGGGCTAGACCATGCTTTCCCTTTTCCTCCCGACGCCTCTTAGGGTCGGTCTAGCCAGCTAGACTATTTGCAGTGACCAGAGAAGTAAGTTGCTTCAACATCTCAGATCAGACGTTTCAACCTATATCTTCTAAGACGACTTGGATTGGACAGTTCTGAAATTAAATACTGTACACCAGCTCACACCTCCAAGAGTCTGAGTACTTCCTTACAGATCTCGCGATAGGTCTTGTAGTCACCACTCACAAACTCAAACTGCAACTGACAGAGGTTGCATTGGGAGGTCCTTGTACAAGGAGATTTGCAATTTGGTGTAGTGAAATTCACACAGGAACACATTACTCCCCCTCTGCTGAAGGTCAGTGTAGTTCATGTTGGAGACAACGCAAACTAGCTCGCTGGCTATAGCAACATATTATTCATTATTGAGATTTTGATCTGAGACCTTATTCCCCTCATGAAGCACTGTACATTCCTCATAATATTAATGAGATACACACATGATAGTACACAATAGTACATGTAACAGTGGTATCCACTAGACTGGTACTACAGAGAGAGGGATGAATATTAATGAGGCTTATGTTAACAATTACCATAGTTGAGGTGTATGTAGGGAGTTTCCCCAAACCCTAGAGCAACAAAATGGCTGAACAGGATGGAGACTCAAAGAATAAGAAGAGAGACTTCAAGGATATTGGAGCTATCAAACATGAAATTAGGGATTTTGATATTAAGAGGGGTTATGTGGCTCTGTCTCTCAGAAAGGATGGGTCTCTACTGGCTACAGATGTTGATAATGAAGACGTTTGTATTTTCAATAGAAATGGTAAATTAGTTCAATCTTTCAAGGTGCCTTCACATGAAGATACTGACATAGTTGAACTCAGTGATGGTAACATAGCAGTCAGTTATGATGATCACAAATCCATCAAAGTCTACACACCTCATGGGGAACTTGTTAAAGAATTTGGATCAGATGAACTAGAAGGTCCCACTGGACTGGCAGTTAACAACAAAGGACAGTTGTTTGTAGTTGACAGAGATGTTTGTGGTGTGTTTGTGTACAGTGAGGATGGAGAGTTCCAGTACTCCTTTGGGTCTAGACGATCTGATCTTGGAGAGTTTGATTGTCCAGTTTGTATTTGTATTGGTCAAGATGGTTTGGTGTATGTTGGTGAATATAACATTGAGAATATTTTAGTTTTCCAACAAGATGGTCAGTTCATTCAACAGTTTGGTAAAGGTGTGCTCTGGGGACCACAAGGTATAGCTATCACTGAGGACGGCCATATTCTTGTAACATCTTCTGGTGGTAACAAACTCTCCATCTTCACACCCAGTGGAGAATGTGTACACGAAGTGAAAGATGTTGGACTGCGTTTCCCTTGTGGTATAGTAGTTGATAATAATGGTTTTATTTTTGTAGCTGATTATAATAATCATAGAATAGTTATGTTTTGAACCAACACTAAATACAGTGTTGTGGACAAGAATGAATGTTGAGAAAACTGATACATGTTGTTATTCTGTGTGCACCAGCATACATTCCATGTCAAGTATGTATGCACAAATATATGAAACACACAATATATGAACTTGTATAACAGTTTGTGCTATACAGTAGTACTATGTACATACAAGGGAACATACTAGTTTGTGCTATACTGTAGTACTATGTACATACAAGGGAACACACTAGTTTGTGCTACCGCTGAGGACGGCCATATTGTTGTAGCATCTTCTGGTGGTAACAAACTTCACACCAAGAGGAGAATGTGTACATGAAGTGAAAGATGTTGGACTGCGTTGTCCTTGTGGTGTAGTAGTTGATAAGAATGGTTTTATTTTTGTACCCGATTATAACAATCATAGAATAGTTATGTTTTGAACCAACACTAAATACAGTGTTGTGGACAAGAATGAATGTTGAGAAACCGATGGCAGAGGCCAATAGTATAGTGTGTTGAGTTTTTGGCATGCAAAGTTTGAATCTATTCTGGCTAGTTGTGATGTTCTAAACAATGCGATTATTTTTTAAATGTGTCCCAACTGTAAACTGGATGTTGAAATGAAAAACATATAAACAACGCATGAGTATATAGAACCACATGCACTTGTTGTTCCACTAAGACCACATTGCTCTCGTGAATATGGAGCTAGCGCTTCCTTCACCATGGGACTAATTCCATTATTGATAAGATGTTATTGCTTAGGAGACCTTTAACCTGATACCAGTCTAGCGGATACCACTGTTACATGTACTATTGTGTACTATCATGTGTGTATCTCATTAATATTATGTGGAATGTACAGGGCCTCATGAGGGGAATAAGGTATCAGATGTGTAGTTATGTGTACACTGTTCCATCCTCCAAGACCCAACTGTGTATGTATATAACCTTTGTGTGTGCAATGATATGGTCACAGGCTTGTGTGTACATGTGCATATATGTATGTGCCAATAGGTCTGATATGTACCTGTGTATACATAGTTATGACTATGGTACCATAGTTATTCTCAGACTCCCTCATACGTATGTTCCCTTGTATGTACATAGTATTACTGTATAGCACAAACTAGTATGTTCCCTTGTATATACATAGTACTACTGTATAGCACAAACTAGTGTGTTCTCTTGTATGTACATAGTACTACTGTATAGCACAAACTAGTGTGTTCCCTTGTATGTACATAGTACTACTATATAGCACAAACTGTTATACAAGTTCATGTATTGTGTGTTTCATATATTTGTATGTACATATTTGACATGGAATGTATGCTGGTGCACACAGAATAACAACATGTATCAGTTTTCTCAACATTCATTCTTGTCCACAACACTGTATTTAGTGTCGGTTCAAAACATAACTATTCTATGATTATTATAATCGGATACAAAAATAAAACCATTCTTATCAACTACTATACCATAAGGGTCACTCAGTCCAACATCTTTAACATTATGTACACATTCTCCACTAGTTGTGAAGATGGAGAGTTTGTCAGTACCAGAAGATGCTACAACAATATGGCCGTCCTCAAAGGTAGCTATATCATATAAATATAGTGATTGAAGCACATCTTTACCAAATGTTTGAACAAACTGACCATCTTGTTGGAAAACTAAAACACAGTTATTTTCAGTGTCAACAATATATACCAAACCATCTTGACCAATACAAATACAAAATGGATCCTTAAACTCTCCAAGATCAGATCCTCTAGACCCAAAGGAGTACTGGAACTCTCCATCCTCACTGTACACAAACACATCACAAATATCTCTGTCAACTACAAACAACTGTCCTTTGTTGTTAACTGCCAGTCCAGCGGGATTATCAAGTACATCTGATCCAATTTTTTTTACTAAAACTCCATGAGGTGTGTAGACTTTGATGTCTTTAAAATGACTGACTGCTATGTTACCATCACTGAGTTCCACTATGTCAGTGACTAGATCGAATGTAGCCTCAAAAGATTCAACTAATTTACCATTTTTATTGAAAATACAAACTTCATTATTTTCATCATCTGTAGCCAATAAAGACCCATCCTTTCTGAGAGACAGAGATGAATAATTCCTTTCAATATCAGGATCTCTTATTTCATGTCTGATAGTTCCAATATCCTTGAAGTCTCTCTTATTATTCTTAAAATCTTCATGTTGTCCAGCCATTTTAGTCTTCTTGGGGAAAGTCCCTACACCCCAAATATGGTCATTGTTAGCATAAGCTTCATTAATATTCATCCCTCTCACTGCAGTACCCGTCTAGTGGACACTACTGTTACATGTATTATAATGTACTATCGTGCGTATCTCATAATAAAGTATGTGGTATGTACAGTGCCTCATGAGGGGAATAAGGTATCACATGTGTAGTTATATGTACACTGTTCCATCCTCCAAGACCCAACTGTGTATGCATGTAGCCCTTGTATGTGCAGTGATATGGTCACAGGCTTGTGTGTACATGCGTACATATACATGTGCATATGTGTATGTGTCATTGGGTCCAATATATACCTGTACACTGTACATATACATATGGGTGACTATCGTCCCATGTTTCTGTACATAGTCTACAAAACTACATGTGACATACATACTTGACATAGTACTACTGTATAGCACAAACTAGTGTATTCCCTTGTATGTACATAGTACTACTGTATAGCACAAACTACTGTGTTCCCTTGTATGTACATAGTACTACTGTATAGCACAAACTAGTGTGTTCCCTTGTATGTACATAGTACTACTGTATAGCACAAACTAGTGTGTTCCCTTGTATGTACATAGTACTACTGTATAGCACAAACTAGTGTGTTCCCTTGTATGTACATAGTACTACTGTATAGCACAAACTAGTGTGTTCCCTTGTATGTACATAGTACTACTATATAGCACAAACTGTTATACAAGTTCATATATTGTGTGTTTCATATATTTGTGCATACATACTTGACATGGAATGTATGCTGGTGCACACAGAATAACAACATGTATCAGTTTTCTCAACATTCATTCTTGTCCACAACACTGTATTTAGTGTTGGTTCAAAACATAACTATTCTATGATTATTATAATCGGATACAAAAATAAAAACATTCTTATCAGCTACTACACCACAAGGGTAATTCAGTCCAACATCTTTCACTTCATGTACACATTCTCCACTCAGTGTGAAGATGGAGAGTTTGTTAGCATTAACTGATGTTACAACAATATGGCTGTCCTCAGTGGTAGCTATACCATATGGTTCCTCTAACACATCTTTACCAAACTGTTGAATGAACTGACCATCTTGTTGGAAAACTAAAATACACTCAATATTATAGTCACTAACATACACCAAACCATCTTGACCAATACATATACAAGTTGGATCCTTGAACTCTCCAAGATCAGATCCTCTAGACCCAAAGGAGTACTGGAACTCTCCATCCTCACTGTACACAAACACTTTACACTTATCTTGGTCAACCACAAACAACTGTCCTTTGTTGTTAACTGCCAGTCCCATGGGACGTTCTAGTTCATCTGATCCAAATTCCTTAACAAGTTCCCCACGAGGTGTGTAAATTTTGATTAAATGGTTTCCATAATCACAGACTGCTATGTTACCATCACTGAGTTCAACTATGTCAGTATCTCCACTTGAAGAAACCTTGAAAGATTGAACTAATTTACCATTTCTATTGAAAATACAAACTTCCCCATTCTCAAAATCTGTAGCCAGTAGAGACCCATCCTTTCTGAGGGACAGAGCCACATAACCCCTCTCAATATCAGGATCTCTTATTTCATGTTTGATAGCTCCAATATCCTTGAAGTCTCTCTTCTTATTCTTTGAATCTCCATGTTGTTCAGCCATTTATCTATTTGGGGAAAGTCCCTACACTCCAAATATGGTCATTGTTAACATAAACCTCATTAATATTCATCCCCCTCTCTGTAGTACCAGTCTAGTGGATACCACTGTTACATGTGAAGAAGGTGGTCTGATTTCATCACCACAGTTGTCGACATCATCATCAAATTCGTCCTCTAAGCCTGCATCATTGCTTTCAGTTGTGATACTAGCGATAATATCAGCATCAGTAGGGACACCAGTCGAAGGTACATCATCATCTGCTGTCATGAAATCCTCAAAAGACACTCAGGGTACTGAGTCTTGAATCTTATCCCAAGCATGTCTGATCATTGTGTCATTTTCATCTTCTTCCTCAATTATCCACATCCATTGTATCTTCATCATCTTCAGTTGGAATCTCAAAACCTGCCTTCTTGAAGCAATTTTTTACAATTTGCTATAGCCAGCGAGCTTGTTCGTGTTGTCTCCAACATGAACTACACTGACCTTCAGCAGAGGGGGAGTAATGTGTTCCTGTGTGAATTCCACTACACCAAACTGCAAATCTCCCTGTACAAGGACCTCCCCAACCTCTGTCAGTTGCAGTTTGAGTTTGTGAGTGGTGACTACAAGACCTATCGCGAGATCTGTAAGGAAATACTAAGACTCTTTGAGGTGTGAGCTAGTGTACAGTTTTAATTTCAGAACTGTATATTTTTAAAGTTATTTATTGTTAGTTTATTCACATGTAAATAGTTCAATATGTCATTGCAGATGGTATGTTTGTTTTGTTTATAAGGTCAAAGTACCAGCATGTTTATATTATAATTTCAATAATGATGTTACTATTATTTCAATAATAATATTACAATGATATACCTTCATTAAACGTACTGCGGTGGGTGTACATATATGGTATTACTGTATAGCACAAACTAGTATGTTCTCTTGTATGTACATAGTACTACTGTATAGCACAAACTAGTGTGTTCGGATCCCTTGTATTTACATAGTACTACTGTATAGCACAAACTGTTATGCAAGAAAAGTTAATACAAGTTCATGTATTGTGTGTTTCATATATTGTGCGTACATACTTGACATGGAATGTATGCTGGTGCACACAGAATAACAACATGTATCAGTTTTCTCAACATTCATTCCTGTCCACAACACTGTATTTAGTGTTGGTTCAAAACATAACTATTCTATGATTATTATAATCAGCTACAAAAATAAAACCATTCTCATCAACTACTACACCAAAAGGGTAATCCAGTTCAACATCTTTTACTTCATGTACACATTCTCCACTCGGTGCGAAGATGAAGAGTTTGTTAGCATAAGCTGATGCTACAACATGGCCATCCTCAGCAGTAGCTAAATCATGTGGTTTCTCTAACACATCTTCACCAAACTGTTGAATGAACTGACCATCTTGTTGGAAAACTAAAATACACTCCATTTCATAATCACCAACATACACCAAACCATCTTGACCAATACATATACACGTTGGATTCTTACACTCTCCAAGATCAGATCCTCTAGACCCAAAGGAGTACTGGAACTCTCCATCCTCACTGTACACAAACACTTTACACTTATCTTGATCAACTACAAACAACTGTCCTTTGTTGTTAACTGCCAGTCCCATGGGACATTCTAGTTCATCTGATCCAAATTCCTTAACAAGTTCCCCATGAGGTGTGTAAATTTTGATTAAATGGTTTCCATAATCACAGACTGCTATGTTACCATTACTGAGTTCAACTACGTCAGTATCTTCACATGAAAAAACCTTGAAAGATTGAACTAATTTACCATTTCTATTGAAAATACAAACTTCATCATTCTCAACATCTGCAGCCAATAAAGACCCATCCTTTCTGAGAGACAGAGCCACATAACCCCTCTTAATTTCAGGATCTTTTATTTCATGTTTGATAACTCCAATATCCTTGAAGTCTCTCTTCTTATTCTTTGAATCTCCATGCTGTTCAGCCATTTATCTATTTGGGGAAAGTCCCTACACCCCAAATATGGTCATTGTTAACATAAGCCTCATTAATATTCATTTCCCTCTCTGTAGTACCAGTCTAGTGGATACCACTGTTACATGTACTATTGTGTACTATCATGTGTGTATCTCATTAATATTATGTGGAATGTACGGTGCTTCATGAGGGGAATAAGGTATCAGATGTGTAGTTATGTGTAGACTGTTCCATCCCCCAAGACCTAACTGTGTATGCATGTAGCCCTTGTATGTGCAGTGATATGGTCACAGGCTTGTGTGTACATGCGCATATGTGTATGTGCCAATAGGTCTGATATGTACTTGTATATACATACGTAGTTATGACTATGGTACCATAGTTATTCTCAGATTCCCTCATACGTATGTTCTCTTGTATGTACATAGTACTACTGTATAGCACAAACTAGTGTGTTCTCTTGTATGTACATAGTACTACTCTATAGCACAAACTAGTGTGTTCCCTTGTAAGTACATAGTACTACTGTATAGCACAAACTAGTGTGTTCCCTTGTATGTACATAGTACTACTGTATAGCACAAACTACTGTGTTCTCTTGTATGTACATAGTATGACTGTACTACTGAATATACGTATATGTTAGATATTATGGAGACACTATGGGGTATTGTAATATCTGTTCCATAAAGTAATGCATATACGCATTCTTTATATTGCATGTATTTCAACTTCTGTTTTGCAGTTGGGATGCATTTAAAAAATATTGCATTATGTAGAATGTCACAACTTCACAACTAGCCAGAATAGATTCCAAATTTGCATGCCAGACACTCAACACACTATATTACTGGCCTCTTTGCTGTCAGTTTTCTCCACATTCATTCTTGTACCCAATACTGTCCTTGGCGTTTGGTTCAAAACATAACTATTCTATGATTATGGAGATCAGCTACAAAAATAAAACCATTCTTATCAACTACTACACCACAAGGGTTACTCAGTCCAACATCTTTTACTTCATGCACACATTCTCCACTTGATGTGAGGATGAAGAATTTGTCAAAAATAACTAATGTTACAACAATATGGCCGTCCTCAGTGGTAGCTATACCATGTGGTAACTTGAGCACATCTTCACCAAACTGTTGAATGAACTGACCATCTTGTTGGAAAACTAAAACAGAGTTTTTTGTATAGTCACCAACATACACCAAACCATCTTGAGCGATAGAAATACAAGTTGGCTGATCAAATTCTCCAAGATCAGATCCTCTGGACCCAAAGGAGTACTGGAACTCTCCATCCTTACTGTACACAAACACTTTACACTTATCTTGATCAACTACAAACAACTGTCCTTTGTTGTTAACTGCCAGTCCAATGGGACTTCCTAGTTCGTCTGATCCAAATTCTTTAACAAGTTCCCCATGAGGTGTGTAGACTTTGATGGCTTCGTGATCATCATTACCGACTGCTATGTTACCATCACTGAGTTCAACTATACCAGGGTTTACAGTGACAGATACCTCAAAAGATTGAACTAATTTACCATTTTTATTGAAAATACAAACTTCTCCCTTCACAATATCTGTAGCCAGTAAGGACCCATCTCTTCTCAGAGATAAACCTGCAAATTTCCTCTCTTTGAACTTGGGATCTCTTATTTCATGCTTGATAACTCCAATATCCTTGAAGTTTCTCTTCTTATTCTTCAAATCTTCACGTTGTTCAGCCATTTATCTAATTGGGGATGATCCCTACATCCCAAATATGGTCATTGTTAACACAAGCCCCTCATTAATATTCATCCCTCTCTCTGTAGTATATACCAGTCTAGTGGATACCACTGTTACATGTACTATTGTGTACTATCATGTGTGTATCTCATTAGTACTTTGAGAAGGGATTACTTGATGTATCAAATCCTACTGTCAATGCTGATTTTGAATTTGATGCATCAAAGGAAGTTACAGCACCCCTTGTCCAACTGATTATGAAGCAAAGCAGGGCATTCGAGAGTGATCCAACTCAATGCAACCCACTTGTCAGAAAAAGTAGAAGACTGATCAGATGGAACTTGAGTCCAAGAGATTACACGACACTGTGGATGTTTCCGTGAAGAGGCTGATTGTGTGTGCTGCCGAACCAGGTGCCTCGACCTGGCTTAACACCTTGCCGAACAAGGAGCATGGTTTTCTCCTTGCCTAAGGCTCCTTTAGGGATGCTCTCTGCCTCAGGTATGGTTGGGCAATCCCTGGAATCAGCTCCAGATGTGCATGTGGCTCCCCCTTTCAATCGACCATGCAATGATATGCCACAAGGGTGGATTCCCTACCCTTCATCATAACGAAGTCCAAGACCTTACTGCTGAGCTACTGTTGCAAACATGTCACTGCGTGTCTATTGAACCAAGGTTGCAACCACTGCACGATGAGGAGTTCCCTTTTCGATCTGCTAACAGAGACGAGGAGGCCAGAGTTGATATACGGGCTAGTGATTTATGGTGCAAAGGGCAGGAGGCCTTTTGATGTTAGGGCCTCCCCTTATGCCTCCTCCTATCAACACAAGGATTTGCATTCCCTGTATCAACTACATGAAAGACAAAAGAAACGAGAGTATGCGGATTGAGTTAGGGATGTGGAACGTGGAGTATTCACTCCACTTGTTTTTGCCTCAACAGGTGGCATGGCCCGGGAATGTCCATCTTCATAAAGAGAATTGCAGATTTGCTAGCTGAGAAGAACAAGATTCCTTTCTCTAAGATGATGTTTTTAATCAGATATTGATTTTCATTTGCTCTGTTGAGATCCGCGATTAGAGCTGTCAGAGGCTCTCACCAACTACAGCCAAGCCAGCATGAATATTGTGATCGACCTTGCATTCTCGCGGAGGGACAGTTGTGATTTTACAATATATATCAGTTAATTTGCTGTTTTGTGTTGTAATGTTGTGTGTGGGTACATGTAAATATAATTTATTTCTTTTAGATCTGGTAATTTGCATGTCTGGTATGCATTTGATGTTCTTTGTTTTGTTTTTCCTTTCTTTTGTCTTACATTCTCAAAATTTTAATTAATATTATATGTTATTATTAAAGATGGCCTCACAAGACATACACTTTTAACTTTAATCATGCTATTATGCTATCATGTCCAGTATCGCTGTCTTGGTTCCCATACGTTAACTGCTCATGTAGAAGAAAAATTATTTGACGTATCAAATGTGCTGTTATATGTACACAGACACAGGTTTGTGTGTACATGTACATAATGTATGTATAAATGTATCTGTCAATAGGTCTGATATGTACCTGTACATACATAGTTATGACTATGGTACCATGTTTCTGTACATGTTTGTGTACATAGTACTACTGTATAGCACAAACTAGTGTGTTCTCTTGTATGTACATAGTACTACTGTATAGCACAAACTAGTGTGTTCTCTTGTATGTACATAGTACTACTGTATAGCACAAACTGTTACATAAGTTCATATATTGTGTGTTTCATATATTTGTACGTACATACTTGACATGGAATGTATGCTGGTGCACACAGAATAACAACATGTATCAGTTTTCTCAACATTCATTCTTGTCCACAACACTGTATTTAGTGTCGGTTCAAAACATAACTATTCTATGATTATTATAATCGGCTACAAAAATAAAACCATTCTTATCAACTACTATACCATAAGGGTCACTCAGTCCAACATCTTTAACATTATGTACACATTCTCCACTAGTTGTGAAGATGGAGAGTTTGTCAGTACCAGAAGATGCTACAACAATATGGCCGTCCTCAAAGGTAGCTATATCATATAAATATAGTGATTGAAGCACATCTTTACCAAATGTTTGAACAAACTGACCATCTTGTTGGAAAACTAAAACACAGTTATTTTCAGTGTCAACAATATATACCAAACCATCTTGACCAATACAAATACAAAATGGATCCTTAAACTCTCCAAGATCAGATCCTCTAGACCCAAAGGAGTACTGGAACTCTCCATCCTCACTGTACACAAACACATCACAAATATCTCTGTCAACTACAAACAACTGTCCTTTGTTGTTAACTGCCAGTCCAGCGGGATTATCAAGTACATCTGATCCAATTTTTTTTACTAAAACTCCATGAGGTGTGTAGACTTTGATGTCTTTAAAATGACTGACTGCTATGTTACCATCACTGAGTTCCACTATGTCAGTGACTAGATCGAATGTAGCCTCAAAAGATTCAACTAATTTACCATTTTTATTGAAAATACAAACTTCATTATTTTCATCATCTGTAGCCAATAAAGACCCATCCTTTCTGAGAGACAGAGATGAATAATTCCTTTCAATATCAGGATCTCTTATTTCATGTCTGATAGTTCCAATATCCTTGAAGTCTCTCTTATTATTCTTAAAATCTTCATGCTGTCCAGCCATTTTAGTCTTCTTGGGGAAAGTCCCTACACCCCAAATATGGTCATTGTTAGCATAAGCTTCATTAATATTCATCCCTCTCACTGCAGTACCCGTCTAGTGGATACTACTGTTACATGTATTATAATGTACTATCGTGCGTATCTCATAATAAAGTATGTGGTATGTACAGTGCCTCATGAGGGGAATAAGGTATCACATGTGTAGTTATATGTACACTGTTCCATCCTCCAAGACCCAACTGTGTATGCATGTAGCCCTTGTATGTGCAGTGATATGGTCACAGGCTTGTGTGTACATGCGTACATATACATGTGCATATGTGTATGTGTCATTGGGTCCAATATATACCTGTACACTGTACATATACATATGGGTGACTATCGTCCCATGTTTCTGTACATAGTCTACAAAACTACATGTGACATACATACTTGACATAGTACTACTGTATAGCACAAACTAGTGTGTTCCCTTGTATGTACATAGTACTACTGTATAGCACAAACTAGTATGTTCCCTTGTATGTACATAGTACTACTGTATAGCACAAACTAGTGTGTTCCCTTGTGTGTACATAGTACTACTGTATAGCACAAACTAGTGTGTTCCCTTGTATGTACATAGTACTACTGTATAGCACAAACTAGTGTGTTCCCTTGTATGTACATAGTACTACTGTATAGCACAAACTAGTGTGTTCCCTTGTATGTACATAGTACTACTGTATAGCACAAACTAGTGTGTTCCCTTGTATGTACATAGTACTACTGTATAGCACAAACTAGTGTGTTCCCTTGTATGTACATAGTACTACTGTATAGCACAAACTAGTATGTTCCCTTGTATGTACATAGTACTACTGTATAGCACAAACTAGTATGTTAAACTGTTCTACAAGTTCATATATTGTGTGTTTCATATATTTGTGCAAACATACTTGACATGGAATGTATGCTGGTGCACACAGAATAACAACATGTATCAGTTTTCTCAACATTTATTCCTGTCCACAACACTGTACAGTATTTAGTATCGGTTCAAAACATAACAATTCTATGATTACAATAATCAGCTACAAAAATAAAACCATTCTTATCAACTACTACACCATAAGGGCAACTCAGTCCAACATCTTTTACTTCATGTACACACTCTCCACTCGGTGTGAAGATGGAGAGTTTGTGAGTACCAGAAGATGCTACAATAATATGGCCATCCTCAGTGGTAGCTATACCTTGTGGTCCTTTGAGCACATCTTCACCAAAATGTTGAATGAACTGACCATCTTGTTGGAAAACTAGAACATAGTCATTTTCACCTTCACCAACATACACCAAACCATCTTGACCAACACAAATACAAGATAGATAATCAAACTCTTCAAGATCAGATCCTCTAGATCCAAAGGAGTACTGGAACTCTCCATCCTCACTGTACACAAACACATCACAAATATATCTGTCAACTACAAACAACTGTCCTTTGTTGTTAACTGCCAGTTCAGTGGGACCTTCTAGTTCATAAGAACCAAATTCTTCCACAAATTCCCCATGAGGTGTGTGGACTTTGATCAATCTGTCCTCAGGAAAACTGACTGCAATTTTACCATCACTGAGTTCGACTATGTCAGAGTCTCCACTTAAAGAAACCTTGAAAGATTCAACTAATTTACCATTTTTATTGAAAATACAAACTTCATCATTATCAACATCTGCAGCCAGTAAAGACCCATCCTTTCTGAGAGACAGAGCCACATAACTTCTCTTTATATCAGGATCTCTTATTTCATGTTTGATAGCTCCAATATCCTTGAAATCTCTCTTCTTGTTCTTTGAATCGCCATGTTGCTCAGCCATTTTGTTTCACTAGGGTTTGGGGAAACTCCCTACACCTCAAATATGGTCATTGTTAACATAAGCCTCATTAATATTCATCCCTTTCTCTGTAGTACCAGTCTAGTGGATACCACTGTTCCATGTAACTATATAATATATTTAACTAACATAATTGTGACTATGGTCCTACATTTCTGTACATGTGAGTGCACATGTACATATCTGTGACTGTGGTCCCTTTTTTTCTTCTCAGATCCTCTTCAACACAAATACTAGGTCTTGCGGTTGTCCACAACTTACTATTTATATCACTAAGTATGTTCCTGCTGTCTTCACTAGTATATACATAGTACTACTGTATAGCACAAACTAGTATGTTCTCTTGTATGTACATAGTACTACTGTATAGCACAAACTAGTATGTTCTCTTGTATGTACATAGTACTACTGTATAGCACAAACTAGTGTGTTCTCTTGTATGTACATAGTACTACTGTATAGCACAAACTAGTGTGTTCTCTTGTATGTACATAGTACTACTGTATAGCACAAACTAGTGTGTTCTCTTGTATGTACATAGTACTACTGTATAGCACAAACTAGTGTGTTCTCTTGTATGTACATAGTACTACTGTATAGCACAAACTAGTGTGTTCTCTTGTATGTACATAGTTTGTACTACTGTATAGCACAAACTAGTGTGTTCTCTTGTATGTACATAGTACTACTGTATAGCACAAACTAGTATGTTCCCTTGTATGTACATAGTTTGTACTACTGTATAGCACAAACTAGTGTGTTCCCTTGTATGTACATAGTACTACTGCATAGCACAAACTAGTGTGTTCTCTTGTATGTACATAGTACTACTGTATAGCACAAACTAGTGTGTTCTCTTGTATGTACATAGTACTACTGTATAGCACAAACTAGTGTGTTCCCTTGTATGTACATAGTACTACTGTATAGCACAAACTAGAGTGTTCCCTTGTATGTACATAGTACTACTGTATAGCATAATCTGTTCTACAAGCTATATATTGTGTATTTCATATATTTGTGCGTACATACTTGACATGGAATGTATGCTGGTGCACACAGAATAACAACATGTATCAGTTTTCTCAACATTCATTCTTGTCCACAACACTGTATTTAGTACTTGGTTCAAAACATAACTATCCTACAATTGCTATTATCAACTACAAAAATAAAGCCATTCTTATCAACTACTACACCACAAGGGAAACGCAGTCCAACATCTTTCACTTCATGTACACATTCTCCACTCGGTGCGAAGATGGAGAGTTTGTTACCACCAGAAGATGCTACAACAATATGGCCATCCTCAGTGGTAGCTATACCATGTGGCATGTCCAGCACATCTTCACCAAACTGTCGAATGAACTGACCATCTTGTTGGAAAGATAAAACAGAGTTTTTTGCATAGTCACTAACATACACCAAACCATCTTGACCAACAAAAATACCAATTGGATCATCAAACTCTCCAGGATCAGATCCACTAGATCCAAAGGAGTACTGGAACTCTCCATCCTCACTGTACACAAACACTTTACAAATATATCTGTCAACTACAAACAACTGTCCTTTGTTGTTAACTGCCAGTCCAATGGGATTTTCTTGTTCATCTGATCCAAATTCTTTAACAAATTCCCCATGAGGTGTGTGGACGTTGATCAATCCATCATCTGAATGGCAGACTGCTATGTTACCATCACTGAGTTCGACTATATCAGCTCCATCAGTGAAAGAAGCCTCAAAACATTGAACTAATTTACCATTTATATTGAATATACAAACTTCCTTATTAGTAACATTTGTTGCCAGTAAAGACCCATCCTTTCTAAGAGACAGAGAAAAACAACTCTCTTCAATCCTTGGGTCTCTTATTTCATGTTTGATAGCTCCAATATCCTTAAAGTCTCTCTTCTTATTCTTTGAATCTCCATGCTGTTCAGCCATTTTATTTTTTTAGGAAAGTCCCTACACCCCAAATATGGTCATTGTTAATATAAACCTCATTAATATTCATCCCTCTCTCCGTAGTACCAGTCTAGTGGATACCACTGCTCTTCTTTGAATTTGAATCTTAGAATCTCCACACTTCACAGCCATTTTGTTCACTAGGGAAATGTCTCCTACTCAAATATGGTCATAGTTAACAAAGAGCTAAATGATATAATGTAGACTTCATATGTCTCCAGTAATGACACAGTCACAGGTATATAATATATTTATGTGTATATATATGTACATGCTTATGTATGACTATGGTCCCATATGTTTCTGTACATTTGTATACATAAATGTACATATTTGGGACTATGGTCCATGGCTCTGTACATGAGTGTGACTATTGTCCCATGTTTCTGTACGTGTGTGTACACATGTACATATTTTTGACTATGGTCCCATGTTTCTTCTCAGATCCTCTTCAACATAAAGGAAGCACTAGGTCTGGTGGTTGTCCACAACTTACTGGATTATCACCAGGTGTGTTCCTGCTGTCTTCACTAGTATGTACATATACGAAAGCTAAGTGGAATTCAGCCTGCTGAGAGAGAAAGGAGAAAAGCTGCGGGACTCGAACCCAGGATGTCTGACTAAAGCCGCCATAAACCACTGAGCCACGAAGCCACCACAGAAACCAGCCCTCACAATTCTCCTTTCATACTACACCGGTGGTAGTGCTAACTGCAGTCTCACACAGGCGAGACCACACATCTGTGTGGATTACTGCGAGTTGATGTTCTATTGTTCTTACTAACTTCGTTAGCTGTCTTCATTACTACTCCTAGTCTACTCGGTTTTTAGTATGTACATAGTACTACTGCATGTATAGCACAAACTAGTGTGTTCCATTGTATGTACATAGTACTACTGTATAGCACAAACTAGTGTGTTCCCTTGTATGTACATAGTACTACTGTATAGCACAAACTAGTGTGTTCCCTTATATGTACATAGTACTACTGTATAGCACAAACTAGTATAGTGTGTTCTCTTGTATGTACATAGTACTACTGTATAGCACAAACTAGTGTGTTCCCTTGTATGTACATAGTACTACTGTATAGCACAAACTGTTCTACAAGTTCATATAATGTGTGTTTCATATATTTGTGCGTACATACTTGACATGGAATGTATGCTGGTGCACACAGAATAACAACATGTATCAGTTTTCTCAACATTCATTCTTGTCCACAATACTGCATTTAGTGTTGGTTCAAAACATAACTATTCGATGATTACAATAATCGGATACAAAAATAAAACCATTCTTATCAACTACTACACCAAAAGGACAACGCAGTCCAACATCTTTTACTTCATGTACACATTCTCCACTCGGTGTGAAGATGGAGAGTTTGTCAGTACGAGAAGTTGCTATAACATGGCCGTCCTCAGTGGTAGCCATACCTTGTGGTTCCCTGAGCACATCTTTACCAAACTGTTTAATGAACTGACCGTCTTGTTGGAAAACTAAAATACACTCAATTATATAGTCACTAACATACACCAAACCATCTTGACCAATACATATACAAGTTGGATCCTTAAACTCTCCAAGATCAGATCCTCTAGACCCAAAGGAGTACTGGAACTCTCCATCCTCACTGTACACAAACACTTTACAATTATATCTGTCAACTACAAACAACTGTCCTTTGTTGTTAACTGCCAGTCCAGTGGGACATTCAAGTACATCTGATCCAAATGCTTCAACAAATTCCCCATGAGGTGTGTAGACTTTGATCAATCTGTCCTCAGAATAACTGACTGCTATGTTACCATCACTGAGTTCAACTATACCAGTGTCTCCAGTGACAAAAGCCTTGAAAGATTGAACTAATTTACCATTTTTATTGAAAATACAAACTTCATCATTATCAACATCTCCAACCAATAAAGACCCATCCTTTCTAAGAGACAGAGCCACATAATCCCTCTCAATATCAGGATCTCTTATTTCATGCTTGATAGCTCCAATATCCTTGAAGTCTCTCTTCTTATTCTTTGAATCTCCATGTTGTTCAGCCATGTATCTATTTAGGGAAAGTCCCTACACTCCAAATATGGTCATTGTTAACATAAACCTCATTAATATTCATCCCTCTCTCTCTGTAGTATATACCAGTCTAGTGGATACCACTGTTACATGTACTGTTGTGTACTATCATGTGTGTATCTCATTACTATCATGTGGAATGTACAGTGCTTCATGAGGGGAATAATCTGGTCATAAATTCATACCATGCTGTATCTCATTATTAACTTGTTGCCATGGATGGGAAGGTAGCTATATCAAGGTCATCTTTTGCTGTGGAGCAGTATGGGGTGCTCGGCTTGTACATTCGGCTGCTTCTTTGAGAGACGGTTTGTGAGTATTTCTTACGTATTCCTCTTTCTGTAATTGGAAATCTACTTCTTTTGCTTCATTGTCAAGTCAATTTTAAAACGCTTGGCTGCTATTTCGCTCTACACTACGACAACTTCTTAAAACTTGGTATGGAGACTTATTTAAACTGGGAAGGCCTTTAGCCATAGGCTACTTCACAAGGCACCCTTGGTGGATTGTCTGTAACGATGGACACTCTCAACTACATAAAACATAAACTCTAACCAAAGCTAATACAAAAATGCCAATTGGTACACAGAAGAATGGCGGATGGCAGAAGTGTGAGATGGTGGATTACTTGTATAGCATAGCCATACAAGGGAATTCGTTCCATAATACTACTGTATAGCACAAACTAGTATGTTCTCTTGTATGTACATAGTACTGCCGTATAGCACAAACTAGTATGTTCTCTTGTATGTACATAGTACTGCCGTATAGCACAAACTAGTGTGTTCCCTTGTATGTACATAGTACTACTGTATAGCACAAACTGTTATACAAGTTCATATATTGTGTGTTTCATATATTTGTGCGTACATACTTGACATGGAATGTATGCTGGTGCACACAGAATAACAACATGTATCAGTTTTCTCAACATTCATTCTTGTCCACAACACTGTATTTAGTGTTGGTTCAAAACATAACTATTCTATGATTATGGAGATCAGCTACAAAAATAAAACCATTCTTATCAACTACTACACCAAAAGGGCAACTCAGTCCAACATCTTTTACTTCATGTACACATTCTCCACTCGGTGTGAAGATGGAGAGTTTGTGAGTACCAGAAGATGCTACAACAACATGGCCGTCCTCAGTGGTAGCTATACCTTGTGGTAGCCTGAGCACATCTTCACCAAACTGTTGAATGAACTGACCATCTTGTTGGAAAACTAAAATACAGTCACTTTTACTGTCACCAACATACACCAAACCATCTTGTCCAACACAAATACAAGATAGATCATCAAATTCTTCAAGAATAGATCCTCTAGAACCAAAGGAGTACTGGAACTCTCCATCCTCACTGTACACAAACACATCACAATTATCTTGATCAACTATAAACAACTGTCCTTTGTTGTTAACTGCCAGTCCAATGGGAGCTTCTAGTTCGTCTGATCCAAATACTTTAACAAATTCCCCATGAGGTGTGTGGACACTGATCAATCTGTCATTAGAATAACTGACTGCTATGTTACCATCACTGAGTTCAACTATACCAGTGTCTTCAGTGACATAAGCCTCAAAAGATTGAACTAATTTACCATTTTTATTGAAAATACAAACTTCATTATTATCAATGTCTCCAACCAATAAAGACCCATCCTTTCTAAGAGACAGAGCCAGATAACGTCTCTCAATATCAGGATCTATTATTTCATGTTTGATAACTCCAATATCCTTGAAGTCTCTCTTCTTATTCTTTGAATCTCCATGTTGTTCAGCCATTTATCTATTTAGGGAAAGTCCCACACTCCAAATATGGTCATTGTTAACATAAACCTCATTAATATTCATCCCTCTCTCTGTAGTACCAGTCTAGTGGATACCACTGTTACATGTACTATTGTGTACTATCATGTGTGTATCTCATTAATATTATGTGGAATGTACAGTGCCTCATGAGGGGAATAAGGTCTCAGATGTGTATAGTTATATGTAACATGATGAACAAATGTAGCAATTATATTTCCTATTACTTAATATTGACATGTTTCTTTGTCTTTGCATGAATTTGATTTTATATATTTTGTACTCAACTGACTTTAATGAACGCAATTGACCAAACTTTTTAATTTTTATATAATTCTATATTCTATATTCTATATTTTATATTCTATATTCTTTTCTTTTCTATTCTATTATTCTATATTCTATGATTCTATGATTTTGTATTATATTTTTATACTCGTGGTTTTTCTGTTCTTTTTATGTACTTACTTTTCTTTTCTGGGTGCCACTTATAGTAGCCTATGGCTAACGGTTCCCCAGGTTAAATAAGATACCCTGATACCCTGATACCTGATATGTACACTGTTCCATCCTCCAAGACCTAACTCACTGTGTATGCATGTAGCCTTGTGTGTGTGAGCAATCTAGATTTGATGATGTAGACCTCAACACAACCAGTAATCTGGTCATAAATTCACACCATGCTACATCTCATTATTAACTTGTTGCCATGGATGGGAAGGTAGCTATATCAAGGTAATCTTTTGCTGTGGAGCAGTATGGGGTGCTGCACCTCGGTGGGATCATCAGCAACTCTCACACATATTTCCAACTACATTTTTTATTTTATTGAAGTTTATGTCTAGTTACCTCATATTTGAATGGTAAAAGACACTTGAGTGCATAGAATTGTGTGATTTTGCATGTGCTAATAATATTCTATTCAATATGACTGGTTAAGTGGCAGGAGACCTCCCGAGTCAGGTCATAGTCTGGTCAGGACCAACATGCCCACAATACCACGGTACACCTAGCTGGTTCATCTGAAGTACTGACAAGGAGTGACCTAGCATACCAGCACCCAGCACACACCATAGAGAATGTATACATGCATATATGTACGCATGTGCGTGTACTTTCAGTACATACTGGTAATATTCCACTATAAGTCTTGGAGGTGGATATCTTAGCTGCAACCTACTTATATGCACCTCGCTGGTCTGTAGGTAAGGACCTACACCAATTGATTAGTCAGTAATTATAATTTTCTTAAATAAAATCAAGTATCTCCCACAACATTAACCTGAGCCTCTCTAATACAATGCATACTACAATGTACATTCGTTAATCCGCCACAATTGGTTCAGGTGAAATTTTGACAGATTAATGATATGGCGGATTATACTGATCTTCTTCAGGATGTCTCCTATCATTGTAATGTAATTTGTACGTTCTGCTTCTTCGAGATAATGTCTGTGAGTATTTCTTACATTCTTGTCGGATTCCTCCAGTTTTTGTAATCTGAAATCTACTTCTTCTGTTTATTGTCAAGTCCATTTTAAAATGCTGTGATGCTATTTCGCTCTACACTACAACAATTTCTTAGAACATGGCAGATTATCTGTAACTGAAGCTCATACAAAAGTGCAAATTGCTACACAGAAGAATGGCAGATGGCAGAAGTGCGAGATGGCGGATTACTTGTATAGCATAGCCATACATACAAGGGAATTTGTTCCATAATAATATGGCAGATTAACCGGGGTGGATCAGCGAAGATTCACTGTATGTAGAATGTGATAATTGAAGAGTTAGCAGATGTCACTCAGATTCAATCCATGGTACAATATTGATGCATTATGAATTCTGTGTTATCACATGCATCCATAATTCAGTGATACAACATCAGTCTATTAAATAATCCAATTAATGGATAGGTTGATATAAATCCAATATTAAATAGATAATATGTTATGCATGTGAGTGGAATCAATAACAATCTCATTATCAGAAGTTTATTTGATGGAGGCCTTTGATAAAGATTTCACTGTGATCACACCCTTTGTCGTGATTAAGGGTTCTCCTCTATACTCTGCTATCAATTCATCATTTGTTTTAAGATCGGGCTAATTAAAACAATGGAGGAGTTGTAGGTGTGTGTGTGTGTGTGTCCATGTGTACACTAGTGTATTTACTTGGTGTATGTGATAAAATTGTGCACGTCCACACCACACACATATGCATCTGAGTACACCTATGGTACTTTTCATAAAAACTGAAGGACATAGGAGAGTCGACCATCCGACGGTTAACAGTTGGTCAGCCAGTCAAGTAAATTGTAATCATTACGTAATCATTATTGAGACAGTTAGCCGACGACCGGCCAATGTCGTTCAGTTTTTTATGAAAAGTACCATACAAGTGTACCAATCAGTAGTATCATAAACCTCATTAATATTCATCCCTCTCTGTACTACCAGTCTAGTGGATACCACTGTTACATGTACTATTGTGTACTATCATGTGTGTATCTCATTAATATTATGTGGAATGTACAGGGCCTCATGAGGGGAATAAGGTATCAGATGTGTAGTTATGTGTACATGGTCACAGGTTTGTGTGTATACATGTATACATGTTGGTGTCAATAGGTCTGATATGTACTTGTACATAGTTGTAGGTCTGATACATCGTTGTGACTATAATATTGGTGCTAGGTTTTCGTACATGTGTGCGTACATGTACATATTTGTGACTATGGTCCCATGTTTCTTCTCAGATTCTCTTCAACACAAAGGAAGAACTAGGTCTTGCGATTGTCCACAAGTTACCGGATTATCTCCAGGTGAGTTGCTGCTGTCTTTACTAGAATGTACATAGTACTACTGTATAGCACAAACTAGTGTGTTCCCTTAATTGTACGTATATAGTACTACTGTATGGCACAAACTAGCATGTTGGTTCAAAACACAACTATTCTATGATTATGATGATCACCTACAAAAATAAAACCATTCTTATCAACTACTACACCACAAGGGCAACTCAGTCCAACATCTTTCACTTCGTGTACACATTCTCCACTCGGTGTGAAGATGGAGAGTTTGTTAGTATAAGCTGATGTTACAACAATATGGCCGTCCTCAGTGGTAGCTATACCTTGTGGTCCTTTGAGCACATCTTCACCAAACTGTTGAATGAACTGACCATCTTGTTGGAAAACCAAAACACAGTCATTTTCACTGTCACTAACATACACCAAACCATCTTGTCCGATAGAAATATAAGATGGAGACTCAAACTCTCCAAGATCAGATCCTCTAGACCCAAAGGAGTACTGGAACTCTCCATCCTCACTGTATACAAACACTTTATAAATATCTCTGTCAACTACAAACAACTGTCCTTTGTTATTAACTGCAAGTCCAGCGGGACCTTCTATTTCATCCGTTCCAAATTCTTTAACAAGTTCCCCACGAGGTGTGTAGACTTTCATTAAACTGTTTCCATAATCACTGACTGCTATGTTACCATCACTGAGTTCAAGTATGTCAGTGTCTTCAGTGACAAAAGCCTCAAAAGATTGAACTAACGTACCATTTTTATTGAAAATACAAACTTCTCCATTCTCATCATCTGCAACCAATAAAGACCCATCCTTTCTGAGAGATAGAGAAAAATAATTCCTCTCAGTCTCAGGATCTCTTATTTCATGCTTGATAGCTCCAATATCCTTGAAGTGTTGTTCAGCCATGTATCTAGTTAGGGAAACTCCCCAAACTCCAAATATGGTCATTGTTAACATACACTTCATTAATATTCATCCCCTCTCTCTAGTATCAGTCTAGTGGATACACTGTTACATGTACTATTGTGTACTATCATGTGTGTATCTCATTAATATTATGTGGAATGTGCAGTGCTTCATGAGGGGAATAAGGTATCAGATTTGTAGTTATGTGTACATGGTCACAGGTTTGTGTGTTCATGTACTGTACATTGACAATGGTCCCATGTTTCTGTACATATGTGTGCACATGTACATATTTGTGACTATGGTCCCATGTTTCTTCTCAGATCCTCTTCAACATAAAGGAAGCACTAGGTCTGGTGGTTGTCCACAACTTACTGGATTATCACCAGGTGTGTTCCTGTTGAGTTCATAAGTATGTACATAGTACTACTGTATAGCACAAACTAGTGTGTTCCATTGTATGTACATAGTACTACTGTATAGCACAAACTAGTGTGTGTTCCCTTGTATGTACATAGTACTACTGTATAGCACAAACTGTTATACAAGTTCATATATTGTGTGTTTCATATATTTGTGCGTACATACTTGACATGGAATGTATGCTGGTGCACACAGAATAACAACATGTATCAGTTTTCTCAACATTCATTCTTGTCCACAACACTGTATTTAGTGTTGAATCAAAACATAACTATTCGATGATTACAATAATCGGATACAAAAATAAATCCATTCTTATCAACTACTACACCACAAGGGAAACGCAGTCCAACATCTTTTACTTCATGTACACATTCTCCACTCGGTGTGAAGATGGAGAGTTTGTCAGATTCAGCAGATGCTACAACAATATGGCCGTTTTCAGTGGTAGCTATACCATATGGTTTCTCTAACACATCTTTACCAAACTGTTTAATGAACTGACCGTCTTGTTGGAAAACTAAAATACACTCAATTATATAGTCACCAACATACACCAAACCATCTGGACCAATACATATACAAGTAGGACTATCAAACTCTCCAAGATCAGATCCTCTAGACCCAAAGGAGTACTGGAACTCTCCATCCTCACTGTACACAAACACTTTACACTTATCTTGACCAACTACAAATAACTGTCCTTTGTTGTTAACTGCCAGTCCAACAGGACATTCTAGTTCATCTGATCCAAATTCCTTAACAAGTTCCCCATGAGGTGTGTAAATTTTGATTAAATGTTTTCCATAATCACAGACTGCTATGTTACCATCACTGAGTTCAACTATGTCAGTATCTTCACATGAAGAAACCTTGAAAGATTGAACTAATTTACCATTTTTATTGAAAATACAAACTTCTTCATTCTCAACATCTGTAGCCAGTAAAGACCCATCCTTTCTGAGAGACAGAGCCACATAACTTCTCTTTATATCAGGATCTCTTATTTCATGTTTGATAACTCCAATACCCTTGAAGTCTCTCTTCTTATTCTTTGAATCTCCATGTTGTTCAGCCATTTACCTATTTGGGGAAAGTCCCTACACTCCAAATGTGGTCATTGTTAACATACACCTCATTAATATTCATCTCTCTCTCTGTAGTACACAATAGTACATGTAACTGGTATCCACTAGACTGGTACCATATTTGAGGTGTAGGGAGTTCCCCAAACCGTAGTGAAACAAAATGGCTGAACAACATGGAGATTCAAAGAATCAGAAGAGAGACTTCAAGGATATTGGAGCTATCAAACATGAAATAAGAGATCCTGATATTAAGAGAACTTATGTGGCTCTGTCTCTGAGAAGAGATGGGTCTCTACTGGCTACAGATATCCTTAATGAAGAAGTTTGTATTTTCAATAGAAATGGTAAATTAGTTCAATCTTTCAAGATTTCTTTAAATGCAGACACTGACATAGTTGAACTCAGTGATGGTAACATAGCAGTCAGTTATCATGGAGACGGATTGATCAAAGTCTACACACCTCATGGGGAATTTGTTAAAGAATTTGGATCAGATGAACTAGAAGGTCCCACTGGACTGGCAGTTAACAACAAAGGACAGTTGTTTGTAGTTGACAAAGATATTTGTGATGTGTTTGTGTACAGTGAGGATGGAGAGTTCCAGTACTCCTTTTGGTCTAGAGGATCTGATCTTGGAGAGTTTAAGTCTCCATCTTATATTTCTATCAGACAAGATAGTTTGGTGTATGTTAGTGACTTTGCAAAGAACTCTGTTTTAGCTTTCCAACAAGATGGTCAGTTCATTCAACAGTTTGGTGAAGACGTGCTTATTGGACCACAAGGTATAGCTACCACTGGAGACGGCCATATTGTTGTAGCATCCTTCGATATTGACAAACTCTCCATCTTCACACCGAGTGGAGAATGTGTACACGAAGTGAAAGATGTTGGACTGATTTGTACTTTTGGTGTAGTAGTTGATAAGAATGGTTTCATATTTGTAGCCGTTTGTAGGCATCAAAAAATAGTTATGTTTTGAACCAACACTAAATACAGTGTTGTGGACAAGAATGAATGTTGAGAAAACTGATACATGTTGTTATTCTGTATGCACCAGCATACATTCCATGTCAAATATGTACGCACAAATATATAAAAACACATAATATATGAACTTGTATAACAGTTTGTGCTATACAGTAGTACTATGTACATACAAGGGAACACACTAGTTTGTGTTATACAGTAGTACTATGTACATACAGGGGAACATACTAGTTTGTGTTATACAGTAGTACTATGTACATACAAGGGAACACACTAGTTTGTGCTATACAGTAGTACTATGTACATACAAGGGAACATACTAGTTTGTGCTATACAGTAGTACTATGTACGGGAACATACTAGTTTGTGTTATACAGTAGTACTATGTACATACAAGGGAACACACTAGTTTGTGCTATACAGTAGTACTGTGTGTATACAAGGGAACACACATTACATCAAAAACTATTACCTGCTATCACAGGGCGACCTCCATGTTCACAGCTGGAACGCAACCTCCTCTCCCTCCCCATAAAAATGGGGGGAATGGGGGTTGCTAATTCCACCATCTGGGTAGATGCTGAGTATGAAATTTTCAAAGAGACCTCCACACTACTCCTCAACTCAATCATCACACAAGACTGCCATTTTCAAGAGGATCCCGCCAAACTCCGTACAAATGAGTTTGACATCAATAAATCTTCAATGTACAACGTTTCGTCCACTTGGGCTTCTTCAGGTACAATCAAGCTGAAATGAAAAATGAAAAAATATAACTAAGAAAAATGACTGGAAATGATCTACTCAGTTGCTAGGTGATGGATGTTCAATTAGATCACGACTCAGGGAAAACCCCTGGTCAAGGTTGAAGTCGTGATGCTTTCTGATATACAGACTCTCCTTCAATTTTCTTCTCATCCAATTCTGTTCTTTGTCTAAGATCCTGGCATATTGTCCCAATCAATTCTATGGTTCTCCTTCTCACTGTGCACGGCAATGGCATTCTTCATGTCTCCATTCCTCACTGCTCTCTGGTGCTCCTTCATCCTCACACTGAGTGGTCTACCATGCAGTTTTTCCAATATAGGACAGCTTGCAGTCCTTGCAGGGTACCTGATAGACAATTCCTTTTTCAGCATTCTTGTGCTTACACTTCACTCGGGTCAATTGGTGCCTTAAGCTGCTACGATTCTTGCTCAGTGCTTGCCCGCTTGTGCCTGTAAATTTTGATCAACAACCTCTTGCCCGATGCCTTTGATCTTTATGACCCAAATTTCGGATATTGGTCCAAAAGTGGACATAAAAATTTCATTGTCACATTTTAGACCAATTAGATACGTGGGCTGCAACTTCATACTCCACTAACGAAAGGTCACGATCAATTAACCTCGCTAAACGCTCGGTAATTAAGTGGAATCATAGACCTTAGATTATGGTGGAATGTATAGTACTTCGTGAGGGGAATAAGGAATCACATGTAGTTATACATATATGATCACACATTTGTGTGTTCATGTACTGTACACACATATTGTATGTGTCAATAGGTTTGATATGTACCATATTTGTGACAATAGTCCCATGTTTCTGTACATGTGTGCACATGTACATATTTGTGACTGTGGTCCTACATTTCTGTACATATTTGTGACTATGGTCCTACATTTCTGTACATGTGTGCACATGTACATATTTGTGACTGTGGTCCTACATTTCTGTACATATGTGTGCACATGTACATATTTGTGACTGTGGTCCTACATTTCTGTACATATGTGTGCACATGTACATATTTGTGACTATGGTCCTACATTTCTGTACATATGTGTGCACATGTACATATTTGTGACTATGGTCCTACATTTCTGTACATATGTGTGCACATGTACATATTTGTGACTGTGGTCCTACATTTCTGTACATATGTGTGCACATGTACATATTTGTGACTATGGTCCTACATTTCTGTACATATGTGTGCACATGTACATATTTGTGACTGTGGTCCTACATTTCTGTACATGTGTGCACATGTACATATCTGTGACTATGGTCCTACATTTCTGTACATGTGTGCACATGTACATATCTGTGACTATGGTCCCATGTTTCTTCTCAGATCCTCTTCAACATAAAGGAAGCACTAGGTCTGGTGGTTGTCCACAACTTACTGGATTATCACCAGGTGTGTTCCTGCTGTCTTCACTAGTATGTACATAGTCTACTGTATAGCACAAACTAGTGTTCCCTTGTATGTGCATAGTACTACTGTATAGCACAAACTAGCGTGTTCCCTTGTATGAACATAGTACTACTGTATAGCACAAACTGTTATACAAGTTCATATATTGTGTGTTTTATATATTTGTGCATACACTCTTGACATGGAATGTATGCTGGTGCACACAGAATAACAACATGTACTGTATCAGTTTTCTCAACATTCATTCTTGTCCACAACACTGTATTTAGTGTTGGTTCAAAACATAACTATTCGATGATTATGATGATCAGCTACAAAAATAAAACCATTCTTATCAACTACTACACTAGAAGGGTCACTCAGTCCAACATCTTTCACTTCGTGTACACATTCTCCACTCGGTGTGAAGATGGAGAGTCTATTAGTAGCAGGTGATACTACAACAATATGGCCATCCCCAAAGGAAGCTATAGTGTATGGTGCTATAAGCACATCTTCACCAAATTTTTGAACAAACTGACCATCTTGTTGGAAAACTGAAACGCAGAAAGTTTTGAAGTCACCAACATACACCAAACCATCTTGACCAATACAAATACAAGTAGGACTATCAAACTCTCCAGGATTAGATCCTCTAGACCCAAAGGAGTACTGGAACTCTCCATCCTCACTGTACACAAACACTTTACGAATATCTCTGTCAACCACAAACAACTGTCCTTTGTTGTTAACTGCCAAGCCATCCGGACATTCAAGTACATCTGATCCAATTTTTTTAACAAGTTCCCCATGAGGCGTGTAGACTTTGATGGATTTGTGATCATAATAACTGACTGCTATGTTACCATCACTGAGTTCAGCTATGTCAGTGGCTGAACTGGACAAAGCCTTAAAAGATTGAACTAATTTACCATTTTTATTGAAAATACAAACTTCTCCATTCTCATCATCTGTAGCCAGTAAAGACCCATCCTTTCTGAGAGACAGAGCTACACAACTCCTTTTAATCTTAGTATCTCTAATTTCACGTTCAATAGCTCCAATATCCTTGAAGTCCCTCATCTTCCTTGACTCTCCATGTTGTGCAGCCATTTTGTTTCACTAGAGATTGGGGAAACTCCCCACAGTTCATTGTTAGCATAAGCCTCATAAATATTCACACGCTCTGTAGTACTAGTTTAGTGGATACCACTGTTACATGTACTATTGTGTACTATCATGTGTGTTGACTATATGACCTACCATGACTGATCAGTAAGGAATATGAAGACTTGGAGGTGTGATTCAGCTTGATTTCAAACTAAATGGTTGGGGATAAGGCATATTATAATAATTTTATTCATTTCGACTTCTAGTATGTAATGCTCAATAGATGCATGATATGTGTTCCTACATGTAACCACAATAGTAAATTAATATATTAATGCCTACCCGCATTCTACATTCCTACCAAAGGTGCAGGGGTGCCCAAATAGTCCCTTATAGGACCCCCAGGAGAGCAATCCATCTAGAGAGTCTCTCCTTGGCACAATTAGGTGTAGGCTACACCCCCTTCCCCCCCCCCCATCCTAGGGGATGGGATGTAGACCCATGAACTTTAACCTCCAATCCATGATCCTTGAACCCCGCTAGGGCATTGAAAAGGTGTGTCACCTGGGTGTACAGCTTTCACCTTAAATCACACCACAGTTATGTAACATGACGCAATGAGTGGCAAGACACAGTACCACTATGCACTGTGGAATAGGAGCTTTGTATTGATATTAAGGACCTGTTGTGCCGTAGGACTCTCAAGTCAATATATACCAATTCTAGCCTGTTACCAATTACTTCTGTATAGCACAAACTAGTATGTTCCCTTGTATGTACATAGTACTACTGTATAGCACAAACTAGTGTGTTCTCTTGTATGTACATAGTACTACTGTATAGCACAAACTAGTGTGTTCCCTTGTATGTACATAGTACTACTGTATAGCACAAACTAGTGTGTTCTCTTGTATGTACATAGTACTACTGTATAGCACAAACTAGTGTGTTCCCTTGTATGTACATAGTACTACTGTATAGCACAAACTAGTATGTTCCCTTGTATGTACACAGTATTACTGTATAGCACAAACTAGTGTGTTCTCTTGTATGTACATAGTACTACTGTATAGCACAAACTAGTGTGTTCCCTTGTATGTACATAGTACTACTGTATAGCACAAACTATAGTGTGTTCCCTTGTATGTACATAGTTGTACTACTGTATAGCACAAACTAGTGTGTTCCCTTGTATGTACATAGTACTACTGTATAGCACAAACTAGTGTGTTCCCTTGTATGTACATAGTTGTACTACTGTATAGCACAAACTAGTGTGTTCCCTTGTATGTACATAGTTGTACTACTGTATAGCACAAACTAGTGTGTTCTCTTGTATGTACATAGTACTACTGTATAGCACAAACTAGTGTGTTCCCTTGTATGTACATAGTACTACTGTATAGCACAAACTAGTGTGTTCCCTTGTATGTACATAGTACTACTGTATAGCACAAACTAGTGTGTTCCCTTGTATGTACATAGTACTACTGTATAGCACAAACTAGTGTGTTCCCTTGTATGTACATAGTACTACTGTATAGCACAAACTAGTGTGTTCCCTTGTATGTACATAGTACTACTGTATAGCACAAACTAGTATGTTAAACTGTTATACAAATTCATGTATTGCGTGTTTCATATATTTGTGCGTACATACTTGACATGGAATGTATGCTGGTGCACACAGAATAACAACATGTATCAGTTTTCTCAACATTCATTCTTGTCCACAACACGGTATTTAGTGTTGGTTCAAAACATAACTATTCTATGATTAGTATGATCAGCTACAAAAATAAATCCATTCTTATCAACTACTACACCACAAGGTAAACTCAGTCCAACATCTTTCACTTCATGTACACATTCTCCACTCGGTGCGAAGATGGAGAGTTTGTTAGCATAAGCTGATGTTACAACAATATGGCCGTCCTCAGTGGTAGCTATACCAAGTGTTTGTCTGAGCACATCTTCACCAAACTGTTGAATGAACTGACCATCTTGTTGGAAAACCAAAACACAGTCATTTTCACTGTCACTAACATACACCAAACCATCTTGTCCGATAGAAATATAAGTTGGAGACTCAAACTCTCCAAGATCAGATCCTCTAGACCCAAAGGAGTACTGGAACTCTCCATCCTCACTGTATACAAACACTTTAAAAATATCTCTGTCAACTACAAACAACTGTCCTTTGTTGTTAACTGCCAGTCCAGCGGGACCTTCTATTTCATCCGTTCCAAATTCTTTAACAAGTTCCCCATGAGGTGTGTAGACTTTGATTAAACTGTTTCCATACTCACTGACTGCTATGTTACCATCACTGAGTTCAACTATGTCAGTGTCTTCAGTGATAAAAGCCTCAAAAGATTGAACTAATTTACCATTTTTATTGAAAATACAAACTTCTCCATTCTCCTCATCTGCAGCCAATAAAGACCCATCCTTTCTGAGAGATAGAGAAAAATAATCCCTCTCAATATCAGGATCTCTTATTTCATGTTTGATAGCTACAATATCCTTGAAGTCTCTCTTCTTATTCTTTGAATCTCCATGTTGTTCAGCCATTTATCTATTTAGGGAAAGTCCCTACACTCCAAATATGGTCATTGTTAACATAAACCTCATTAATATTCATCCCTCTCTCTGTAGTACCAGTCTAGTGAGTACCACTGTTACATGTACTATTGTGTACTATCATGTGTGTATCTCATTAATATTATGTGGAA
>OZ026552.1:172500-177500 GCA_964020155.1 Chondrilla cf. caribensis | reverse complement strand
GTACACATCTAATGTGTATTCCCTACATATGTAGAGAATTTATACATGGAGATCAGCAGTGTTAGTGTATAAACCCATTTTAATGTAGTGTATGTATAATTACACACACACACACACACACACACACACACACACACACACACACACACACACGTACCTAGACAGCTGGTACTCTGTACCTTTCACGAACTTCAATTTAGCTATTGGTACTCCGATGGATTCCAACATGGACTGAATCCATAGAAGAGTAGACATAATATGAACATTTATTTCCCTCTCACAAGAACACACTGCTTCAAGAACACACACACACACACACACACACACACACACACACACACACACACACACACACACACATTGTAACATAACTCATAACAGTTAATACTAACATACTGGAACACTACATGAAAACAGTCAAACTACATGCATACATGTGTACCACATGCAACCAAGTACAGGCACACAAGCCAGCAGTAGCTGGTCCACTGACCTTTATGATAACCTCGTAGTATTTCACTCTGAGCTCCAGCAGTTCCCATGGTGCCTTCTGGTTGTCAAGGAAGCCGTGAAGGTCAGCTAGCAAAATGGTGACCTGTGTGTGTGTGTGTGTGTGTGTGTGTGTGTGTGTGTGTGTGTGTGTGTGTGTGTGTGTGTTGTATGTGTGTGTGTGTGTGTGTGTGTGTGTGTGTGTGTGTGTGTGTGTGTGTGTGTGTGTGTGTGTGTGTGGATATGTGTGTTTGGATGTGACAGGATTTAAATATCAGAAATCAATGGACGATTACATCACATTGATGTAGCAAGGGGAATAGCATTGCATAGGCAGTAGTGCAGCAACACACACACATATGTGAAGAAGATTTCAATGGAACATTCTCCACAACTGGTCTACATACATCTGTTGTGCGTGAAGATGGCCTGCATCACTCACATGGCATCCGGCCTTGAGGAAGTCAGCAATCTTTGTCAGCGGGACGAAATACGCTATGTGGGGTTTCCCCGTGGTGGCTGTACCCCAGTAGAGGTTAACGTCTCTCTCTGTTAGTATTGACTTCAAACGGTCTTCTCCGAGTACCTCCTTCAGACAGGAATAGAGATGAATTGTTACAGTAACGTGCATACCCTGACACACACACACACACACACACACACACACACACACACACACACACACACACACACACACACTACACCACACCACACAGGCTCCCAACTCACACCCACACCCACATCCACGAACCCCCCCTCACACACATATGAACAAGAACACACACACACTGATTCACATGCAAAACACGAACACTCAGTGGCACACACATACTTGCAGATTTCTGGTTATGTAATACAGTTTCCTTTCAACACTGAGTGTTTCCCCTTTCTGTTCTGCCATATCGTGTACGGTAGACGTCTCGACACGACCGAGAGACAAGCACTCACTCACAGCGCCACGAAATGCCGGTATCACTAATCTTCCGGAGATTAGGCGTAGCATGGACCGACTCCAAATCGCATTTACCGATTTTCAAGTTGGAATAGAAATAAGGCCCTCTTGGCAAAATGGCGGACTCCTCCCCATCGAATTTTTGCATGTAATATTTAGTAGTCTCAACAAATTATAAATGTAGTAAGTTGTTTATAATTATATAATGAATTATAATGTAGTGTCAATCCAACAGCATTAAATTCAGCACCATTCTTCATTTTCAACTTACAAATTCTTTATTGACAAACAGCTGCTCATAACTGCCACAGTCTAATCACAATATTACTTACATTGCATAAGTGTATCGTCTATTGGTTAATCCCGACATATCAAGGTCGTCCGCCATTTGTTTTGTATGGACTTGATGCATAGCATAATATGATATTGTATGCATTTTATACTCACACCACACTCATGGTGTGTACATGCAGCACATTGGTCCTACTACAATATGCATTGCTACTCATGATCACCCAATCCACCTTGCCCCTATACCCCTCACCTAATCCACCCCGCCCCTATACCCCTCACCTAATCCACCCCGCCCCTATTTCCCTCACCTAATCCACCCCGTCCCCATATCCCTCACCTAATCCACCCCGCCCCTATTTCCCTCACCTAATCCACCCCGCCCCTATTCCCCTCACCTAATCCACCCCACCCCCATATCCCTCACCTAATCCACCCCACCCCTATTTCCCTCACCTAATCCACCCCGCCCCTATTTCCCTCACCCAATCCATCCCGCCCCCATATCCCTCACCCAATCCACCCCACCCCCATATCCCTCACCCAATCCACCCCGCCCCTATTTCCCTCACCTAATCCACCCCGCCCCTATTTCCCTCACCTAATCCACCCCACCCCCATATCCCTCACCTAATCCACCCCGCCCCTATTTCCCTCACCTAATCCACCCCGCCCCTATATTCCTTACTGAATCCAACCATCTAATCACTATCACACAGTGTGGATTGGAGTTATTGATCATATCTGATACTTGATGGGTGATCACTATCACACAGTGTGGATTGGAGTTATTGATCATATCTGATACTTGATGGGTGATCACTATCACACAGTGTGGATTGGAGTTATTGATCATATCTGATACTTGATGGGTGATCACTATCACACAGTGTGGATTTGAGTTATTGATGATATCTGATACTTGATGGGCGATCACTATCACACAGCGTGGACTGGAGTTATTGATGATATCTGATACTTGATGGGCGATCACTATCACACAGCGTGGACTGGAGTTATTGATGATATCTGATACTTGATGGGTGATCACTATCACACAGCGTGGACTGGAGTTATTGATCATACTGATACTTGATGGGTGATCACTATCACACAGTGTGGATTTGAGTTATTGATCATATCTGATACTTGATGGGTGATCACTATCACACAGCGTGGACTGGAGTTATTAATGATATCTGATACTTGATTTCTGACCACAAGTGTCTGGTGTGGTTGATGCCTGGACCACTACAACAGGTCATGAATGTAATTATCATTGTTCTAATTTTAGAAACAGGATTTCTTGACCACTATTCAAGTAATTAATGCTAATGCTTGTGTTGCCATGACACCCTGCTTATCTGAGTATCACCATGACAACAACACTGTACTCAATTATTGGATAGACTACCTACTTGTGTACCTCAACCACTAGACTGTGTGAAGCCAGTTAAGTGTAATAGAATTTACATACAGCTCAGTCGGAGATAAGGAGGGGGCTTGAGGTGGTTTCTGTTTTAACAGGCTCCACTGTTTGTTGACTGTTGTACTGTCTGAGTTTGTTGTTTCTGTTGTCATCTCATCGTCTGATCTGTTACACCCTGGGTGCATCCTTGAAGTTGGGGCACCTCCTCTGTTTGGAAGAGACCACCCACTCACCACCTGTGTATGGACACACCCACTCACCACCTGTGTATGGACACACCCACTCACCACCTGTGTATGGACACACACACTCACCACCTCTGTATGGACACCCACTCACCACCTGTGTATGGACACACCCACTCACCACCTGTGTATGGACACACCCACTCACCACCTGTGTATGGACACACACACTCACCACCTGTGTATGGACACACCCACTCACCACCTGTGTATGGACACACCCACTCACCACCTGTGTATGGACACACCCACTCACCACCTGTGTATGGACACACCCACTCACCACCTGTGTACAGACACACTCAGTCAACAACTGTGTACAGACACACAGTCAACAACTGTGTACAGACACACTCAGTCAACAACTGTGTACAGACACACTCAGTCAACAACTGTGTACAGACACACCCACTCACCACCTGTGTACAGACACACCCACTCAACAACTCCTGGGTGCCTTGTGAAGTAGCCTCTGGCTAAAGGCCTCTCCAGTTTAAATAAGTCTCCATATCCATAACTGTGTACACATACACACGAGCATACGTACATGCATGCACACACACACCACCTGTGACACATACACAGGAACATACATGTGCATGGTACACACACACACACACTCACACGGGTGCACGCACACACACTTCAGGGTACATTTGCATATATCATATATGTATGCTTCAGATGTACGATATGGACTTCCTGTGCAAGCCTGATTGGTAAATCCAGTAGCAGACAAAGGATTGAACTGTTCTGAATAAACACAACATTTGTGTGAATCTCTTGCTTACCTCAATCATCTCTTGCTCACACAATTATACTGGTAACAGGGAAGCAGGTTTTGTGGCAAGAAGAAACATTATAGAGGGTTTGATTCATTAGGCCCATATGCTGCTGTGTTTCAGTCAATAGTTGGATTATGGGGGGAATGATCAACCCAATGTACCACATGGTACCACACAGCTCAGTACCACATGGTGCCGCACAGCTCAGTAGCACATGGTACTACACAGCTCAGTAGCACATAGTACCACACAGCTCGGCACCACATGGTGCTGCACAGCTCAGTAGCACATAGTACCACACAGCTCGGCACCACATGGTGCTGCACAGCTCAGTAGCACATGGTACTACACAGCTCAGTACCACATGGTGCTGCACAGCTCAGTACCACATGGTGCTGCACAACTCAGTAGCACATGGTGCCGCACAGCTCAGTACCACATGGTGCTGCACAACTCAGTAGCACATGGTGCCGCACAGCTCAGTAGCACATGGTGCTGCACAACTCAGTAGCACATGATGCTGCACAACTCAGTACCACATGGTGCTGCACAACTCAGTAGCACATGGTGCCGCACAGCTCAGTAGCACATGGTGCCACACAGCTCAGTACCACATGGTGCTGCACAACTCAGTAGCACATGGTGCTGCACAACTCAGTACCACATGGTGCCACACAGCTCAGTAGCACATGGTGCCGCACAGCTCAGTACCACATGGTGCTGCACAGCTCAGTACCACATGGTGCCGCACAGCTCAGTACCACATGGTGCCGCACAGCTCAGTACCACATGGTGCCGCACAGCTCAGT
>OZ026552.1:165000-167500 GCA_964020155.1 Chondrilla cf. caribensis | reverse complement strand
CCTGGTTAGTACACACTCCTGGTTAGTACACACTCCTGGCTAGTACACACTCCTGGTTAGTACATACTCCTGGTTAGTACACACTCCTGGTTAGTATGTGCATATGTACACTTCACTCAGTCCCTAGCTCATGTACACCATGTCAACCTGTACTGATAGTAAGTACCTCTGATATAGATTTAGTGTACCCTTCAAGGTGCTGACTCAGCACAGTACATTGTCAATACAGTGGTGGTCACTGATAATGGCATGTACTTCTCAATGCTTCCTTCCTCCCACCACAACCAGCACTTAACCTGACAGGATTCCCACTGTACAAGGCTCAAGGCCAGCCTCAGACGGTACCGAGCTAAGCAAGCCCTACCCATCCCAGGAACAACCTTATACCTGTGGCATTAGGGGACACTTGAGTGATTAAAGCCCCTTGTCCACAGGACTTACATCATGGCTGGGGTATTTGTCTGTGTTTGGTAGTGTGTGTATATATGATATACGCAATGTGTGTACAAGGTCTGTGTACGAGGTACCATTACATGGTGTGTGTACAAGGTGTGTGTACATGGTGTGTGTACAAGGTGTGTGTACAAGGTCTGTGTACAAGGTCTGTGTACAAGGTGTGTGTACATGGTGTGTGTACAAGGTGTGTGTACAAGGTGTGTGTACATGGTGTGTGTACAAGGTGTGTGTACAAGGTCTGTGTACAAGGTGTGTGTACAAGGTTTGTGTACAAGGTCTGTGTACAAGGTCTGTGTACAAGATCTGTATACAAGGTGTGTGTACAAGGTGTGTGTACAAGGCGTGTGTACAAGGTGTGTGTACATGGTGTGTGTACAAGGTCTGTGTACAAGGTCTGTGTACAAGGTCTGTGTACATGGTGTGTACAAGGTGTGTGTACAAGGTCTGTGTACAAGGTGTGTGTACAAGGTGTGTGTACAAGGTCTGTGTACAAGGTGTGTGTACAAGGTGTGCGTACATGGTGTGTACAAGGTGTGTGTACAAGGTCTGTGTGTGTACAAGGTGTGTGTACAAGGTCTGTGTGTGTACAAGGTCCATGTACAAGGCCTGTGTACAAGGTGTGTGTACATGGTTTGTGTGTTGTGCACATTTTATCCACATTGTTGGTGTTATCTGCACAAGATGTCCACTTACACCAATGTACAGTGTTGTGTGTAGTAGAGATGTTATAATTGCCCATAAATTTTATATTTTTGTTACCATAGTAACCAAACATGAAAACAGTAGCATAATTACTTTATGTTACTAGTAAACAAGCACACACTAACCTCCACAAGCACACACCAAACCTCCACAAGCACACACCAAACCTCTACAAGCACACACCAAACCTCCACAAGCACACACCAAACCTCCACTTTACATCTACTCATCTTAAATACTGCAATAAATTTTCACAAACCCGATCTTTGTCACGAAATTCACAGAAATAACGTACGTACATCCTGCGAAAATTAAGCACACACAAAACCTCCATAAGCAAATACCAAACCTTTGGACAAGGTAAGCAGCTATGTACACTCCATCAATACACACAAGCACAATTTGCAGACTAGTGCAAGCACACACACACAGTACTATTCATAAAACTCAATGTGCTACACCTTAGTACGTACACACAGGTATTGTTCTATATTAATTCTTGGCAACAACTGGACTGTGTGGCAGTTTGTATGCACTGCGTGTTGCTATCAGCTGCGTGTTGCTATCAGCTGCGTGTTGCTATCAGCTGCGTGTTGCTATCAGCTGCGTGTTGCTATCAGCTGCGTGTTGCTATCAGCTTGTGGAACCAACAGATGAAAGTACGTGTACAAGACACATATTTTTATTTAAAAATTTAAAGATTTAAAAAAACAGCCAGTCAAATGCACACATAGTACAGGCGTGGGTAAGGACGTAGAGTGTTCACTTTCATGAATTGTACCACACATACGTACGTACACACGTACATGCATACGTACATACGTATGTACATGCATACGTACATACGTATGTACATGCATATGCACACATGTACACACATACATACATACACATGTACGTAGATGCATATGTACACACGTACATACACACGTACACACGTACGTACATTCATACGTATGTATACATAATCCCTGACACAGTAGTAATAATTGACAATTATCACTGGTGTGTTCACAAACACGTGAACACACAGGAACACTCGATTCTGAAAGCGGTCTCTTCCTACAGCACGGGGGGGTAATGGGTCAAGGGTCATTGACGATACTTTTGATAATTGAAAATCAAACACACACACGTGGCACAGGAACATACGTACGTATATACCCACAGGGTGACATATGTACATACATATGTACGTATGTCTGTACACACAAGTGACATGTACAGACATACATACGTACAACAACCATGAGAAAATACATAGGACCACCTCACCCCCAAGTGGTGGTCCCCCAAGTGGTGGTCCCCAAGTGGTGGTCCCCCTAGTGGTGGTGGTTCCCTA
>OZ026552.1:145000-157500 GCA_964020155.1 Chondrilla cf. caribensis | reverse complement strand
GGTCATCTGCATACAGTACACAATCGAAATCTGTGTTTCCTGTTAGCGTGGTGAAGTCACTGTCAGCAGTTCAACATGACACACTATGATATTATCAACTTGCAGCCTATGATGTGACTGTCGTTAACCCTTTGTTGATGACATCAGGTACGTATTTGGAGATGTTCCAAGACCGAGTGAAGACACAGCTGGACTCATTGAAACTGTCATACACAACAAGATGACTAGCACCGTGTGTGCTGTGTGTGCTTTGTGTACTGTGTACTGTGTGTACTGTGTCTACTGTATGTACTGTGTGTGTACTATGTGTACTGTGTGTACTATGTGTGCTGTGTGTGCTGTGTGTACTGTGTGTACTGTGTGTGGTGTGTGTACTGTGTGTACTATGTGTACTGTGTGTACTATGTGTACTGTGTGTACTACGTATGTGTACTGTGTGTACTATGTGTACTATGTGTACTATGTGTACTGTGTGTACTGTGTATACTGTGTATACTGTGTGTACTATGTGTACTGTGTGTACTATGTGTACTGTGTGTACTACGTATGTGTACTGTGTGTACTATGTGTACTATGTGTACTATGTGTACTGTGTGTACTACGTATGTGTACTGTGTGTACTATGTGTACTATGTGTACTATGTGTACTGTGTGTACTGTGTATACTGTGTATACTGTGTGTACTATGTGTACTGTGTGTACTATGTGTACTATGTGTACTGTGTATACTGTGTATACTGTGTATACTGTGTGTACTGTGTGTACTGTGTGTACTATGTGTACTATGTGTACTGTGTATACTGTGTATACTGTGTATACTGTGTATACTGTGTGTACTGTGTACTGTGTACTGTATGTGCTGTATGTACTGTGTGTACTGTGTGTACTGTGTGAATAGCCCAACCACCCTACCAGCAGTGTTAACCCAGAGGGGATTACATTGTAGGGTATTCCATTTGATCCTGAGATATTGTACCTTGATTTTAGTGTATGTTCCGCTTAGGTCAGGTTTTATTTTATTAGTATCGACTGTGAATCTCATTTATCCATCAATGAATCTAATTACAGTTGATTGTCTGTTTACATACATTACCCATTGAAGCCCTGTATGGCCTGGACCGTGAGATAATTCATTAGTCAGAAGTTAGTCAAAGGCTTCGCATTTTGTCCCTCTGAAGTCACTCTATATTCTCCATCAGTCATTTTATATCAATTTTGTAATCTCTATTTGACCTGGTCACAGAGGCAGGAGATACAGGTGTAGTGTCCCAGGGGGAGGGGTGGGGGAATGTCTCTTGAGAGGAACCTCCTACAGACTTGGTTGAAATTGTGTATGGTCCGGATTTGACTCACTTAGACAGTGTATGGTCCAGATTTGACTCACTTAGACATACATGTGGAATGGTATAAAGCTGGTTGTGTATTGACTTGGGATCACTTGTGTAGTGAACAACTAATGTGTGCATGCAGACCGGATGTGTGTACTATGTACAAGTGTACAGACCGGATGTGTGTACTACGTATGTACAAGTGTAAAGACCCAATGTGTGTGCTATGTACAAGTGTACAGACTTGTGTACAGACCTGTTTGTACAAACTAGTTGGTGCTACATCCAATTCTGATTGGTCTCCTCCAGTTGAATGAACTCGATGGCATTAGAAAATTAAGAGAGGCTAAGACCTTAAGTCTGGAAGATGTTTTCTTTCTCTACAGAAATGATCCAGTATGTGACTTTCTACTTCCACTCCCCTCACAACCTCCACACCCCTCACTACCTCCACAGCTCTCACTACCACCACAGCTCTCACTACCTCCACACCACTCACTACCTCCACACTTCTCACTACCTCTACACTCCTCTCTACCTTCACACCCCTCACTACCTCCACACCTCTCACTACCTCCACACTCCTCTTTACCTTCACACCCCTCACTACCTCCACCCCCCTCACTACCTCCACAGCTCTCACTACCTCCACACCCCTCACTACCTCCACACCCCTCACTACCTCCACACCCCTCACAACCTCCACACCCCTCACTACCTCCACACCTCTCACTACCACACGTACCTGGATAGCACCCCAGTTATCATGTGGTGTTGAATTACAAGAGATTGAGTGATGCAGCTATCTCACTAGTTCATTACATCTTTCTCCTTCTGTTGAAGGTGAGAATCAAAAGAATGTTGAATGTCCTCAAAATCAAGGAAACAGCTCGCAGTGTGTCCACTGAGGAGGGGGAGGTCCCTTCTGAACCATCAGGTAGGAGCACCTAGTGTGTGTGTGTGTGTGTGTGTGTGTGTGTGTGTGTGTGTGTGTGTGTGTGTGTGTGTGTGTGTTGTGTGTGTGTGTGTGTTGTGTGTGTGTGTGTGTGTGTGTTGTGTGTGTGTGTTGTGTGTGTGTGTGTGTGTGTGTGTGTTGTGTGTGTGTGTGGTGTGTGTGTGTGTGTGTGTAGCTTGTGTGTACATCTTTGGAAAGGTAGTGGTGATTGTAGTGAGAGCTTCAATCCTCTGGTGGACCCATCCATGGAGTGGCTAGTAGTTGTGAATGTGGACCAGCCACTGGGTGTCTGTGTCTCAATGATGAAATGATCCACTGACAGTTTATAGGGTAACTTCCTTTTTGTTAGAGATTCAAAGTGAGAGTGGTAGATATTTGAAGGGACTTCCACAGTTGATGCAATCCATTTTGGAACTACCAGGTGTGTGTGTGTGTGTGTGTGTGTGTGTGTGTGTGTGTGTGTGTGTGTGTGTGTGTGTGTGTGTGTGTGTGTGTGTGTGTGTGTGTGTGTGTGTGTGTGTGTGTGTGTGTGTGTGTGTGTGTGTGTGTGATTACATGTATATATCATGTGACTATCATGTGATTTACAGGTGGAGTATCAGTTTTGGACATTGACACTAGAGATGATGTTGTTCAACAAAAGAGGAACGAGGTTATGACCAACTTCACACACACACACACACACACACACACACACACACACACACACACACACACACACGCACACACACACACACACGCAATACACACGCACACGCACATGCATACACACATTCACGCGCGCGCACATACACATTTGTGAGCACTTCCAGATGCTTTATTGCCTAGACACAACATTTACTACTTGGCAGTTCGTCAATTGCCGCTCCATCAATTCAAATTTTGTGTAATAGCAGCTGTTATTGTGAATACAAGATCTTGTTTACTATTGTTCACTTGTTTATTTGCTTGTTTACAACAGATGGCAGACCTAGTGACTGACAGCATGGACATAGAGGAGTACATATCGTTTTCTAAACTGAGGAAAGTGAACTATTGTGAGTGTACACACTGTAGTTCTGGTGATCGGAGTTATACAGAGTTATGCAGACCTAATACTTGATATACAGAGTTATGCAGATCAAATCCTTGGTATACAGAATTATGTAAACATGCCATGCTAAATATTATATTGTTGTCATACAGAGTTATGCCAAGTTATCCCCACCTCACAACACACCTCCCCACCTCACAACACATCCCTTGCTCCCCACCTTACAACAAACCTCACAACACACCTCACAACACACCTCCCACCTCACAACACACCTCCCCACCTCACAACACACCTCCCCACCTAACAACACACCTCCCCACCTCACAACTCACCTCCCCACCTCACAACTCACCTCCCACAACACACCTCATTGCTCCCCACCTCACAACACACCTCCCCACCTCACAACACACCTCCCCACCTCACAACACACCTCCTTGCTCCCCACCTCACAACACACCTCCTTGCTCCTCACCTCACAACACACCTCACAACACACCTCCTTGCTCCCCACCTCACAACACACCTCCTTGCTCTCCACCTCACAACACACCTCCTTGCTCCCCACCTCACAACACGCCTCCTTGCTCTCCACCTCACAACACACCTCCCCACCTCACAACACACCTCCTTGCTCCCCACCTCACAACACACCTCCTTGCTCCCCACCTCACAACACACCTCACAACACACCTCCTTGCTCCCCACCTCACAACACACCTCCTTGCTCTCCACCTCACAACACACCTCCTTGCTCCCCACCTCACAACACGCCTCCTTGCTCTCCACCTCACAACACACCTCCCCACCTCACAACACACCTCCTTGCTCCCCACCTCACAACACACCTCCTTGCTCCCCACCTCACAACACACCTCCTTGCTCTCCACCTCACAACACACCTCCTTGCTCCCCACCTCACAACACACCTCCTTGCTCTCCACCTCACAACACACCTCCCCACCTCACAACACACCTCCTTGCTCTCCACCTCACAACACACCTCCCCACCTCACAACACACCTCCTTGCTCTCCACCTCACAACACACCTCCCCACCTCACAACACACCTTGCTCTCCACCTCACAACACACCTCCCCACCTCACAACACACCTCCTTGCTCTCCACCTGCAGACAAGGACCAGAAGAAGTTCAAGGACTGGCTGCATCATCCCGTCATTCTTGAGCCTAAACTACCTCCGTCTGTTCTGGAAGCCATTGGTCATGTCTGCTATGAAATCACTCGAGAGGTGGGGATTTAGGCCACTGGAGAGGTGGGGATTTAGGCCACTGGAGAGGTGGGGATTTGGTCCTCCAGAGAGAGGTGGGGATTTGGTCCTCCAGAGAGGTGGGGATTTAGGCCACTGGAGAGGTGGGGATTTAGATCACTATTGAGTTTATGCAAATTTATTTACATTTGCAGTGTGTACCATAGAGCTTAGACCATAGAGCTTAGACCATAGAGCTTAGACCATAGAGCTTAGACCATAGAGCTTAGGCCATAGAGCTTAGACCATAGAGCTTAGGCCATAGAGCTTAGACCATAGAGCTTAGACCATAGAGCTTAGACCATAGAGCTTAGGCCATAGAGCTTAGACCATAGAGCTTAGGCCATAGAGCTTAGACCATAGAGCTTAGACCATAGAGCTTAGACCATAGAGCGTAGACCATAGAGCTTAGACCATAGAGCTTAGACCATAGAGCTAAGACCATAGAGCTTAGGCCATAGAGCTTAGGCCATAGAGCTTAGGCCATAGAGCTTAGACCATAGAGCTTAGACCATAGAGCGTAGACCATAGAGCTTAGACCATAGAGCTTAGACCATAGAGCTTAGGCCATAGAGCTTAGACCATAGAGCTAAGACCATAGAGCTTAGACCGTAGAGCTTAGACCATAGAGCTTAGACCATAGAGCTTCTCTCTTTGGTGACTAGTTTGTTGAAGACTGTTTGATGGTCAAAGCTGAAGGTTACCGTGATGATGTACCAAAGCTGTTGCCAAGGGAACAGGTGTATCAAGCAACCAATGAGATAACCAGTTATAGTCACATGATTTCTCACACACAACAACAACAACAACAACAACAACATATCCTTGGTATTCAACCATCCCATGTTAACGAGGTCTTAAGACGACAATCAAGTGGAGTGTCAATGTTTCAGGTATGTAACCACCCTGACTGTCAAGGAGTGATTTAACTAACAATTATTACAGGGGAACCTCTCTAATACGAACCTCTGAAATGTGGAAACCTCTGTAATAAGGACACCATTCTGCGTCCCAGTGTAGTACTGTAGTGTATTAAATGACCTCTGAAATGTGGAAACCTCTGTAACAAGGACTAAACTTAAGGCCCCAAAGTGTCCATAATAGAGAGGTTCCAGTGTACTTTATATTGTTCGATTAGTGTACACAGACTTAATACCAACCATGTACTGTATAATATTGTACTTTCCATTCTCTACATGCAGCCTTTGTGGTGAGATTGTGTTCAAACTGCTATCTATAATGTGATGTTCATGTGACCATGTGTATTATATTTATTATATCAGTTTTTATATGTGGTACATACATGCAGTGTATGTATAAAATTGATATTGCAATCCTATTATAATATACAAATGTTAGTGTAGTGTGTGACTACATATAGACAACTCAAATTTTAAAATAATTGCACATGTTACATTTAATACTACATCCATTGAAATTAAGTCACCATACATACACAAAATTAATAATAATTAATAGTAATTAATAATAATTAATAATAATAGTATTTACAATGCATGTAACAATAATAATAATACACTAGGTACAGATGAGTTACAAAAGTAAAACATAATATATTCAAGAAGCTCAGGGTAGATTTTAACACATGTACATCTATCGGAGCTCTATAACTCCTCATATGTATGTATGTACATCACAATAGAATTGTGTCACATGTACATCACATGCACATGACCATAAGATAAAACACTGAAGTGTAAACATTAAAGTGAGTTTGAGTGGAAAGCCGAAACAAAGGCAGTGGAAATGTGTTCAGCTGCATGAGCTCGCTCATAGCATGGTGACATGACCTCAATCATTCCATCAAGTATACGTGCACACCTCCCCACCACCAGAGTGTAGACATCCTCCGAATATGAACAGCCTCTTCTCCTTGCTGATTGGGACAATGGAGGGACGCTTTCTGGCTTCCAGTGTTTCACAAAGCTTATCCCAGCACCGCCTCAGTGGGTCATAGGCGAACATGGACACCACAGGACGATTAAGACTGTCCCATCCTCCAACAGACACAAGATTGTTGTCATAAGATGCCAAGCCAGAATTCTTGTAAGGGGCAGTGCAGCACTTCTTCCACTTGATAGCATCTCTGGCAGTGTCTGTAGCCACGATGTTCTCTACTTCAGAGATCTTGGTTTCGTAGAGTACATTCTCTGTACCATTGCCAAATCCAACAAAGACGGAGTGTTCAGTAACAGCTGCTTGAAGATGGTTGGATGGGATGGGGAAAGTCCCAACCTCCACCCACTGTCGTTGAGGGGAGGATGTATCCAACATTTCAATGGATGCCATGGGGTTGAGTTCCACTGCTATTCCTCCAATCACCAGGATACGGTTGCCAATGGTTACAGCTACTGCATCTGCTCGGCCATTTCTCAGAGGCGGCAAATGCTGGTGTTGCCATTCAGGTTTGGTCTCCATCCGAGTCAGCGAGACGATGTCTTTAGTGAACGCATCACGCGATGTGCCTTTCATCCAATCTCCTCCAATGACATGGAGACCACCTTTGGCTACAGTTACAGCAAATGCCGTCCTCTGCCGTCCTCCATCAAAAGGGACTCCACTCCACCTGTTCTCCCTGGGATGGAACACAAAGATACCCGTACTGTACTCCTGCTGGTCGAGAATCATTATCTTCCCTTCAAAGTACACGGCAACTGGAGAGTGTGATGGTCTTGGGATGGCAGGGAGTTTTTCCCATTTGGCATCCTGAAAGACAAGAGCTATTGTCATTAAACAGCTATCGAGACAGTTTGTACATATGCATACAATGCAACGTACTGTATGCACTAACTGTACACAATGTACTTCATATACAGTGCAAACTATACCTTCAGTGTGTGAGGAGGAGGTTCTTGTTTTTCTTGCAGCACTTTAACAACCTGTAGCAATGATATATTATGTATGTATCCACTATAACTGGAGTATTGTCAACCAGGCAGATTTCACACATACGCACGCATACACGCTTACACACTTACACGCACGCACACACACACACGCACGCACACACATACACACACACACATACACACACATACACACACACACACACACACACACACACACACACGGCTCACTCACACTCATTTTGTCAATCTCATCAAAATCCTCAATCTTGTCTGTCTGCACACCCTGTGTTGCCATGGTAACAGGTTCCTAAAGTGATGGTGAACCAAACTAAGGCTGAGGCAAGTACCAGAGCCACTGTGTATCAGAAGATGTATTCACTCCGTATGCAAACACACACAAGCACACACCGAACACACACACCCACACACACACCGAACACACCCACACACACCGAACACACCCACACACACCGAACACACCCACACACACACACAGAGATACGCACACACACATGCACAAACACACACACACACACACACATGGCTCACTCACACTCACTTTGTCAATCTCAACAAAATCCTCGATCTTGTCCGTCTGCACACCCTGTGATGCCATGGCAACAGGTTCCTGAAGTGATGGTGAACCAAACTAAGGCTGAGGCAAGTACCAGAGCCACTGTGTATCAGAAGATGTATTTACTCCGTATGCAAACAGGCATACAAGCACGCACACAACACACACACACACACACACACACACACACACACACACACACACACACACACACACACACACACACACACACACACACACACACACACACACACACACACACACACACACACACACACACACACACACACACACACACACACACACACACACACACACACACACACACACACACACACACACACACACACACACACACACACACACACACACACAGCCTCCTGGCAGTCAGTGGTCTGGGAGGAATTGCATGTGTGAATATTCGGTCCAGATTCCCCCATCCTCCACTATTTCCTGATACCAATATTATCCAACAGTAATAGATATTCAGTTCATCCACCAAACACAACTCATTAATCCGCCACGTTTTTTGAAAAAAGTTTTGGCAGATTGACAAGATTTCACTGTGCACCACATGTATGTACGTACATGTACACAGACCTCATTATTAGATTTTTGCTTCTTTGTCGATTCCTCTACTAGGATTCTCAGCTTGTCCTCAACACCTTCTGAAGGCAAGTCTTTTTGTTCCAAAAGTTGCTTCAACCATAACCAGTGTTCTTCATCAGTGGATACTTCCATCTTCTCCTTTTCCTACAACCAGGGGGTTGGGCAAATGCAATAAATTCATATCAATAGTAGAAATAAACTCTCCAAATAAACTGCTTACAAAATCCATGGTGTGTCCACTCTTCCCAGCAACAGCTGCTTGTAGCTCCTGATTCTGCACTTCTAATTTCAAGTTTTCCCTTACTAGGTCCTCATATTTCGTTTCCAACCGCATTAACTTCACGATTGCTTTGTTTCTATCCTCTAATGCTTTCTTTTTCACGATTGTTTCTTCTTGGAGCTTCAATTGACACGAAATCAACAAATGTCTGTCGTGAGACTGCTCTTCTTCCAGCTGAAGGAATAAGCAATTCATTTCCATGAATAGACACTGCACACGGCTCACGGCTCACTCACACTCACTTTGTCAATCTCATCAAAATCCTCAATCTTGTCTGTCTGCACACCCTGTGATGCCATGGTAACAGGTTCCTGAAGTGATGGTGAACCAAACTAAGGCTGAGGTAAGTACCAGAGCCACTGTGTATCAGAAGATGTATTCACTCCGTATGCAAACAGGCAAACAAGCACGCACACACAGACATGCACACACACACACATCACCACGCACATATAGAGACTGACATACGTATATGCACCTATAGTATTGCTATATATACACAGTACACTGTTCACACACGTACGTACGTATACAGTCATTTGCACATTTCCTGTCAACTGCATATGCTAACATTGTGAACTGATCTCTTGCGTTCATGACTCTTCCTCCTGTGATCTGTTGGTTCTTTGTTGTTCTTCTCAAACTTAACAACCATCCTCGGCACGTGTATTGGACCAGTGTTCTCTGATTCCTTGTCCTATACAAAGGCATAATCACACATGATTACGGTATCTGTACAGCTATATACACTGCGCTTATATGTGTCTCATATTTATGAAAACTGTATGCACACGCACACACACAGACACACAACATTTGAGACACAAAAACTACCAAAACCAGGAGTTTATAACACACCTGAGACTGTGAATGTTGTGTGTTGTCATAGTAACAAGGTGGAGTCAAAAGAACTGTTCACAGGAAGAAAACAACACAGAGGGTAAAGTACATGCAGTAAACCATATTATGCACATTAATTAGCCACACCTCCATAAACACCAGTCTCGGACAACATCGATCACACACACAGTACAGTGAGGTATTAATACAAGTCTGTATGTCCATACACCATACCAGACAAACCACGTCCATAATACGTGTATGTTCATAGGGAATAGTATTTGCAGTAATGGCATTCATTATTATGCAAATTAATTTTGCCACACCTCCACAAACATCAGCTTCCGACAACAACATCACCCATACAGAGGGTAATCTTCACAGGCAGAACGCCGTAAAAATGCTACAAGAATTTACCATGTGGAGAATGATTACATGTTAAAACTCCATAAACATATAGCTTCGGAAGTAGATAGGTTCTCTAGTTTCCGAGAAAGCCTCTTTAAGTGTCCGAATAAAGACGCTGCCCCGCGGTATTTGACGAGAATATATTTCTCCATATTTTCAACCTGTCCTCCCAAAAGTGAGCTCTAGGCATGACGAAAACCCGCAACTAGCAACGAGCGCATGTACTTGTACATGTAGCCAACCTGGAGAGGTCTGCGAACTCCTCGTACACTCCGCTTCTGCTCTTGTCATGTGATGGCGAAGCGATTGGGCTGCATAACTATAATCATGTCGTTCCAACACTCCAATGAAGTGCCAGAAAGCTTCCGGACTCTTCTTGGTGTAATCAATCAGCTTGTCGGTCTGGCGTATACCTATAAGGCTGCGCAACTCAGAAGTCTCCACGGGTGTAAGATAGCCACCACAGACGTCCTGTAAATCCGGCCAGATGACATCCACCACACTTTCTATTAAAAATTTGCGAAGAAACTGTCTTTTTTTCTCCAAAATCTCCGCATACCGATAGGCCAGGTCGCCCATCCCTCACCCCATCCCTAAAGCGAATCACGACTCGATAATAATTTTAGTCAACAGAAACCACGCCCATTACTGTAATAATAATTTCGTATACTTTTGTTTACTACTGTTCTGCATGTAGGTGTGTACATGAATATACTCCCGTATACTCATGTAACTACCTCAATGTACTAAGGATGGGTGTAGTAGTGCACTCCCCCAACATGGCACTGTACACAACGCATGTCCTTAGGAACCACCTCACACTTGAGTGTACATGCAGAGATATGAGGGTCTTCGCTGCAACTTCCTAGCTAGTACCACAGCTAGTACCACAGCTAGTACCACAGCTAGCACCACAGCTAGTACCACAGCTAGTACCACAGCTAGTACCACAGCTAGTACCACAGCTAGTACCACAGCTAGTACCACAGCTAGTACCACAGCTTGTACCACAGCTAGTACCACAGCTTGTACCACAGCTAGTACTGTACAGACAGTGTTGAACAAAATATCACGAACTTGAGCACACATGTAGACTGTTTCTTATCCTTAAAAATGAGATTAAAAATATAGAAAAGAAGCAAACACGCGGGTTATTGCGATACACTAAACAGCTGTAATACTTGAAGTTTTTGTTCCTTGGATCGGCATCTTAGAATGAATCTACATGCTTTGATGGAGCCCATATGAGCGCTGAACAACTGCCACATGTTAGTGACCCCTGGGGGGTGGGGAGGGGAGGGAAGTATGGTAAACACACACACACACACACACACACACACACACACACACACACACACACACACACACACACACACACAGTATACTAGAGCATGGAAGCACTACCAAGGGTGACGCTTTAAGTGGTCAGACTACACAATCGCAGATACTAAGGGGACACACCATGTTGACAGAAATGCGACAACCACAATGACAACAACAAAAGAGGATTTATATGCACAAATCCACCACAAACAAGTATGGTTGTGGTGGATTTGTTGTGGACAGTTGTGAGATGCAATGATACCCACAAAAATTGTTTTAAAAATAACCCATTCCTCCACACAAAATGTATAATGGAATGGATGACTCACGTACTCTCTCACAGTATGTACAGATACTAACCATCTGAGTCCGGGAGAGCCCTGGCCACACATGTGCTGCAGAGAAGTACAGTCTTGAACTTCACCTCATCCAGTGGGACAGAACTTGATGGAACAACAGAGTTCAGTGAAGTCTGAGTGGGAGGGGCAGAGGGAGGGGCAGTGGGAGGGGCGGAGAGAGGTGGAGTGGGAGGGGCACAGAGGTGGAGTGGGAGGGGCAGAGAGAGGTGGAGTGGGATGGGCAGAGAGAGGTGGAGGGGGAGGGGCAGTGTATGGAGTAATACAACAAAGTACAAACATAGTATGACAGACACATATCACATGACAGTCATGTGACACTCACCCTGGACGTCTTTCTTCTCTTCTTCTCAACAACAAACAACAATACCAAAGCTCGGAACACTGAAGGACAGGATGACAGCATCAGTTTGTAGGAGCAAGAAATTTAGGTGCATCTGGACATTGCAGTGTTCCAAGATGATGCAGGGAACACACCACACAGTACATACTGAAGAACTAACCAAAGCATTCAATATCTGGTCCTTGTCCCTTCTTCCAACCTTTGCTGAGCTCATCCACCGGGTTGAGCCAGGTGAACAGCCCCCTGAACCTCAAGCACTGGACACTGACACTTTGACTCAACTACAAGAAGGGACGATCACCATTCACA
>OZ026552.1:47500-140000 GCA_964020155.1 Chondrilla cf. caribensis | reverse complement strand
CATCACTGAAGGATCCTTCACCGCGAGACACGACAGGTGATGGGGTAGTGCGAAGAGGCTGGCTGTCGGAGACCATCTTGTCCAAGGTGATGTTCTTGGAGAGTTCTCGTAGGATTTGGTCGAACTGGGAGGTTGGGCTCTCAACACCGGAGAACGTGTCAAACAGGGCTGTGAACCGGGGGGAACTCGTGTCTGAGTTAAAGGACGTGGGTGACAATAGCTCCCCAGGGGCAGGTGACAGGGGGAGGTTTGGGGGATTGAGTGAGGAGTTGGACCGGGGTGAGGACAGTGAGAGCCGATCTGGTTGTGACGAGGATACACTGCCAACATGTGGGCTTGTAGAGTCCCCTTCAGTGTCTTCTTCTTCCTCAACCTCAGGAATGTCGTGGAGGGTGAAGTTGTGCAACAAGGAGGTGCTTGTCTTGTTGGGGGACGTCCACTGCAGATCCCCCTCACCAATCTCCTCCACTTGGCAGGTGCTGGTCCCTTCCTCTCCGTCACCCTCTGAGAGATCGTCGATGTTTGTTATCATGTTGTCTTCCTCCGAACTGGCCATGCTGGATAGGGATCTTCCCTCCAATACATCATCAACATGGTTGACATTCACAGTATTGTGGTTACCATGGTGAACACTGTGTGCGGTTAGTGAATCTATAATCTCAGGTGTGTCCTCTCCACCAGTAGGCGGGCTTATGTTGGTGGGCGTGGTAAACTCATTCAAGGGTACCGTTCCAACCATAGTGGGCGTGGTGATCATATTTGAGGGTGTGGTACCAACTATAATGGGTGTGGCCGTCAAATTTGAGGGTGTGGTTCCAAACGCAATGGGCGTAGTGGTCCCATTTGAGGGTGTGGTCCTGTACACATATTCAGTGGTCGACGTACGGTCATTATGATGGTAGCTGCCGACACCATCAGCAACAACTGGCTGTGTTCTGTAAGGAACCACACCTTCTGGCTGGAGGGAGGCGTGGTCGGAAGGAGGGGGAGGGGCAGGTGGGAGGGAGCTCACAGCAGATGGTGATATGGTCCCATAATTGGCCTTGATCCCCACAGACAAAGGCTATGGACAAAAGAAAAACACATTGATTACAAACGTAAAAGGGGAGAACCCCTGTCCAGGAGGTAGTACCCATCAGGTGGAGGTAATTTCCCTTCCAGTGGAAGTATTTCCCTTCTGATGAAGGTGATATCCCTTATTGACTCCGGTAACCAACTCTCGGTCAGCCCTCACATGATATACTCGCACATTACAACTACACCAACGATAAGAACTGACCGTACATCCAGCAAGAAACTTCAATGTGTCTCTTTCTGAGGAGAAGTTCAGCCCCCACACCTTCTCCTGCTGCTCGTCTTTCCAAAACACAAAATTTGCGCTGATCTTCCTGAGCCTCACCCGAGGGACTTCTATGAAAGAGGAGAACTCTCTACCATCCAACCCACTGGCCATGACTTGGTACAAGTAGAACGCTTCCGACTCCTGGAGGGTGAGGGGTGGGTGAGGAGTGAGTGGTGTGGGTGAGGAGTGAGCGATGTGGGTGAGGAGTGAGTGGTGTGGGTGAGGAGTGAGTGGTGTGGGCGAGGAGTGAGTGATGTGGGTGAGGAGTGAGTGGTGTGGGTGAGGAGTGAGCGATGTGGGTGAGGAGTTGCAGAAGACAGTACTGGAAGGTGAGGGAGACATGAAATCTCAAGGTTACACTCATGGAGAGGAAGCATGCCAAAGCAGTGGTAATGAGCTATGAATATCATTATGTCCCAACAGGAGAGCCAGTGTTCATAACTCAAAACCACGAGATAACATCCTCCTCTACAACCAGTCAACACTCCTCACTACATCCTCCTCTACAACCAGTCAACACTCCTCACTACATCCTCCTCTACAACCAGTCAACACTCCTCACTACATCCACTGCATCCTTGCTCTAGTAGTTGTACTTGTATAATACACACACGCATACATGCAGGCATGCATGCACACACGCATGCACGCACGCACACACACACACACACACCACACACACACACACATACACACACACACACACACACACACACACACACACACACACACACACACACAAACACACACACACACACACACACACACACACACACACACACAGTCTCCTTCCATCTCAGTAAAATGATCAACTTCACCACATTGACCACACTTCCAAGTACCATACTGTGCCACACACAACGTGTCCACATGTATAACAACATCACTAATTTAGGTTTTTATAGCAGGGCTGAGTTTGAAGGTCAATTAATAAGTTATGTTAAAGAGCTAGTAGCGGTGTTGATGGCAAGACACACCTTGATACAGTAGAGGTAAACAAATACAGAGTCCTTCAACCAAGGGGTCCACTGCCCTATCTCCCCCAACTGCGCTCCTTCGAAGGACAACACCATCACGTGTGCTTTCACCCTGGGAACAATAACAACAACAACAACAACATCAAGAGCAAAGCAACTGAAAACAAACACACAAACACTCTAAAAACATTGAAATATCCACACAGCCATGAGGTAAACGTGTCTATTTTCGGACAGCTACTCTTCAGCCGTATTATTTTCAAGAAATGGTTGCTTGAAGCTTGCACGGCAATCCTCGCACACCAAGCTAGAGAGGATCCCGAGGTGAGGGTCACTGCTGATCGAGCTGGGGCGGATAGCGAACTGCCGGGGAGTACGGTCTGTCCGAAATTTGGCGCGTTTACCTTACAAACACTCATACAACAGAGCATCGTTGCCAGCTCAGAGAGCGTCCCCACCTCAGTACGTGGCGCTTCGGACCGGAACCTTCCTGAAGAGAGGATTTCACTCCAGACGTGTATCCGAGTAGCTCTATTCCTCCACTTTCCGATGAAGAGCAGCAGCCGCCCATGGTCTGTTACGACACTGACGAATAAGGATGAATTTTCTTCTCATCGAAATGGGCTTCAGATGTGGCATGCAAATCGTGCAGACGATTCCGAGTCTTGTCAGATTTGTGGGTGGCTATCCGTTTTCGCGTTCGTCTACGTGTAATTCGCGTCTTAGGATCAGTCAAATCTAGTCTAGCTAGCTAGCCCGTTCCCGCACACGCGCCCTACGGGCGTTAAGAGCGGGAGACGTAGGGCGCGTGTGCGGGGACGGGCTAGCTAGCTAGACTAAGTCAAATCATACTCTATACCATAGATACTCGACCCTTCTATTATTACCGCTAGTATCTATGGTCAAATTCGGATGCATACACATCCTCCTGGGTGTGGTATAGGCCTCGTGGTGACCAGCAAAAAGAGGGGAAGCCATTATTGATTTAACATTGGTGTATAATACTATACAAAACAAAACGAAGAAAAAAAGGAGTTAGTAAACATGGAGATTTCATTTTATTTTAAGGGGAGGGGTGTAATCAAAACCAAACTCACCAACACAATTTCAGAAGCATGCACACCCTGCGAGTGTGCTATAGGCCTCGTGGTGACAAGCAAAAAATGTCAAATTTTATCACTGGTCACCATGGCCTCTCCTGTGTGCACAGGATGCATTATAGCTCAAATACAGATGCATGTACACACTCCTGGATCTAGTACAGTCCTTCTGATAACAAAAAATATGTTGTGTCCTTGATCAAAAATTCTCCCCGATGTCCATATGGCACATATAATATTGCATATACGTTTGTATGTACATTCCAATATAAGTGTAATACGCCTTGTGGTGATCACTCAGGTAATTTCACATCCCATTGCTGAATGCCAAGGGCTGCCCAGTGTTCATACCGAACTCACCAACACAATTACAGGTGCATGCACACCCACTTGAGTGTGCTATAGGCCTCGTGGTGACAAGCAAAAAAGCCAAATATTTTTTTCTGGTCACCACGGCCTCTCCTGTGTGCACATGATGCATCATAGCTCAAATACGGGTGCATGGACACACCTCTGGAACTAGTACGGTCCTTCTGATAACAAAAATGATATGTTATATATATTGCTGGTCAAAAATTCTCCCCATTGTCCATATGGCACAAATATAATATTGCACATACTTTTGTATGTACATTCCAATATAAGTGTATTAATACACCTTGTGGTGATCACTCGAGTAATTTAACATCCCGTTGCTGATCACCAGGGGCTGCCCAGTGTCCATACCAAACTCACCAACACAATTTCGGATGCACACACACCCTCCGGAATGTGCTATATGCCTTGTGGTGACAAGCAAAAAATGGCAATTTTTTCCCTTGTCACCAGGCCCCTCCTGTGTGCACATAATGCATCATAGCACAAATACGGATGTACAGACACACTCCTGGAACTAGTACGGCCCTTCTGATAAAAAATGGTGCATTTTGTCACTAATCAAAAATTCTCCCCAGTGCCCATATGGCACATAGCATTATACATTTGTATGTACATTCCAATATAAGTGTTATAGATCTTGTGGTGATCACTCAGGTATTGTTACATTATGTTGCTGGTCACCATGGGCTGCCCAGTGTCTAAACACCATTGAATTTACCTTTGATTGTGCATATACTCTATATCATAATTGATGCACATTGATGAAAATTGACTGTGATAGCTGAAAATTAACAATTATTCTGAAATCAAAATTAATGTACTACCACTCCTATATATTGAAAATACATTAAGCACCTTCGAATGTAGCTGGGGTTACAGGTTAGCTACAAAGGTGGGAATTGTTTCACAAGTTAGTTCACGTCCCCAGCTATATCTGTCTAAAATTTCAAGTTGACATGCCCACTCCCCCATGAGCTATGAAAAATGGTGCTTAACGTTTTCTCTCCTATACTCTCCAATACATTGAAAATACATTAAGCACCTTCGAATGTAGCTGGGGTTACGGGTTAGCTACAAAGGTGGGAATTGTTTCACAAGTTAGTTCATGTCCCCAGCTATATCTGTCTAAAATTTCAAGTTGACACACCCACTTCCCCACGAGCTATGAAAAAAGGTGCTTAACGTTTTCTTTCCTATACTCTCCTATACATTGAAAATACATTAAGCACCTTCGAATGTAACTGGGGTTACAGGTTAGCTACGAAGGTGGGAATTGTTTCACAAGTTAGTTCACGTCCCCAGCTACATCTGTCTAAAATTTTAAGTTGACACGCCCACTTCCCCATGAGCTATGAAAAATGGTGCTTAATGTTTTCTCTCCTATACTCTCCTATACATTGAAAATACATTAAGCACCTTCGAATGTAGCTGGGGTTACGGGTTAGCTACGAAGGTGGGAATTGTTTCACAAGTTAGTTCACGTCCCCAGCTATATCTGTCTAAAATTTCAAGTTGACACGCCCACTTCCCCATAAGCTATGAAAAAAGGTGCTTAACGTTTTCTCTCCCATACTCTCCTATACATTGAAAATACATTAAGCACCTTCGAATGTAGCTGGGGTTACGGGTTAGCTACGAATCACGTCCCCAGCTATATCTGTCTAAAATTTCAAGTTGACACGCCCACTCCCCCATGAGCTATGAAAAATGGTGCTTAACATTTTCTTTCCTATACTCTCCTATACATTGAAAATACATTAAGCACCTTCGAATGTAGCTGGGGTTACGGGTTAGCTACGAAGGTAGGAATTGTTTAACAAGTTAACTCATGTCCCCAGCTAGATAGGTCTAAAATTTCAAGTTGACACGCCCACTCCCCCATGAGCTATGAAAAAAGGTGCTTAACGTTTTCTCTCCTATACTCTCCAATACATTGAAAATACATTAAGCACCTTCGAATGTAGCTGGGGTTACGGGTTAGCTACGAAGGTAGGAATTGTTTAACAAGTTAACTCATGTCCCCAGCTAGATAGGTCTAAAATTTCAAGTTGACACGCCCACTCCCCCATGAGCTATGAAAAAAGGTGCTTAACGTTTTCTCTCCTATACTCTGAGTCTAAATGTTGCTAAAATTAATAGGCCAAATTATTCGAATTATTTCCACACTACCACACTACCTATAAAGTGTACAACTCATTTCGTTCAGAATCACGATTCCAAGCTAGTGGCTGGTGATATGTGAAGTCCATTCTCGCTGTATACTTATTACTGTTCACTACATGTTCATGTTACCAGTCACCAAATAGTAATTTAATCAATCCCCTTATAAAAATGTAAGAACATAAGTAAAGTTGACTTGTGAGAACATTCTACCTCCTCAAAATGTTCTGGAGTGTATTATCGCATTAAACTCTCAGTACACTGCATGTACATTGACATTGCTGCTGGTAACATAGAAGTTGTCAAGGTCCTTGACTGCTCTGCAAATACACTTGAGTACAGTAGTTATACGGAACATATTTCTATTGTAGTGATTACGTTCGTCTACACCCTTCACATCTATATAAGATTGCTTTCATGAAAAAAGGTTAGGTCGTCTGTGGTTCACTGTGCGATCTACATGCGAGATGTAGCAACTCCGAGGACACATGGAAGGATACCTGCTGTGAACATCGAAATCGGATCAAATGCAATTTTAGCAAGTTGATGGCTAGTCTGATGCGGCCCAGACCCATCTGGCCTCCATTTTGGGTCTGGGCTATAACAGACTGGTTGATGGCTATAACAGACTGGTTGATGGCTATAACAGACTGGTTGATGGCTATAACAGACTGGTTGATGGCTATAACAGACTGGTTGATGGCAGTTAACCGTCAGAAATAGAACTAGTCCATCCCCATCACACAGTGTGTTGCACCCAGGAGACATCTTGTAGCACATGCAGAGGGGATTACTGGACATCCCTCCCAAAGAATAGCATTAAAATCTATCTGGATATCATTAATATCTACACTAGACTATAAATTATATTACTTCAATAGTGATTACCTATAACCCCAATAGTATTAACTAGCTAGGGACAATTCCCTAGGGGCAAATTTCTGCCATCCGCAATAGTCTGGCTCTGCGAGACTACCACAATGCAGCCTGCCTTTCGGACACCAGGAACTGTTGGAAGAGGAGAATTTAGGAGACTTCTTGTATCTCGCGTCAGGTTAGTAGACGGAGAAGAACGTTGTTATAAGTCAGCTGTTCCTCACAGGAAAGCATCCACGAGAGTGAAATTGGGTAGGAGAAAGACGAGAAAGAGCGAATTGGAACCGTCCTCATCAGGAGTAGCTTCTAATGACGATGTAGCCGACTGTGAGGTCTCGTTTTACGGTGATTCGGAGAAGGTCGACGATAGAGGATTGAAGTACCCAATATCATTTGATGCCGAGAGTACAGAGGGCTACGAAGGACGTTATTATGTTTACAGGAGCCATAACTTGACAATGGAATTACCCAGTGTTACCACCGGTGTGTGTGCGTGTGTGTGCGTGTGTGCGTGTGCGTGTGTGTGTGTGTGTGTGTGTGTGTGTGTGTGTGTGTGCGTTCGTGTGTGTGTGTGTGTGCGTGTGTGTGTGTGCGTGTGCGTGTGCGTGTGCGTGCGTGTGTGTGTGTGTGTGTGTGTGTGCGTGTGTGTGTGTGTGTGCATGTGTGTGTGTGCGTGTGCGCGCGCGCGCGTGTGTGTGTGTGTGTGTGCGTGCATGCGTTATTGTGTGTGTGTGTGTGTGTGTGTGTGTGTGTGTGTGTGTGTGTGTGTGCGTGCATACGTTAGTATGTGTGTGTCCCCTTCTCCGTAGACCCTAGATATCTAGGGTCTATGCCCCTCCCATCCACTTTTCATGCAGCCCCTCCCATCCACTCACCAGCCCCTCCCATCCACTCACCAGCCCCTCCCATCCACACTCAGTTCTCAGTGAAACACAACCCTCTGGATCTTATTTTGCTTTGAAGAAATGGAGACAGTCCATTGAAGACAATCACGGGGAGGGCTCCTTCCATCACTACAGGGAGAAACTGCTGCACAGAGGAACGCACTTCCACAAGGTGCTGAGCATGCTGCTGTGTACTCCAGTGATGTGTACTAGCCCACTATAGACCCCTAGTACACACGTATACAGTTGTCCTCAAGTACATATAGTGCATAGTGTATGGTTAGTGGTAGATGGTACTTGACTGGTAGTACTCTGCTCTTCAGTTATTAGAGGAATTGCTCTCTCTAAAACTGAAAACAGCTGGTACACCTGAGACGTCTGGTACACCTGAGATGTCTGGTACATCTGAGATGTCTGGTACACCTGAGACGTCTGGTACACCTGAGATGTCTGGTACATCTGAGATGTCTGGTACATCTGAGACGTCTGGTACACCTGAGACATCTGGTACAGCTGTGTTTGCTAGTGACAATTGCTTGGAAATGGAGCAAAAAGTAGAAAATTACAACATTCCAGAAGTAATCGAACTCAACATATGCACTCATCTCCTTCCAATTCACTCACACACACACACACACGTACACACAGTACACACACACACACACACACACACACACACACACACACGCACACACACACACACACACACACACACACACACACACACACACACACACACACACACACATACACACACACATGCCATACCAACTCATCACTCACACCATTCAGTTAACCCCTCCTCCAGATGGACCACGATCCCCACTTACTCCACCAGAGTGTCCGCAGTGTCATTTCCGACATCAGTGATATCTTGTCTCTGGAGAGCGTGGTGGTCCATCTCGGACTGGGCTACATGGGGAGAGTGGACTGCATCGCCAAATACCAGTTAGTTCTCAGTCAGTGCTACGACCAGCACTGTGTGTGTGACAGGACCAGTTGATGTGTTACAAGTGCCTGGTTGGTAGCTAGTACAGGCTGTGGCTGTAAGCACAGACCTCAGTAGTGAGTGGCTGTAAGCACACAGCTCAGTAGTGAGTGGCGGTAAGCACACACCTCAGTAGTGAGTGGCTGTAAGCACACAGCTCAGTAGTGAGTGGCTGTAAGCACACAGCTCAGTAGTGAGTGGCTGTAAGCACACACCTCAGTAGTGAGTGGCTGTAAGCACACACCTCAGTAGTGAGTGGCTGTAAGCACACACCTCAGTAGTGAGTGGCTGTAAGCACACACCTCAGTATTGAGTGGCTGTAAGCACACACCTCAGTAGTGAGTGGCCGTAAGCACACACCTCAGTAGTGAGTGGCTGTAAGCACACACCTTAGTATTGAGTGGCCGTAAGCACACACCTCAGTAGTGAGTGGCCGTAAGCACACAGCTCAGTATTGAGTGGCTGTAAGCACACACCTCAGTAGTGAGTGGCCGTAAGCACACACCTCAGTAGTGAGTGGCTGTAAGCACACACCTCAGTATTGAGTGGCTGTAAGCACACACCTCAGTAGTGAGTGGCCGTAAGCACACACCTCAGTAGTGAGTGGCTGTAAGCACACATCTCAGTATTGAGTGGCTGTGAGCCTGTGCTGAAGGTGTTGGATGGTGACCATTGATGGATGTACCAACAACCATTTTAGAGGTAAACTGAGTGTTATTGACTGGAAGACGTCCTATAAACCCCGCCCCCACCTCAAGGACATGTACGATGGACCAACACAAGCTGTAGCTTACGCTGGAGCAGTCAACAGTGACTGTAGATATCCATTTGTGGTGAGCTGCCATGTTTTTCCATACAGGCTTGTCCTTATTTGGGTTTGTTTGTATGTTTGTGTATGTCCTAATCATGTTTTGTGATGGATGATATACTGTGTGTTCATTATTATATAGAAAGCATATAGAGCACAAAGTGTGTGTGTGTGTGTGTGTGTGTGTGTGTGTGTGTGTGTGTGTGTGTGTGTGTGTGTGTGTGTGTGTGTGTGTGTGTGTGTGTGTGTGTGTGTGTGTGTGTGTGTGTGTGTGTGTGTGTGTGTGTGTGTGTGTGTGTGTGTGTGTGTGTGTGTGTGTGTGTGTGTGTGTGTGTGTGTGTGTGTGTGTGTGTGTGTGTGTGTGTGTGTGTGTGTGTGTGTGTGTGTGTGTGTGTGTGTGTGTGTGTGTGTGTGTGTGTGTGTGTGTGTGTGTGTGTGTGTGTGTGTGTGTGTGTGTGTGTGTGTGTGTGTGTGTGTGTGTGTGTGTGTGTGTGTGTGTGTGTGTGTGTGTGTGTGTGTGTGTGTGTGCATGTTTATAATTATATACAGTAAATGTGGTATGTGGGTGGATCACATGATCTTCTCACTCAACACTTCAGATCAGTAATGTGGTGTTGGTGGCAGCATATGCCAATGGGGATCCATGTGACGTGCATGTGCTTTCCAAAGAAGATTGTCTCAAGTACTGGCACAAGTGGACCCTCAGGCTACAGACCTTCAAGACCCAGTTCGGACATGACTTGACCAATGTTTACTAACCTCAACCTAGTGTGGTGTGTATTCAGGGTACTATGTGGGCAGCATTTATTTATATTCATAATTTTAATCATGCATATATATGATTAATCCTGCAGTTATAATATGTGTTCTGAAATTGCTGTGCAAGTACCTATATGAGTACTTGCACACACTCTCAATCGACTGCATGTATTTTGGCAATTGCTTGATAATATTATTTACTCAGTTACAGCAACCAATTAATGATCAAGGCATGTTCAACACACCAATTATAAGAAATCAAATAATTTAGCAAAAAAATGCAAATCATAATTCTATACACACATTATTCACATATTTTCAATAATTTAGCTTTCTTATGCATGATATATGCTCTTCTGAGAGGTTTATTCCCCCAGGGGGGTTAATGGGGAGTCTTCACTGGACATCTTGTTCAGTTGCTTCTTGGTGTGCAACCCTTCGGAGGATGGGCTGTGAGCGGCATATTCCGAGGACGATCGAGGCTTCAACGATTTGGACTTCCTGTCCACATGTGGGGACCTCTTGGTTCTCGTGCGAGGAATGTCAACAGCTGATCAACATGGGTGGTGAGAAATATTCACATCAATACATTGTGCACAGTGTGTGTGTGTGTGTGTGTGTGTGTGTGTGTGTGTGTACTTACACTAATAACACAAGCATGCACACAGTTACCAATGTACACACATACATGTACACAAGCGCATACATACATACAAAACAAACACACACATGCATACACAAACAACACACACACACACACACACACACACACACACACACACACACACACTTCTGAAGGAGAGCTGCAACCCTGGGATACCAGGTCCACTAGTACTGTCAGTGGACTTGACATAAGTGTTGGACTTGGTGTGGTCCTCTAAGATCTTGTGCTGTCGCAGTGCCTCCAGCATTCCGATCCAGGAGTGCATCTCGTCCTGGTTGGGGGCGGTGCAGTGGTAGTTCCGGTTGGGCGTGGCTATCTGGAAGGTGTTGGTGCTGCAGATGAGAGGGGGACAAGTTGGAAGCAATATGGAGATGAGGGTGTGGTCCACACCCTGCCATACCCACTACATCAAAGAGGATACTGATCCACCATCTTATACAGGTAGATCACTGACACGCCCCTAAAGTAGATCACTGACACGCCCCTAAAGTAGATCACTGACACGCCCCTAAAGTAGATCACTAACATGCCCACTAACCAGTTTTCACACAGGCCTATGTACATACTGAAACAATGACACGCCCATTCACACACCCTCACACACCCACTTACCGGTTCTTACACTGATCAACCTTCATCATCTCGTCTATCCTAATACACCCGGCAGGCTGTGGTGAACACAAACCATGTTATCTTCAGTTTGAGAATAACATGTCAACATGTCAACATGCAAAGTGCCAAGTATGAAATGAGTTGCAAATGAACAGAACTGACTAATGTATGCATGCAGATACACAAGCACATAACATACACCACACACACACACACACACCACAAACACACACACACACCACAAACACACACGAGCACACACACACACACACACACACACACACACACACACACACACACACACACACACACACACAGCATCAGTCTTGTAGTAATAGAGTCCAATGGAGTTCAGTACAAACAGCCTCTTCTTCCAGGTCTTGACACGCCCACCTTCCTTGACCATGAAGCCTTGCTTGTGGACAGGAATATCAGACTGGGTGGGGGGAGGGTATTGATCACTATGACAACCACTCACACCATCAGTGACTGAGTTCAGCTCACAATATCTCCAATAGCAACCAGCACCTCCTCTTCTGTGAGACTTGGGGATCTCCCCAAGTTGTCTATGATGTCATCACTTGGAGGGGATTTCCCCCCACTACCAGTACTATCCCTATTAGAAGACGGGGGAGAAGTGGCTCTCCCCTGCTGGAACTAATGGCAGATGAAATTAATGTCCATAAAAAATATTTAAAAACTTATTTCATATATAATGTATACATACGTATGTATGTATAATGTTATGTATGTGTGTGGTGTGCTGTGTGTGCGTGTGTGTTGGTCTGTACAAGACCACTCACTGCCTCCAACAATCTGGTGTTCTCCAGTTCGAGGTGTTTGCTGTATGCTGACTTCTCCTGCAGTAGCTGGACCAGTGATAACTTGACACAGCTACTCTCGTCCTCCAGATACTCCAGCTTCTCCAGTAGCTGCTGCTTTTCTCTGCACAGACCAGACAGGAGACACCTGATAGAATCCTTCACACAGGTGATAGATATCATGACACAGATGATAGATATCATGACACAGATAAAAGCTATCAGGACACAGATGATGGATATCATGACACAGATGATAGATATCATGACACAGATGATAGATATCAGGACACAGGTGATAGATATCAGGAAATGGATGAAAGCTATCAGGACACAGTTGATAGATATCAGGACATAGCTGGTAGATATCAGGACACAGATGATAGATTTCATGACATAGATGATAGACATCTTGGCACAACTGATAAGCATCTTGGCACAGCTCCGAGACGACAAACAATCGAACTTGGACACAGAAGGCAACCAGTGAAGTGTTCATGGAGAAGAGTCCCAAGTATTGACAGTCATGCATAATGGCAAGATGGTGTTTCCAAATGGACCATTTTCAATTCCTTTTGAACTTTGACAACTAATCAACTAGCCATTACTGTATAATGGGGACCCTATAACCCCTGGTATATGCAGTACCAGTGAGTGAGTGGACTGGTGAGTGAGTGAACTGGTGAGTGAGTGAGTGAACTAGTGAGTGAGTGAGCTAGTGAGTGTGTGTGTGTATGTGTGTGTGTGTGTGTGTGTGTGTGTGTGTGTGTGTGTGTGTGTGTGTGTGTGTGTGTGTGTGTGTGTGTGTGCTTGTTATGTATGTGAAGGCATGTTTGCACAGCAACACTCAACTCGGTTCATATTCTCAGAAAGTAAAAGGTTCATACACAGCCTTACAGCTACTGAACAATGGGTACACACAACCAATAAACTTATCTCTATTGAGCTATGCTTCACACCTATACAACTGTGCAATATACATAGAATAAAGAGGTACTCCTTACGATGCTGGTTGTCGACACAGTTGAAAGGACTTGAAAGGACATATACAACGTTTGACAATACAACCATTCACCCCATGAGAGTCAGGGGTTTTCATTCATGTATTCACAGCAATGCAAGGTTAGGCTTCATTATCAGGTGACAATACATCTCGTTTGTATGTGGGGGCGGGATGAGGGGGTACCAACACTACACTGACAGGATCTCCAACACAACAAATCCACCACTTCACACCACTATTGGAGAACACCGCTACTGAAGAGATGCCTTCAAGTGAAGGATAACTCAATATTCTCAACCGTGAGGCCCTCAGGGGGGGGGTATCAAGTATGTACATACTCAACTGTGGGGCCCTCAGGGGGGGGGGGGTATCAAGTATGTACATACTCAACTGTGGGGCCCTCAGGGGGGGGGGTATCAAGTATGTACATACTCAACTGTGGGGCCCTCAGGGGGGGGTATCAAGTATGTACATACTCAACTGTGGGGCCCTCAGGGGGGGGGTATCAAGTATGTACATACTCAACTGTAAGGCCCTCGGGGGGGGTATCAAGTATGTACATACTCAACTGTAATGATTCCAACAAAGACTTTTGTGTTTGAAGCATCGTACTATTACAATAATTATTATTGTCCAACACACAAATGGTCCATATCATGTACATTATCTGATAACCTAACAATTAGCCTCCGTGACACCACCCTTCACGACACCACCCTTCACGACACCACCCTCCGTGACACCACCCTCCGTGACACCACCCTCGGCGACACCACCCTCCATAACATAGCACACACGCTGTAATCAGTACAGATACTATGCCAGGTATGGACTGGATGTGGATTGTATGCTCAATCCAGAGTTGGGTTGTTCCCTGAGGTATGGCTACAGCAACAGCTGAATAGCTGAGGAGTGGGAATATTAATTTTGCTGGAAAATTTAGAAAACAAACAGAATTGATTGAACACCTGTCAGAACACTATGGAATGGTTTACCGCTACCAGATGGTTCAACACCACCAGATGGTTCAACACCAGATGGTTCACCACCAGATGGTTCACCACCAGATGGTTCAACACCAGATGGTTCAACACTACCAGATGGTTCACCACCAGATGGTTCACCACCAGATGGTTCAACACCACCAGATGGTTCAACACCAGATGGTTCAACACCAGATGGTTCAACACCACCAGATGGTTCAACACCAGATGGTTCACCACCAGATGGTTCACCACCAGATGGTTCAACACCAGATGGTTCAACACTACCAGATGGTTCACCACCAGATGGTTCACCACCAGATGGTTCACCACCACCAGATGGTTCAACACCAGATGGTTCAACACCAGATGGTTCAACACCACCAGATGGTTCACCACCAGATGGTTCAACACCACCGGATGGTTCAAACACTGAAGACCTACATTCTAATTTAATTGGTGCGCTGTTAACAAATAACATTTAACACTGATTGACTTGCTGTAGCCGACAGGCTTCTGATGAAGTCCCAAGAATTCCCAAGTACAGTTGAAATACTCCACAAATGAGCAGTGCTAAGTCTTCTCATTCTCCTCCCAACATTCAGTGAACTCTGATGTGAACATACATGCAACAACATACATGCATGTACATGCATTTAGGTGTGTACCAGTGGAGACATGTAGTGGGGAGTGGGGAGTACTGGTTGGGGCATGTCATAAGATGAACAGGATGGTAGATCCGTCCGGTGGTAGTCACATTGCTAAGTAGTTCCAGACAGCCGGGGATAGATAGACAAAACGAATAACTACCAAAGGCAGGTATATGGCTTCTACCCATTTAGTGATGTATAGAATCAATAATAGCAAACATGTCAATACACACACGCACACATGCACACACACATATACACTCATGCACACACACACACACACACACACACACACACACACACACACACACACACACACACAGACATGCACACACACTGAGGGAGGCGTAGACTTACTGCTCCAACTCGTTCAGCTGAGTCTGTAGGTTGGAGGCTTTCTTGATCTCAGAGGTGGCCACACTGAGGTCCTGGAGTGCCATGGCCAGCTGTATGTTCTGGTTCTCCAAGTTGTTCCAAGTGTGAGCCAAGGACTGGCGAGTCTTGAGGTTCTCCTTGCGCTGCTTGTCGATCTCCTGGAGTAGCCGATCTCTTTCATCTTCAAGACTGCGAAGCTTCTCCAGGATGTGGGTGTGGTCGTTACCATCCCCGTCGCTACTGGACCCACTGGAACGTACACTGCTACGATTGATGAGAAAGGATACATCCTGGGAGGGGTGTGGCACATCTTGGGAGGGGTGTGGCACATCTTCAGATGGGTGTGGTTCCCTTACAGGCAACGTAGGATCAACAGACTCAAACATATGTTCATTCTCTTCGGATGGTGTCAGTGATCCGTTCTCTCTGTGTTGCGTTAATACTTGGAGAGAATGTCTCTTGGGAGAAGCTCCAGTACAGCCGGCTCGCTTCACCGACCCACGGTTGGCGGGTTGCTTGCCCGTTTCGAAACAACCTACGGCGCCTTTACGACACAAGGTGGACGCTTCGTGCAACGTCTTGCTTAAACACATGAGCAAGTGCGGAGGTTCTTCTTCCACGCAAAGCCCTTCTGATTTGCCCTTCTTTCTCGTGAATGACGATCCTTTGGCCCCGCTTTTGTGCAACTCCTGGTCCGAGTCAGTCCTGCTCTTCTCCCTTTGAATATCAACAAAGTGCTCCGATAACCGACTGGTGTATGACTCAGCCTTGATCAGTTCCTTCTGGATGGCTAGAAAGTTCTTAGCGACGCTTCGCACTGCCACCTCCCATAAGTTGATAACTTGAACGTGCTCCTCACATTGCTGGCAGCTGGTAGGAGATTGAATGATAAAAGGTAGAGATTTTTCGTCTCTCTTCCACGCACTCATACCGACGGTACGACACTGAAATAACTACAGTGTGTATAGTAGGTCATGCATGATTTAACCTGTATTTCTATTGTAAACAAAACGGTGAACAAACGCGAGTAGTCGTAAAACGATTAGGGTACAAAAATGTCTGCTAGCGGAGCTGCTAAAAGAATCTTTTCAGGTATACAGCCGACCGGTATTCCCCATCTGGGCAACTACCTGGGTGCCATTAAGAATTGGGTCAGCCTTCAAGCAGAGTACCCCTCCGTGCTGTACTGCATTGTGGATCTACATTCCTTGACAGTGTCTCAAGACCCAGTACAGTTGAATGACAACATCTTCAAAATGGCCGCCTGCCTGTTGGCGTGTGGTGTGGACCCCAACAAGAGCCTGCTATTTCAGCAGTCAAAGGTACTTCTCTGTTTGTGACTTGCAACCACCCCTATGAATATCATTACTGGTGGACACCTCTTTATTGCAAGAGATTATAAAAACTCTTTATGCTGTTGTCATGTATATCTGAAGTCCATATACATCTATATAGCAGCTGTTAAATCCAAGCGTGTTATATTGTCCTTGTCACAACACAAGTGAACACAAAATGGAGGATTCAGACTGTTGGCCTGGTTATGCTAGACTATGAATGTTGTGGTGGTATAGGTCTGGCTATGGTAGACCGGGTTTGTTGTGGTTGTTGTAGGTCCCTGAGCACTCAGAACTGACCTGGTTGCTGGCATGTGGCACTCCAACTGGATGGCTGAATAGGATGACCCAGTGGAAGGTATGTGGGTGTGGGTGTGGACAGGGGTGTGGGCAGTGATGTGGGCAGGGTTGTGGGCAGGGGTGTGAACAGAGGTGTGGGCAGGGGTGTAAACAGAGGTGTGGGCAGGGGTGTGAACAGAGGTGTGGCAATTGGTGTGAGCTGGGTGTGGACAGTGATGTGGGCAGGGGTGTGGACGGGGTGTGGCAGTTGGTGTGGCAGTTTGTGTGAGCTGGGTGTGGACAGTGGGCGTATTCAACTCTGTGTGGTGTATCAGCCACTCCCTCGGGGTGTCCTGCCCCCTGGCTCCTCCCTCCAGGGTCAAAGTGACCTCTATCCTCAGTTTGTTACAACAACTGTTGTTAGTGTTCAGCTCCTCTAGGACAACACTGCACACACCATGTTTAACATGACTGGTGGTGGGGACCACATAGGGTTAATCTCCCACTTCCTCTCCGTGATGATCTCAAGCAGTGCACCATTGTGTGGTGTGTGCACTGCTATAGCCCAAGACCTTGTGGTGAATGGGTGGCCTTGTTTGGTCAACCTGTAGCTACTGGAACCATAGGGAGTGGGCCTTCTTTGGCTTCCCTGGTTGTTCTGCATGAGTTCATGTGTTAGGAGAGATACGTACAAGGGGTGTGGTAGACTAGGGGTGTGGTAGACTAGGGGTGTGGTAGACAAGGGGTGTGGCAGACAAGGGGTATGGTAGACTAGGGGTGTGGTAGACAAGGGGTGTGGCAGACAAGGGGTGTGGTAGACAAGGGGTGTGGTGGACAAGGGGTGTGGTAGACAAGGGGTGTGTCAGACAAGGGGTCCAGTAGATAGGGGTTTTGCAGACTTTTAATGTATCAACTGTCACTATTGTGCAATAGGGAATCCCCCATAACCCACTCCAATCCCCCCTTACCCATCATGTGTCCTTATGGCCTCTCTCCCTGCAGTCCAAGGCGGACAGCAAGGACACTCTCATGTTAGGACTGTACTCTTACCCTGTTCTGATGGCGGCGGACATTTTGTTGTACAAGTGAGCCTGTTCTTGTAGTACAGACCAGCAAAGCAAGTAATTCGAGTTCAAAAACTCGTGGAACTGCCACCCCCGCACTTGAATTACTTGAGCGTCTTTCGTAGGTTCAGAAGAACCTTCGTTGAAGTTATTACGTTCGGCAGAGCTTCAGCACACGAATTTTAGCCCAATTTCTAATTGTTGGCACTCGAAATCGGCCATCTTTTATTCACGCAATATAAATTTATTGTAGTGGTGACGTGTAGGAACACATATTATATATAAAATATATATTGGACGAACGTAACATACCGGAAATTAAAATGAAAACAATATGGGGGCTGCCTGTGGCAGCCCCTAAAAAGGGAAAGATCAAGGTAGGGATGAGTGGAATGAGAACACCATTGGAGTGAGCAGCACATTGGAATGAGAAGACTGTCGGAATATAACAATCCCTATATCAACAGCAGTGATTGCTTGTGCAATACACAGTATAGTGTCTGCAGCTGTTGATATAGGGATTGTTATATTCCAACAGTCTTCTCATTCCAACATGCTGCTCACACCGATGGTGTTTTCATTCCAGTCATCCCTACCTTGATCTTCCCCTTTTTGCTTGTCATAGAGTGCTATCGTACTCTATGATACTGTTGAACAGCTGTTGTTATTGTTTACTATTGACAACTGTTGCTATTTTTTAATATTTACTAATGGAAGCTGATGTTGTTGTTTTCAGGACCACTGATGTACCTGTGGGTGAGGACCAGGCTCAGCACATTGAACTGGCCAGAGACATTGCCAGATCCTTCAACTCACATTTCAGAACTGAAGTGTTCATGGAACCTCGTACCATCCTAGGTGAGGTGTGTGTGTGTGTGTGTGTGTGTGTGTGTGTGTGTGTGTGTGTGTGTGTGTGTTGTGTGTGTTGTGTGTGTGTGTGTGTGTGTGTGTGTGTGTGTGTTGTGTGTGTGGGTGGGTGTGGGTGGGTGGGTGTGTATGTGGGTGTGCCTGTGTGTATGTGGTGTGTGTGTGTGTGTGTTTTGTGTGTGTGGGGGGTGGGTGGGTGTGTATGTGGGTGTGCCTGTGTATGTGGGTGTGCCTGTGTGTGTGTGTGTGGGGGTGGGTGTATTGCAACATCCCCATTTGTTAGCATGTGCATGTTCACTACAGGTGCTGTCCCTCGTGTGATGAGCTTGCGCAATCCTGAGCAGAAGATGAGCAAATCAGACCCATCGGACCTCAGCCGTATCACCTTGCTGGACACGCCCGATCAAATCAAATCCAAAATAGCCAAAGCTGTGACTGACTCCATCAGCTCTCTCTCCTATGACCCCGCCCAACGACCGGGTGTGTCCAACCTCATCTCCTTATATGGTAGTGTAAGTGGATTGGACACTTCATCTGTGTGTGCCCGGTTTGAGGGTAAACAAAGTGTTGATCTGAAGAACGAGCTCAGTGATCTCTTGGTGGAGGAGTTATCGCCCTTGAGGAAGAGGACCACTGAACTGTTAGGGAGTAAAGATTATGTTGAAGACATTTTGTCTAAAGGAAGTCTTAAAGCCAAAGAAATGGCTTCCATTTTATTGAATGAAGTCAAGGAAGCCTTAGGAATTAGCTGATGTTTATGTAACTGTACATTTTCAATGATGATAAGATAATATTATGTCAATAATTGTTGTAGGTGAGTTGCAGTGGACACTAACACCGAGTTCAATACATACCATACATTATAGGCATTGTGTGAATTCCAAGGGTTGTTATCTACCATACTGGCTATATATGCACTAAACTCCACAGTAGTGTCCCCCTCAAAACTATAGTGGACACGCTCAAACCTTATACAGGAACACAGGTCATATTCACTACGTCAGCACTGATCACTAGGGCAGTTGAAATGTAAGCAACCACCTTGGTACTGAAGCAATCGGTCATACTACACAAGAAATTTGGTTAGTAGAGTTGATTGTACAAGACTCTCCAATAGGACTAGTGCATGCTACCTACCTCTGTACAATTAACATGATTATAACTACAATTTATTATGAATTGATTTATTATGAATTCTTCTGACATTCAATGAGTTCAAGCATCAAAGTTCGTACCATTCAAGTTCAATTACTGGTACATACTTGTAGAATTCCCAAGTACTTTCAGCTTCAAACCAGAGTGAAAATTGACAAATTCACAATTTCATTGATAAATTCATTCACATACACTTTCAGATATAAATAACAATCAAATACATCAGAGACGATACTGATTAATTAGTCATACGAACTGAAAATGACGACATCAAACAAATCACGTGCAAATAATTGATTGAGTGTATGAGCATAATCCTATGCCTATACTACAATATTAATGCTGTATAATATCACAGCTGCTATACAGATATGGACCCCGCTCTGAAGTCACTCTTTCCAATAAGTGCGTTGATCAAGACTGGTTTCCCACGGTTACGAGAGACCTCCTTAGCCTTCTCCAACACACCTCTGATGTATCTGGCTGTGGGTGTGGTCTCTGCGTCCATTCGAAAACCAATCCCACCGTAACCCTCGGCAACCTTCTCATACTCACAGTACGAGAGGTCACACGCCACGCTGGAGTTGAACATCGGGACCTGCTCTCGAGCTATCTGGGACCAGCAGGCGTCGTTGCCCACCAGAGCCAGCACAGGGGTGTTGTGACGGGCAAACGTATCAAACTCAGCCACACTGTACCCAAGAGAACCGTCACCGTAGATGATCCAGACGTCAGCATCCGGACGACAGAGCTTGGCTCCTAGAGCAAACCCTCCCCCCACCCCAAGGGTCCCAAATGCCCCCGGGTCAAGCCAGCCGAGTGGTCTACGGGGACGCACTGTGTATGCAGCTGTCCCAACAAAGTCCCCTCCATCAACAACCAGGATGGAATTGTCGTCCATCACCTCTTCCAGTTGGTAGAGTACCATCAGGGGATTGAGGTGGACCTTCGGAGCTACCTTAGCCTTCTCCTTGTTGGCAATGTCCTTCTCCTCGTCACGGTTCTTCAACACTTTCATCCACTCACTATCGCAGACAAACTGCTCCTTGGAGCAGGCGTCGGACAAGCTGACAAGGAAGGCAGCAGGGTCTCCTTGGAAAGCCAGCGACGGTTTCCACATCACATCCGTGTTCTTGTAGAGCTGGTCTTTACTGCGATTCACGGAGACAATTTTTGCTTTACGATTCAGAATACGTCCGTAGCCCAATCTGAAGTCGCACACAACACCAGCTAGTACAATCAGGTCGGCCTCTTTTAGGGCATCTTTACGCTTCTGTCGGATGTGGCATGGTCCATTCCTGCCAAGGAGTCCTCGCGACATCCCGGCTAGGAAGGTCGGTATTCCTAACTGCTCTAGTGCAGCACGGACATCATCTGCAGGGGTGGGGGGCAATGTGGCCTGACTCCCCAGTAATATACATGGTTTCTTGCTCTTCATAACGAGCTTCACAACAGAAGACACGTCGTTGTCGGAAACAAAGTTGTGCTGTACTGATATGGGGGCGGGGTCATGCTCCTCCCATGCATCGCCATAGAGATCATACATATAACACTCCACATATATGTTGGATATTTTCTGGAATAACGTCTGAGGGTCCTTTGACCCGCTGAGGAGCTCCTTCTCCACAATGTGATAGGGATACAGAGTGTCGATGGGGAATTCCACAAACACTGGACCAGGAGTCCCAGACTGCGCAATGTGAATGGCCTTCTTCAGCGTGGGAACCACATCCCGTACATACTTGACTGTAGCACAGAATTTACATATTGGCTTGAAGAGGGAGATCTGGTCGATGTCCTGGAGCGCCCCCCGTCCCTTCAACATGGTCGCTGCTGCTCCGCCGATAACGAGGACGGGAGATTCCGCCATTTGCGCGTTTTTCACCGCTGTTACCGTGTTGGTCAATCCGGGTCCAGCTGTCACTGCCGCTACTCCGATCACGCCCGACAGACGGGCTACGGCGTCGGCAGCGAACACTGCGTCCGCCTCGTGTCGCACATCTACGACTCGAATCTCCCTCTCCTCCGAGGCCACCAAAATAGGCGATATGTGCCCGCCACACAAGGTAAAGATGAATTCTACTCCGTGACTCTTCAAGACATCTGCTACTAATTGTCCTCCGTGGTTCTTTGACTCTTTGTCGAACTTACGAAACAAACGCCCATATATATTAAATCCTCTCTTCACGATGACCACCAACCACGCTACAAGCGTAGTCAATAGCGAGTGCATGGACGCCATTTCCGTACCGGTCAGCTGGTGCACACGTTGTACTGAGCATGCGCAACACAACTCCTTTGTTGCACGCGCTATTAATACGTGATTGATTGACAGTATTACACGTTGTAAAGTATTGTACTAATGACAAAATGGCCACCTTCGAAGTGAAGAAATTACACAAAAAGCTAAAATCAGTCAAAAGGAAGCGCCAACGTGCTATAGTGGCAAAAGGAAAAGGTAAAGTTAATTTATGTGTAGCTTCACTAAGGATCACGTGTCTGAAGCCATTTGTTAATCCTTGTCAACCGTACTAAATACACTGACTTCGGATCCCGGTGCTTCTCGACCGGAGAGACTATTGTCTAGACATGAATCCGTCTATCATGCTTGTAATGTGTACCACACGTGATCCAGGTGATGCCAAGAGGATCCGAGCTTTGGAAGTTGAAGACGATGATGACATTGATGAGGTTGATGGGATTGAGCAAGCTCTGGAGAGAGGTGGTCTTGTGGAACCAGTAGAAGAGGAGCATGGACCATGCAGATCAGATGGTTAGTACCAGGTAGTGATGGAGCTTAACATGTGGTCCACTACCTGAAGTGTGCGGTTATTGTGTGTCGGGGGGTTCAGACCTCAAGTTGATGGTCGTTTCTTAAATACATTAATGATGATTGGAGGGGGTGATGGTAGCTGTTGTGCATTCATTATCACCTTAAATTATACATGCAATTTTGTGAATATCTATTAACCCTGTGCGATATTGGTACACCTACGTACATATATGCATACACATGTCCCTCAGCTATCATCTCGTGCATGTCCCTCAGCTATCATCTCATACATATCCCTCAGCTATCATCTCGTACGTACGTACATGTCCCTCAGCTATCATCTCGTACGTACATGTCCCTCAGCTATCATCTCGTACGTACATGTCCCTCAGCTATCATCTCGTACGTACATGTCCCTCAGCTATCATCTCATACATGTTCCTCAGCTATCATCTCGTACATGTCCCTCAGCTGTCATCTCGTACATGTCCCTCAGCTATCATCTCGTACATGTCCCTCAGCTATCATCTTGTAAATGTCTCTCAGCTATCATCTCGTAAATGTCCCTCAGCTATCATCTTGTACGTACATGTCCCTCAGCTATCATCTCGTACATATCCCTCAGCTATCATCTTGTACATGTCCCTCAGCTGTCATCTCGTACATATCCCTCAGCTATCATCTCGTAAATGTCCCTCAGCTATCATCTCGTACATGTCCCTCAGCTATCATCTCATATGTACATGTCTTGACGTCTGTCCTCTCAGATGTGGACAAAGATGACGTGCTGAGCGTTCTTGAAGGAGAGGATACAACTACCTTCACTTCATTGAAGGACGTTGTCTCTGACAAGACACTCAAAGTAATCATTGAAGAGATGAAGTTCACTAAAATGACTGAAATACAACACAAGAGTATCCGACCTCTATTGGAGGGAAGGTGTGTGTGTGCGTGTGTGTGGTTAGGTGGTTGTACATATGTAAGTACATATATGTGTACTTACGTACGTACGTCTAATATGTATGCATATTTTTTTGATTTTTATACTGTGTACAGATGTGTATTGTTGTGTTGTGTAGAGATGTGCTGGGGGCGGCCAAGACTGGTAGTGGCAAGACTCTGGCCTTCCTGGTACCAGCTGTGGAGATGCTCTACAAGATGAACTTTACTCCAAGGAACGGTGAGCAGTGGGTGTGGGTGTGGGTGTGGTCTTGTACTTGTTTCTGTTTTGAACTGGTACTTTCTATCACTACTGGACCAAGAGATCTACATGAGCTAAGGACTGGGTAAAGTGTATGTACTAACCGGGGGTACTTACTACACCAGTTGCACTGACTTGTGTCTTATTGAACTGTTTTATGTGAAGTGAGTGGTAGGGGCTCTCACCAAACTCAATGTCCCACACAATATTATTTTACGATAACAAAGTATCACTTGCACCATACATACATATACGTACATATGTACATGTACGTATAGTTCATACAGTGGCGATCAAAGTTCTTTCAGTCTTTCGTCTCGTGCACTGCAAATTGTCGGACGGCCGGATCTTGGTAAATCATCAATCGTGTTCTCCTTTTGAAACTTCTTGTATACCCTTTCTGCTAAAGATTTTGAGCATCCAACTTCCTTGGCGATATTACCATAGGAGAATTTAAGTTCCCTTAAAATAACAATCTTCGTTCGCTGAAATCATCAATTAGCATCCCAAAAAACCCTAAAAAGGCACACAAGCACTTTCGAGAATCAGTAAATACCGAAATAGATATTTCTAAGCGTTTCTAGGGAGTAATAATTCTTAACCATTCACGAAAGCACGATTTTAGACCTATTGCAATCGAAGACTTAAGTCCCGCCATTTTTTCACAAATAATATCGTCACGTAACTTTTGGCCGCCACTGTATACTGTATGCACATTAGCATAATATACAAAATTTATACCAATGTACATACGTATGTAAAGGTCTCATATGTGTATAATACATACATGTATTGCTTTGTATATACGTATGTATATGAAATTCATCAGTACCCAATTTAGGTTGACCTTTAAACGTGACGTATTAGTAGGTGTGTAAACAATGCCATATTTGGAAGCCACATGATTGTAAAATGGCTGAATGTGTTGCTAATACGCTCCTTGAAGTGGGAGAAGTTGATCTTTCTTGTGTCTGCTGTGGGCAGGAAGTGAGCCAGTTGAAGTGCCTGCCTTGTTTACACCCGGTGGGCATCTGTGAGAAGAAGGATTGTCAGAGGAAAATCGCTCTTCAAAGAATCTCCTGTTTACAGTGCAATGAAGTTTTTGAGGTGGGGAGTGGGGGACTGCCAGCTCACTCTCTTGCTACTAGGCAAGCCTTGAAGAGAGAACACAAGAAGAAAGGTCTCTTCTGCCACGAGGACCACGAAGAACCTCAAGCAGCTGTTGTCTACTGCAGTGACTGTCCTGGTCCGCTTTGTGAGGAGTGCAGAGCTGTTCACAAGATGGCTAAAGTATTGAAGAAACACAAACTTGTGTCAGTGGATGAAGCGTTAGCGGGTGGTCTAGCAGAGCCGGGAGACTCCTCCATCTGTCCCACCCACAAGGAGCCCCTCAAGTTCTATTGCCAGGACTGCCAGGACATGGTCTGCATGGCGTGTCGGGTGGTGGGGGCTCACCAGCCTCACACGGTGGTGTTCGTCGATGGGATGGAACTGGGAGAGGTGGATAAGCGGACATTTGTTCACTGCATCAAATCGGCTGTTGTGGGAATTGAGAAAATGGCCGCCTCAGTGCAAGATGTTGACAACCAACTGGTCAGACTCCATCAAGAAAGGAATCGTTGCAAACAAGACATCGTCAAACTGAAGGATTACATCATTGAAGCCATCACCACTTGCTGTGCCCACCTTGTTGCTGAAGTGGAAGAAGTCGAGCAGAAGAGAAGCAATGATCTCGAAGAACACAAGAAAGCTCTCCAGCACCGGATGAACCAGCTGGAGCAGTTCAAGACATCGACCGAGGAGATCGTCTGTGAGGGTACAGCAAGAGAGCAGTTGTCTGTTCGTAAAGTGATGGTCCAGAGAATGTCCACACTGTCATCCACGCCCATCCCCCCGCCCCCTCCCAGTTCCACTATCCACTTTGTAGGCGAGAAGAGAGTGGATCTGGAGAAGCTCTTGTCCACAATGGGTCGTGTTTCCCTGGGAGCCCATCCCCCAAGCTGCACCACTGAGGGGCTACCTGAGCACAATGACACAGTGGAGTGCCGTCCGTGGGGTAGGCCTCTCAGGTTCACGGTAGCCGCCAGGGACCACACTGGTAGCCAGTGCTTGTCCGGGGGGGAGAACGTGCAAGCAGTCCTCACCCCAACCACGTGTGGAGTTCCAGTGTCGGGTCAAGTGGAGGACAATCGAGATGGTACATACCGGGTGGAGTTTAAGTGTGTCCCATCAAACCAGTCCGAACTGGTTGTGACCGTGAATGGAGACCACATCAAAGGCAGTCCAGTGAAAGTGGTGACTGTGTCTACTCCAACCGTCAAAGAAGAAATAAAAGATGCTAAGATTAAAAGGGGTTACTTATCTCTGTCTCTCAGAAAGGATGGGTCTTTACTGGCTACAGATGATGAGAATGGAGAAGTTTGTATTTTTAATAAAAATGGTAAATTAGTTCAATCTATTGAGACATCTATCTTTGTAGACACTGGTGTAGTCGAACTCAGTGATGGTAACATAGCAGTCTGTGATTATGGAAACAATTTAATCAAAATTTACACACCTCGTGGGGAACTTGTTAAAGAATTTGGATCAGATGAACTAGAAGGTCCCACTGAACTGGCAGTTAACAACAAAGGACAGTTGTTTGTAGTTGATCAAGATAATTGTAAAGTGTTTGTGTACAGTGAGGATGGAGAGTTCCAGTACTGCTTTGGGTCTAGAGGATCTGATCTTGGAGAGTTTAAGAATCCAACATGTATATGTATTGGTCAAGATGGTTTGGTGTATGTTAGTGACGATGATGGAGATAGTGGTGATGGTGATGATGGTGGTGAGGATGGTGGCCATTCTCGTGTTTTGGTTTTCCAACAAGATGGTCAGTTCATTCAACAGTTTGGTGAGGATGTGCTTTTATCACTAGGTGGTATAGCTACCTTTGAGGATGGCCATATTGTTGCATCATTAGTTGATACTGACGAACTCTCCATCTTCACACCGAGTGGAGAATGTGTACATGAAGTAAAAGATGTTGGACTGAGTTGCCCTTATGGTGTAGTAGTTGATAAGAATGGTTTTATTTTTGTATCCGATAATTATAATCATAGAATCATCAAATTATAGTGTGTGTCCATTATTTACTTTGCTTTCGTATGTACTTACATTTGTCTTTGATGTAATCTTTGTCACAGTAGGGTAATATGTTGTGTTGTGTGTGGAGTCCATTCATGAAGTATAAGACCATTTACAGACTGTTGAAGATGGCTGTTCTCAGTACAGCTGATTTCAGTACGGTTGTCCAAATGGCAAATGCAAATGGCGTGACGTATACATTAGCAATAAGATGGTGGCTTATGTTACATAATAGACGTTACATGATTTATGTAGCACTATGACGTCACGCCATTTGCCATTTGGACAACCATTCTGAAATCGGCTGTAAACGCATTATCTATTTTCTTGCAATATCATTAAATTGATTTGATTTGATTTGATGAATCTCATTTCAACTGGGGAGGCCTGTAGCCCAAGGGCTACTATTCTAGGCACCCAGTGCAAGGACATCACAGTACAACAATGAAGTACAGTACAGTGATAGAATAGTTAAGTGAAATACTGAATAAGTAATGAGATAAGGAAACTAAGAACTTTGAACTTTGAGGACTGGATGTGGGAGAAACCATCATGATTGTTTCATTGTTTATTGTTTATTGGAACCTTATTTACCCTGGGTGAGCCTTTACCCCAGAGGGCTACTATGCTTAATAAGTAATATTAAAAATATACAATAGTTTTGCTATTTATTGTTTTGTGTTTATATGAAGTGCTGTAATAACCTGTGCCGGGAATCAGCTTTAATTTTCATATCTATTATCAGTGCATAGTAAATTGATTGGTCCATTAACCCCCCCCCCCGGAAGTAATTGAGTAGGGTTACCAGAAACCACTCCCATTCAATTACACTAATAGTTACGTACGAGTACAAAGTCAAACCACTGAGTGGAAGCTGTTGGTAATAAGGTGGGGGTGGCTTCCTGCTATGCTCACTATATTACTTCCTGTGATCAATTGATTTGCTCACACTACTAAATCATATTCGATATGGGAATCGATTGATTAATGCTCCCAGGACTAGTGATTACATGTGTGAAGTTGGGCTGTGAGAATACGTAGTATGTACGTACGTGTGTACCATACATGTGCATGTCTAGCATGTGCTTATACATGTATGCAGTGTATGTTTCTTTGATTTATGCTTCTCTTCTGCCCCTCCCACTGCCCCTCCCACTGCCCCTCCCAGGTACTGGTGTCCTGGTGATCTCTCCCACCAGAGAACTGTCTCTACAGACGTACGGTGTTGCTAAGGAGTTACTACAGTACCACACCCACACCTATGGGATTGTGATGGGCGGGGCCAACAGGAAGGTGGAGACTGAGAAGCTTCAGAAAGGTGTTAACCTACTGATAGCCACTCCGGGGAGATTACTGGACCACCTGCAGGTGTGTGTGGGTGGGGGGTGGTTGTCTGTGAGGGATTGTGTGGGTCTGTGTGTACATGTGTACGTACACATACATAGGTGTGTGAGGGTGGGTGGCTGGTGGGAGGACCAGGTGGATCACACAAATCATTTGTGCTCTGAGGAAGGTTTGTCAGAGATGATAGCCTCATGTTGTGAGATACCTAACATGCTATGGGGTGGTGGTGGTGCTATGGGATGGTGGACTGTCTTTGAAGTAACAAGATTCCTAAACTCATATCTTAACTTGTTACTGAACTACACCAAACAGTGTACATGACATGGTGATTGTACCTAGGGTACATTCTACTACCATTTGGTGTGTGTAGGGATCCACATACGTATGTTTGTACGTGAACCATGCTATCACCACCTCCCTCCCTCCCTCTCCCTCTCTCCCCACCTCTCTCCCTCTCCCTCTCTCTCTCTCTCTCTCTCTCTCTCTCTCCCTCTCCCAACCTCCCTCTCCCCACCTCCTTCAGAATACTCCAGGATTCGTGTACAAGAACCTCCACTGTCTCATCATCGATGAAGCAGATCGTATCCTCGAGATCGGATTTGAGGAAGAGATGAAACAAATCATAAGAATCCTTCCAAGTGAGTTGGTATGGTCCAGTAAAAGGTGTACGTCTCTGGACCACTCCCCAGTAGTCATGTATATTGTGTTGTGTGTACACATTATACGTACGTATCTCTCTCACATCATGATGACCTCGACTTGTTCAGCTGTGTGTGTGTGTGTGTACTTTAAACTGTACCTTTCAGAGCACTTGGTGTGTGTGTACTGTGTGCACCTGGTGTGTGTACTGTATGCACCTGGTGTGTGTGTACTGTGTGTACTGTGTGCACCTGGTGTGTGTACTGTGTGCACCTGGTGTGTGTACTGTGTGCACCTGGTGTGTGTACTGTGTGCACCTGGTGTGTGTACTGTGTGCACCTGGTGTGTGTACGTATGTTGTGCACAGTTGCCATAGTAATGGGTAAATTTAACATGTTCTTCCATTACCATGGCTCCTCCCCACAGAGAAGCGCCAGACTGTGTTGTTCTCTGCCACCCAAACCAGACGGGTGGAGGACCTGGCAGGACTCTCCTTGAGACGCTCTCCCTTGTACGTTGGCGTGGACGATGACAAGGAAACGGCCACAGTCGAGGGGCTGCAGCAGGTGGGTGTGTACAGTCAAGGGGCTGCAGCAGGTGGGTGTGTACGGTGGAGGGGCTGTAGCAGGTGGGTGTGTACAGGGGAGGGGTTGCATCAGGTGGGTGTGTACAGGGGAGGGGCTGCAGCAGGTGGGTGTGTACAGTGGAGGGGCTGCAGCAGGTGGGTGTGTACAGTGGAGGGGCTGCAGCAGGTGGGTGTGTACAGTAGGGAGGGGCTGCAGCAGGTGGGTGTGTACAGTCGAGGGGCTGCAGCAGGTGGGTGTGTACAGGGGAGGGGCTGCAGCAGGTGGGTGTGTACAGTCGAGGGGCTGCAGCAGGTGGGTGTGTACAGGGGAGGGGCTGCAGTAGGTGGGTGTGTACAGGGGAGGGGCTGCAGCAGGTGGGTGTGTACAGTGGAGGGCTGCAGCAGGTGGGTGTGTACAGTGGAGGGGCTGCAGCAGGTGGGTGTGTACAGTGGAGGGGCTGCAGCAGGTGGGTGTGTACAGTGGAGGGGCTGCAGCAGGTGGGTGTGTACAGTGGAGGGGCTGCAGCAGGTGGGTGTGTACGGTGGAGGGGCTGCAGCAGGTGGGTGTGTACAGTGGAGGGGCTGCAGCAGGTGGGTGTGTACAGTGGAGGGACTGCAACAGGTGGGTGTGTGAAGGGGAGGGGCTGCAGCAGGTGGGTGTGTACAGTGGAGGGGCTGCAGCAGGTGGGTGTGTACAGTAGAGGGGCTGCAGCAGGTGGGTGTGTACGGTAGGGAGGGAAGATAGTGATATTATGTACATTGTGTGTAACTGGTGAATAGTGTGTGTGTGTGTGTGTGTGTGTGTGTGTATGAAGTGTGTGATGAAATAAGGGTCAAATGGTGAACTTTGAAGCTGTGGGGTGAAGCCAGTCAAGTGCTCTATCACAGTGATTATCACACCACCTTACCACTGGAAGCCACTAAAGTGTAAAACATACCATTACATCACAACCAGGAGTGTACTATCACACACACCCTAGATACTCTATACCCCACTCACACACACACACACACACACACACACACACACACACACGCACACACACACACACACACACACACATTTATTATTTATTTCACTATTTCTTTAATCAATTATCAATTTTAAATTTTGCTAATGCATACATTCCAGTGAGTGACAGTGGGTGTGTCAGTGGGTGTGTCCATGGGTGTACTAATATGTATTCATCTGTACTACCTTGACCAGTGGCCACTGGCCGTCCTCTCCTTGTAGGGGTACATACTGTGTCCTTCGGAACAAAGGTTTCTTCTCTTGTTCACTTTCCTGAAGAAGAACAGGAGTAAGAAAGTGATGGTCTTCCTGTCTTCTTGCAACTCAGTCAAGTTCCATTCTGAGCTACTCAACTATATCGACATACCAGTGCTGGACATACATGTGAGTACCATGTGTGTGTCATGTGAATACAATGTGATTGTCATGTGATGCACCTGCTCACCCATTGTATTCATACAGTACATGAGCACATTGCACTAGACCTCTTAGTGGTTTCGAGGGAGGATGACTGGTTGACATGGAGTAGATGTGTGATGTGATGTACGTAGTTCACTAGACCAAGTAGTGAGTACAGACGAGGGAGGGATAGTGTTTAGCCACAAATAGTTACTACACTTGTTGTGAAGATTCGCTGACGTCCGCTCAAGTGTACTGTACATGTGTACAATTTGTACACTGTGTACATAATATAAAATACATACAGCGTGTACACTGTGTAAAATATGTACAATTTGTACAGTAAGCAATGAGGAATATTGATTGAACAGGTGAACAAGGTGAAAATTACTGATAATGAAGTCCTTATAAGGATAATTGTAGTGACATGTACGTACAATTTATACATGTACTGTACATGATTACGATTAGTATGACAATTTGTACAGTATACTCAATATGTGGAATATGTACAATTGGTACTGTGTTGTGTTGTTTACTTGTTGATGTGTTGTTGACTTGATGTGTTGTTTACTTGTTGATGTGTTGTTTACTAGTTGATGTGTTGTTTACTTGTTGATGTGTTGTTTACTTGTTGATGTGTTGTTTACTAGTTGATGTGTTGTTTATTTGTTGATGTGTTGTTTACTAGTTGATGTGTTGTTTACTTAGTCTTTTACATATTGTATTCTATGTACATACTCTATATGGTAAGTTGCCATAGCAACCTACTAACCAGACATTGATTCAATGATGACGACTGTCACTGTACTTAGCTATAGATGACATCTGCTACAAATTGAAAAGAATTGATTGCAATTAACTGCACAAGTAATACAGGACACGGCTCATCACAAGAGGAAGGCTCCTTACTGGTGTATCTAGGCATGACATAGTTGAAGAAGCCATATTTGTGGTGCTAAAATTAATTGATTTGTTGATCACATTTTCCTCAGTACTCTCCAGTGAGTTCACACTCTCTCTGGTGACGTTCACACACTAGCTCTCTGGTTCCAAGAAGTTGTGGCAACCATTGAGTCATTTCCCTGTGTTGGATCATCATCATACCATTTTCCTGTGAGCAGCTGTTGTGTACAGGTTGTAGAGCTCATTATGTCTCATTGTAGGGGAAACAGAAACAGCACAAGAGGACGTCCACATTCTTCGAGTTCTGTCAAGCTGACTCCGGGATTCTGCTGTGCACGGACGTGGCAGCACGAGGATTGGACATACCTGAAGTTGACTGGATTGTGCAGTATGATCCTCCAGATGACCCCAAGGTGTGGAGTGGGGAGGGTTCATGCGCACACACACACACACGTACACACATACACACACACACACACACACACACACACACACACACACACACACACACACGTACACACATACACACACACACACACACACACACACACACACACACACACACACACACACACACGTACACACATACACACACACACACACACACACACACACACACACACACACACACACACACACACACACGTACACACACACACACACACACACACACACACACACACATACACACACACACACACACACACACACACACACACATACACACACACACACACACACACACACACACACACTCACTGAAAGTCCTTGTTCGTTGTCTTCTGTCATCAGGAGTACATCCACAGAGTAGGGAGGACGGCTCGGGGTGAAGGTGGTAGAGGGTGTGCTCTGCTGTTCCTTCTCCCAGAGGAACTAGCTTTCCTGCGCTATCTCAAACAGGCCAAAGTAATATTGAAGTGCAGAGTGTCATGTGACAATCATGTGATTACCATGCGACTGTCCTACAGGTGCCACTGAATGAATATGAATTTTCCATGAAGAAACTCAGCAACATCCAATCCCAAGTGAGTCCGTGTCTTGACAGATCTACTCCATTGAATGTTATCCTTACCTTGCCACACCTACCTTACCACACCTACCTTACCACACCTACCTTGCCACACCTACCTTGCCACACCCCCACAATCCAGATGGAGCGATTGATAGAGAAGAACTACTACCTCCACAAGTCAGCTCGTGACGGCTACAGGTCCTACCTCCAGGCATACGCATCACATTCTCTGAAAACAGTGTTCAATGTCAACAACCTTGATCTGCAGAAAGTGGCCAGAGCATTTGGGTTTGCTGTGCCACCAAGTGTCAACTTGAGTATCCTCTCTGTGTGTGTGTGGGGTGAGGGTGTGTGGGGTGTGGGTGTGTGGGGTGAGGGTGTGGGGTGTGTGTTGAGGGTGTGTGGTGTGTGTATTGAGGGTGTGGGGTGTGTGGTCACTGTGGTGTGAGTGTGTGTGTGTGTGTGTGTGTGGTGTGGGGTGTACATATATACATATGTGGGTGGGTGTACTACACCCCATGGTACTGTCTACCACAACACCTCACATGTAGCACAGTACTCAAGGGACTGTCAACTGTTAGCTATTTCTGGCCCACTTGCTAACAGTGACATTGTTAGAATTGACCATTTGCTTCACTAAGTACTTTGCACATCTTTGACCAGTTTTGTCTCTGCTAGTCAGCCGTACACTGCCATGTCCCCTGTGGTGTCCCCCTGTGGTGTCCCCTGTGGTGTCCCCCTGTGGTGTCCCCCTGTGGTGCCCCCCTGTGGTGTCCCCCTGTGGTGTCCCCCTGTGGTGTCCCCTGTGGTGTCCCCCTGTGGTGTCCCCTGTGGTGTCCCCTGTGGTGTCCCCTGTGCTGTGTGATTGAGAGTGTGTCTATATTGACACTGTGAGGTTCTGAGTGGATTTTGGATTGGGAATTGGTATGTTTATGAACATGGGAATGGGATCCTTATATGAAGCCACAGTAGTGTATGTATACAGTGTACATTGTGAGATAGAGAGAAGCCCACAGAGTGAGAGTGAGGCTCACACTACCTCTCTATCAAGTGCAGTGGACACCCACCACAAGGCACCCCACCAGTGGGGTCAGTGGAACACCTTAGGGGTAACCTTCCATCACCTTGTCATTATGGACCATCTGGATTGTGTGTGTGTGGGGTGTGTGTGTGGGTGTGGGTATTGGGGGTGTGTGGATGTTGATTGTCCTAATGTCCTTGTGTGTGTGACTGTGTGTGTGTGTGTGTGTGTGTGTGTGTGTGTGTGTGTGTGTGTGTGTGTGTGTGTTAATTGTCCTAATGTCCTTGTCCTCAACTTACTTTGAGATTCCTCTAAAACAAAAACACCTAGCTAGTCTTTGTACTGTTGACATACACATATTTGTTTACCACAGAGGTGAACTTCCAAATGAGATAATCACCATTTGTAGCAGTGAACTGACTTCCTTCAAGTGTTATTGTCAGAGATTGTACGTGTGTGTGTTGTGTGTTGTGTGTGTGTGTTGTGTGTGTGTGTTGTGTGTGTGTTGTGTGTGTGTGTTGTGTGTGTGTGTTGTGTGTGTGTGTTGTGTGTGTGTTGTGTGTGTGTGTGTGTGTGTGTTGTGTGTGTGTGTGTGTGTGTGTGTGTGTTGTGTGTGTGTGTTGTGTGTGTGTGTTGTGTGTGTGTTGTGTGTTGTGTGGTGTGTGTTGTGTGTTGTGTGTGTGTGTTGTGTGTGTGTGTTGTGTGTGTGTTGTGTGTGTGTGTTGTGTGTGTGTGTTGTGTGTGTGTGTTGTGTGTGTGTTGTGTGTGTGTGTGTGTGTGTGTTGTGTGTGTGTGTGTGTGTGTGTGTGTGTGTTGTGTGTGTGTGTTGTGTGTGTGTGTTGTGTGTGTGTTGTGTGTGTGTGTGTGTGTGTGTTGTGTGTGTGTGTGTGTGTGTGTGTGTGTTGTGTGTGTGTTGTGTGTGTGTTGTGTGTGTGTTGTGTGTGTGTGTGTGTGTGTGTGTGTGTGTGTGTGTTGTGTGTTGTGTGTTGTGTGTGTGTGTGTGTGTGAGGATGTGTGTGTGTGTGTGTGTGTGTGTGTGTGTGTGTGTGTGAGGATGTGTGTGTGTGTGTGTGTGTGTGTGTGTGTGTGTGTGTGTGTGTGTGTGTGAGGGTGTGTGTTTGTGGTGTGTGTGTGTGTGTGAGGATGTGTGTGTGTGTGTGTGTGTGTGTGTGTGTGTGAGGGTGTGTGTTTGTGGTGTGTGTGTTTGTGAGTGTGTGTGTGTTTGTGGTGTGTGTGTGTGTGTGTGTGTTCTCCACACAAAACTGCTGAAGGCCACACCCTCCACAAGCTACTGAGTTATGAGTGTGCATGTGTTGACATAGAGGTCACCTTGTAAGGTGTTATTTGGTACATAGTGGCTCTGTGTGTGTGTGTGTGATGGGAAACATTCGTGGTGAACTCCACTTGTGCTTGCCAATAGCATTATTGAACTGCTTCACTGTTTTCAAACTATTCCTCAACTGTTGACAGAAGTACATTCCAGTAAAGGAGATCGGCTGAGGAGGCGTGGAGGGGGAGGGGGCTTTGGCTGGAACAAACCGTCTTCCATTCAGAAAACCAAAGTCTACAGAAAAGTGAAGACAAAGCACAGCTCCAAGGACTCCAGACAGTTCTCAAGAATATAATTCCAACTTTTCTTCATGTTTGTCTCACATTGTCTGTTGGCACTCAGTAGTACAACCTGATTAACCAAGTGATTGTGATTGTGAATGTGGCAGGCGCAGTGTGTTGGGACATGTAACATGATAGACGTGACATGACACCACGCCCAATGACACACCTTCTATGACCACACTGGAACGTGGGAATGATGTACTCTGTGTGTGTGTGTGTGCCTAACTCGGGCAAGGACTGGTGTGGAACTGGTGGGTGAATCTCAGACCTAATCTATTTCCCCCACTATACTGGTACGTAGTTGAGTACATGCATGATATTATGCACAGTATATCACACTGAATGACCTTTGAAATTGCTTATTTGAGGCCTGCCAACCGACTACCCACTGGTATGTATTTGATCATGTGAACAGATGGTCCAACTACCACTTCAGCTGCTGTTGTACTTGTCACTCAATCAGATATAAACAAACTATTAATATTCTAATTAATGAAGTGTGTTTGTCAATATAAACAAGCATATTATACACAGCTCTACCTGGTACTGATCCAATACATGCACAAACACGTCAGAAATTAACTTAGTATAGTATAATATGATTTTTATATTTTTTTTGATTGAGTTACAACAATAACTGTGATGATTATTTTTTGTTGTCTTTTACAAAGAAAGATTAAAAATAGTTATTTTTGTGTTTTATGTATAATAACTTTAACGTATACTCTTGCACAAAATAAAAGATTAAAAAGAATTAAGAGATGATTTACAGTTAGTTTGATACAATCTCACAGCAATATAACAGACAAAATGTGCTATAAATAAAGAGATACACACAAAGCTGTGCACACGCACCAACAGACAGAGACAGTACACCACACACACAAACAAACAACACATATTTACTGAACGTATAGTAACATAAGCAGCAGTGACACACACATAGAGGATGATCAAACGATAAATGATGAGACAAATACCATTGGTAACACTTTGAATGGGAAAAGCCATTTGTGGTTGGTTGGAGTTTTAACATTTTCTGTGAAGTTTTTGATTTTACATCTTTTTTATTTTTATTCATTAAAAATAGGATTATGTATAGAGTATACATACATGCACAATAAAACGTGTTGTCATGTGTGGACCAACATCACTGAACAGGATCAACCGTCTGACGCTGCATCCTCGGTGGGAGGTTCTTCTCAAACTGGGCGGGGAAGGGGCTGCCAGGGGGCGTGTCGTGTCTACGCTGTCCGAAATGTCCCGGGGAGTAGTTCACTCGCTGTCGAGCAGGTGGTTTTGAATAGCTGCCATTTCTGTTGAACCCTCTACCAGTTCCCTGGTAGTTGTGATGGTGCACGGGGTGGGGGTGGTGGGGAGGTTGCTGCACTCGTTGGAGGACCAACTGGGGCTGTGTGCTATCAGAGGTGGAGTCCTGACCTGTTGTCGGGACAACAGGCATTGGAAAAAGAAATGACTGAGGCCGATAGATGGCCACATGATGACCAATCAGATTACAGATGATCTGCTGGGCCTGAAGGTGGTCGTAGGGGCGAATGCACCTGGACTGGCTCACGACTGCAAGCAGCACATTGAGGAAGTGGATACAGTGGTCCGGTCGATTGAAGTGAGTTGCTAGGTACTTTGTGTACTTCATGAGCTGCAGCTCTTCTGTGGGGAAGTCGATGAAGAACCGGACACACATGAGCTGGTGCAGCTGGTCCTCCCCCTCCTGGTGGGCCAGCTGGTAGCCACAGGTCCTCATGTAGCAGTACTTGAGCAATCCACCTCCTCTGATCTCCTCGGGGTTGGTGGTGGCAATCAAACGATTGTCCAAGTGACTCAGAGCCTCCTCGAAGTCTCCAGCCACGGACAGAACCTCTACATTCGGGAAGAAATCCTCGGTGACAGCATAGGACGTGTTCATGAAGACCATTGGGCTGTCCAGTACGACATGGAAGGAATCGGCGGTGAATTCGTACTGCCTCCTCATGCGAGAGACGAACTTCAAATCGATGTTGCGTCCTTCGAAGTTGTTGAGAGAGATGAGCGACCACCTGTCCCCTTTCTCCGTGAAGATCTTCACCATCTTCTTGACGTAGGCGACCTCCAAGTGGCTGGTGATGATCCTGTCTTTGGCGGTCTCTCGTGGCATGAAGTCGATCAAGGTGGACAGTACGGACTCTTTGATGGCGTGAAGGGCTTCTTCGGAGTCGATTTCGACGTGGAACACCAGGTCCAGGTCCTTGTAGACTACCGGGGGACGGTGCTCCGGTTCCGAGCAGAGCACGTAGCTGGCAGCACTCCCGTTGAGTCTCACGTCTTCGAGTTCTATTCTTGCATCTTTCAACTTTCGCTTCACTGCGTGGATCAGGTCGACCAATGTAACGGTCAAATTGGGAAAGTTGTTGTGGCTATGGATCATCATAGAACGCTTCAGAATACGTAGAAGTTTCTCGACTTGTTCGAAGTTTAGAATCTTCGCGGAGTTGTCCAGTCTTGGCGAGCGAGTTCTTTCTTCTGCGATGTCCTTTGTCGTTTTCTCGATTGGTGCTTCCATGTTGTGCGTGAGTAGTAAGGGATGATAGACGATGAATGACGAGGATATAACAGGATACGGATCTTCAGATGTACAGGAGACTAAGCAATGGAGCGGAGGAGAATGGGAAATAAAATCAACTTTCTCTGATAAATAACTTTGTACTGGATAAAGACTCACTAAGCAATACACGAGTCTACAACTGCATTAACTACAACAATAACGAATAAACAGAACTTTCAAATACTAAATTTGCAGAGACCAATGATAACTGGTTCACCAAAGGACTCGACCGAAGACAGTCAAATGGGGGACACAGTAATTTCATTGGACCCTCCAAAATCAGCTGGCTAGTTACCATGGAGACCTTTGTTGTACGTCAGGCATTACAACTTCCTTTTGTTACTAAGTATAGATTACTTATCCTAATATGGTTGTCGATTACATCATAGCATGACGTAGCTACAGGGATACGGGGCTGGAATTGTCCCGACTTCCCAACAATTCCTGCACACACAGCACACGTTGGGAAAGTTAAATCAACAAAATACTAATTAAATGCAGCCACAAGATGCACTCGATGCATGAAATAACAAAAGTACATTTTTCTATCAATTAAGTAGCTTTCAAGGAACCAGAAGGGTAATTTGCGACACCTACCATGTGTGTACGTGTGCAGAAACACTGTACGGTATACCTACAGGGTAAGTGAGGCAGGGAGGAAATATCATCGTTCTCATAATCAATATAAGCTAATTATTTTACTAGGCCACACTTATTGTATCTTTCTATCGGTGGATGTTGGTACACACCGGACACACGTATTGGTGGATGTGACAGCAGATACAGAACAATGGAGGTATTGTCTCAACTCTGTTACCATGGTGATTTCAAAATATTCCATTTCAGTCGTGTAGGGGTACACGGCCATTTCCTGCAGAGTACAAGGACCAGCTGGAGGGGTGGATTCTTCTCAAAGGACACGGACCAGATGGAGGTGAATTCCTCCTCAACGATCACTACAATGACACTTTTCACTCTCACAGATGGCTCAACGTCAGATATACATACATTAAAGGGAAATTCCTGTTAGCAGAAATCATTAAATTAATGGATAGTAGAGATAATGAAAATCACGTTGAGCTGGTCTCAAACTCCTGCTTTGCCTTGTCATTCAAGTCCTTGAGCAGTGATATCAACTTTCTCCTCATCTCCAACGGCTCAGAAGAGCAGAACTGATCACCTTCCAACATTTCTTCTCCTCCTTCAACCTTCTACAGGAAAAGCCATTAAAGAATTTAACATTAAGTGAAATACCATACAGACACATTTACTGCATAACCATGAGTATTAGAGTATACAGTGTGCTTGTATTGTCGTGTGTGTTTGTGTGTGGTGTGTGTGTAAGTTTGTGTGTGTGTGTGGTGTGTGTGTGTGTGGTGTGTGTGTGTGGTGTGTGTGTGTGTGTGTGTGTGTGTGTGTGTGTGTGTGTGTGTTCTTGTCTCCTCATCATGGTGTTAACCGGATGAGACACTTATATTGTTTCATACAATACATTTTGTATTATATTTCATTTCAATACACAATAAACACACCTCAACATCATCTAATATAATCCAATATCACCATTATCATCTAATAATAATAATAGTGTTGTTTAGTAGCCCATTCACACCATGGCTATAGTACTAGTTCCTGGGAGGTGTTAGGGTTCATATCAGCCCAGGTTTGGTATGGGCAGGAGTATACAATTCACATTTGGTCATAGTTCGATTGGCAATGGCTACTATTGGTTTGGTGTAGTTATGACTACAGTTGCAGTTTGAGTTGGTTATGGTTAGATCTATAGCAAAAACAAAGAATGTATGCAATACAATACACCTATTATGCAATACAACAGACATATTTGCAATAGCAACAGGTGCAGTTGTCGGCTATCAAATCCAAACAAAGTCATTGTTTTTATGATGTCAGATTAGAGGCAGCCTCATATCGACCTGATCCTCCAGTAGCCAAGACAGCCATAACTGATACTAAACCTACAGTGGCTACACTGTTTTGATACAGTTTTAGCACAGGCAGCAGCAATGGTTTAGTTGGTTGGCAGTGTTTTGGTCAGGTTTGGAGGTTTAGATAGAGTTCACTAATTATAAGTTATCAAGCATAGCTAATGCACATTTACCAAAACAACACTATCAAATAAATATCATTTATCATCGTCCAATTGGGACAATAACCTATATTATATAGATCCATTGTGCCTACATCAATGGTGAAGCATTTACTACACTAGACTGGATAGTGATAAGAGGTGGGGCTAAGGGGTGAGAGGTGGGGCTAAGGGGTGAGGGGTAGACCTAAGGGGTGAGAGGCGGGGCTAAGGAGTGAGAGGTGGGGCTAAGGGGTGAGAGGTGGGGCTAAGGGGTGAGAGGTGGGGCTAAGGAGTGAGAGGTGGGGCTAAGGGGTGAGGGGCGGGGCTAAGGGGTGAGAGGTGGGGCTAAGGGGTGAGGGGCGGGGCTAAGGAGTGAGAGGCTCTGATCTCCTGACACTCCTCCAGGTGAAGCCATAGAAGCAGCACTAGTCACCTGAACAAGTAGGGGTTGCACCAGACATTACTGACAATCATCACCCCACACAGGGGGCATTGTATGGGTTGAGTCCCAGCATTCACTGTATTGACAGGATATGACTCGCATTCCAGCTATGCCTAATGGCTGGGTTAACACTTTCCACCACCAAATACAGCTAGTGAGCAGCATTATCCTAAACCCTTTGTAGACAGGACACATTGTGAAGGTGAAATGTGCAGGGATTGTATGCATTTTAACACTTGCCCCATACACAAGACAGGGGACATGTATACACCCACCCATACATGTACACACCCATCCATACACAACATGTAGACGCCCACCCATACATGTACACACCCATACCTGTACACACCCACCTATACATGTACACACCCATACCTACACCCACCCATACCTGTACACACCCACCTATACATGTACACACCCATACCTACACCCACCCATACCTGTACACACCCACCTATACATGTACACACCAATACCTGTACATACTCATACCTGCACACACCCACCTATACATGTACACACCCACCCATACCTGTACACACCCATACCTGCACACATTCACCTATACATGTACACACCTATACCTATACACACCCATACCTGCACACACCCACAGCGTACAAACCTTGAATAGTTCTTGAACAAAGTGGAGTAGATACAGCCCACAATCCGAACTGTTTGGTTGTAGAGGAATCTACAAGTAGGTTTTGGTCAAGGACATTAGGACAAATAACACACACACACACACACACACACACACACACACACACACACACACATATATGCACACACAGAGAGAGAGATAGACACACATAAACACATACAAACACACACACACACACACACACACACACACACACACACACACACAAACACACACACACAAACACACACACACACACACACACACACACACACACACACACACACACACACACTTTTGGTCTCAATATTCTAATGTGAGTGAAATGATCCTTATCCTCGCAATCCTTCTTACACTTCCACTCTTCGTTAAGGTAACTGTGAGTGGGTGGGAGGGGTTAAGCTACATGTGAGTGGTTGGGAGGGGTTAAGCTACATGTGAGTGGGTGGGAGGGGTCAAGCTACATGTGAGTGGGTGGGAGGGGTTAAGCTACATGTGAGTGGGTGGGAGGGGTTAAGCTACATGTGAGTGGGTGGGAGGGGTTAAGCTACATGTGAATGGGTGGGAGGGGTCAACAACACACAGGCAACTAAGATTCTCATAAAATTAAGTCATTCCAGACTGACAATTCTTCCTGTTGAGTGTTGACACAAAGTCCACTGAAACAGAAAACTACCACTTCATCATTCGACACCTTTCAGTTACTATGCTAATGATGTCCAATCCTAATCTTTCTGGACTCAGTGAAGAAAACCCATCGATGATATCATCATGAAAGAAACTTTATATAACACAGGGGATGACATACAAAGAGGCACGCACACACATGCACACACAGACAGACACACACACACATATGCACAAACACACACACACACACAAACACACACACATGTACACACACACACATGTACACACACACACACACACACACACACACACACACACACACACACACACACATGTACACACACACACAAACACACATATGCATGCACGCACTTTACAATCCTTCTTGCCAAATTTGGCCTTGCAGACCCTAGGGAGTCCAGGGTCAGTACACAGGACCTGCAGCACACAGACAACAGGTGTCAACATCACTATGTGTAGTCATTGAGTACACACATACACTACCAGCGAATGGAGACTGTGACACCAAGCAACATGTCACACACACAGCTTACCCCCCACACAGACACAGACACCCACCCTACCCACCACACACACACACACACTACCCTCACACACAGGCACACACACACACACACACTATCCTCACACACAGGCACACACACACTCCCTCACACACAGGCACACACACACCCTACCCTCACACACAGGCACACACACACCCTACCCTCACACACAGGCACACACACACCCTACCCTCACACACAGGCACACACACACACCCTACCCTCACACACAGGCACACACACACACCCTACCCTCACACACAGGCACACACACACACCCTACCCTCACACATAGGCACACACACACACCCTACCCTCACACACAGGCACACACACACCCTACCCTCCATACAGATGGAGGAATGATCTCACTAGTCACCATACTCACTCCACTGGTAGGGCTTCTCCATCGCTCACTGACAAGTCCATATTAGTCTGGGAGAGAACAAGTGTGGACGTACAGGGGAGATAGCCCAGCAGGTGGTAGCAACCTTATCAAAGGATTCCATACAGGATGTACTGAAACTCAATACACAATGGATGTCCATTTCAACTTCTGTTCCCATTTCAAACTCACCTCCATATCCGTACAAGTTAGACCATTCTCTTCTTCTGACTGAGAAGAGCTATCTAGGTTAAGAATCCCACTTCCAGATTTCAATTTGGACCTGGACTTTGCCTTCTTCTCTCTTTCCATCTCTAAGACCCTAGCCTCCTTGGAGTACTGTCCTGGCTTGAACACCACAAACACCAGCCAATGAGAACTGAAGGTTTGAGGAGTGAGAGAGACAGGCATTGGAACACACATCCCATCACACCATCACACCATCACATCCTCACACCATCACCCGGCCCTCACACCCTCACACCATCAGACATTGCTACACTGTGTGTGAGCGGTGGAATAATAGTTGTACAGATGCACAAGACACACCCACTGATTGAGAGCACCTGTCAACTGACCACACCCTCTAGTGATGCTCATCAGACACACCCAATCTATGGACACACCCACTCTGCATACACACCCACTCACGAGTGACAGACAGGGACGATCAAATAGTCTTTGGAGAAAATGTCAACAGATTTTGTCCAATTCTTCACTCTTGCATGAAGCCGCTCTTGGTTACTAGGCAACAGACAAAATACAAAATTTTATAAACACAAAGTAAAAACAAATCAGTACAATCAATCAATAAATAACAACAACCAGTACACATCTAATGAGACATTCACTGTGGGACACACTGTAGGACACACTGCAGGACACACTGCAGGACACACTGTAGGACACACTGTAGGACACACTGTAGGACACACTGCAGGACACACTGTAGGACACACTGTAGGACACACTGTAGGACACTCACTAAAGTGATCTCTTGTCTGAGTGCTCTGTATCAGCTTTCGTGTTGGACATTCTCGTGAAGAAGAAAGAACTGAAGATATGGACAAGATCACGACTGTCTGTGGAGAGCTGATCCAACAGGTACCTGTCAGAAAGGAGGAACAGACATAACAAGCGGACCACAGGGAACAGACATAACAAGCGGACCACAGGGAGCAGACATCACAAGCGGACCACAGGGAGCAGACATCACAAGAGGACCACAGGGAGCAGACATCACAAGAGGACCACAGGGAACAGACATCACAAGAGGACCACAGGGAGCAGACATCACAAGCGGACCACAGGGAACAGACATAACAAGAGGACCACAGGGAGAAGACATAACAAGAGGACCACAGGGAACAGACATAACAAGAGGACCACAGGGAGCAGACATCACAAGCGGACCACAGGGAGCAGACATCACAAGCGGACCACAGGGAGCAGACATAACAAGCGGACCACAGGGAGCAGACATAACAAGCAGACCACAGGAAACAGACATAACAAGAGGACCACAGGGAGAAGACATAACAAGAGGACCACAGGGAACAGACATAACAAGAGGACCACAGGGAGAAGACATAACAAGAGGAACTAACTGGAGATAGAAGTTGATGATTGTATCATTGAGGAATTCCCCTTCTTGTAAAGTTGAGAGGTCGTCGGTGGTAACACGCATGGCCTGGCTCCCGAAGGAAGGGCGGAAGGTGAAATCACTACAAGGATAAACGTCTCATGACAACAGACAGAGCTACCACACAGGAGAGCAACAAACATTTGGGGGAGTGGTATCCGAGGGGCAACACACGACCTGGTGGACCTCCTTGTGGTGGGAGGGTTAGTGGTTGCCATGTCAACAGTTACCTCTCCGTGACTTCTTATTGATGCACGTTCCAATGACTGACTGTAGTCAGGGAGTTCAGAGTCCTCATCCCCGCTGGAACAGCTGTCAAGGATGTGGTGTTTGGTGATGGTAGCTGTGAGGAGAGAGTGAGGGTGAGGGAGGTGTGGACTAGTGAGGGTGAGGGAGGTGTGGACTAGTGAGGGTGAGAGAGGTGTGGACTAGTGAGGGTGAGAGAGTGTGGACTAGTGAGGGTGAGGAGGTGTGGATTAGTGAGGGTGAGGGAGGTGTGGACTAGTGAGGGTGAGGAAGGTGTGGACTAGTGAGGGTGAGGGAGGTGTGGACTAGTGAGGGTGAGAGAGGTGTGGACTAGTGAGGGTGAGGAGGTGTGGATTAGTGAGGGTGAGGGAGGTGTGGACTAGTGACGGTGAGGGAGGTGTGGATTAGTGAGGGCGAGGGAGGTGTGGACTAGTGACGGTAAGGGAGGTGTGGATTAGTGAGGGCGAGGGAGGTGTGGACTAGTGAGGGTGAGGGAGGTGTGGATTAGTGAGGGTGAGGGAGGTGTGGACTAGTGAGGGTGAAGAGGTGTAGACTAGTGAGGGAGGGACAGAAGTGTGTCAGTGACTAGCTCTGGGGAGGGCACAAGCCCCCATCTTACTCACATCTCCTTGGTCTGATCCGCTGTTGGACCAGTGGAAGCTGTTGGACACAATCACTCATCATTTTGAGGAAGTCCTCGCTCTGCTCAACTCTTAAAGATGATACAGATGAAATACCATGTATGCACCGTATAGTGGTGTGTGTGTGTGTGTGTGTGTGTGTGTGTGTGTGTGTGTGTGTGTGTGTGTGGGTATGGGTGTGGGTGTGGGTGTGGGTATGGGTGTGAACTACTCACGATAGTTCAACAATTTCTTTATCTTTCATCAACTCATTTATAATCTACAGTGGAAATTCAGGCAACAATCAGTGCAAATCCATCAAGGCACACACACACACACACAGTATTCCACACACCTCATACATGCTACACAATCTCACTATGACATGCTTGTAAAATCACTGAATGTCGCGTGTATTCTTGTTGTCTCACACTCTATTCTCGTGTCAACACAAGAGCCTGTCCACACACCATTCCTCACACACAGGGACACATTAGTGTTGTGTGTGCACTTGTGAATACCTGGGACACACCAGCCTGTACTGAAGCATGAGGGAGCTCCTCCAGCTCAAAGCATATGTACCGTCTTGCCTCCTCTAGACCACAAAGAAGATACACAACACTTCATCCGGTAATATGAGACTACCACTCACCTGACACACTCACTCACACCTACCTGACACACCCACTCACACCTACATGACACACCCACCCACACCTACCTGACACACACACTCACACCTACCTGACACACACACTCACTCACACCTACCTGACACACCCACACAGCTCACCCCACCCACAAACATGCACACAGCTCACCCCACCCACAAACATGTACACAGCTCACCCCACCCACAAACATGCACACAGCTCACCCCACCCACAAACATGTACACAGCTCACCCCACCCACAAACATGCACACAGCTCACCCCACCCACAAACATGCACACAGCTCACCCCACCCACAAACATGCACACAGCTCACCCCACCCACAAACATGCACACAGCTCACCCTTGGCTTCAGCATTGAGGAACCTCCCCTCTCCACAGGTTGGTAGCTTCCTGGTGGCTGAGATGCGGTTCACTACCTTGGTGACTGCCATCTGGTACGGCTGTATGACAATGAGGGCCGGGTTGAAGTCCAGGGTGAACTGCACGGGGTCAAAGGTCACTAATAGATTATATCCAACAGGATTGCTAGTGAGAGAACTTACAAAACACGCCTTCAGCTCATTCCAGTGAACAGACAGGTTAGTTGCTGTATCACCGTCATCTGTAGGAAGAGGGACCCGTGACCAGCATACGTACACAGTACACACAGCTTTTTCTTTTTTTTCCATTCACAACCATTAGTAAATTTAATACTAATATATAGTACATACAGTACATACAGTACACAGTACACACAGTACACACAGTACATACAGTACACATAGTACATACAGTACACACAGTACACACAGTACACACAGTACACACAGTACATACAGTACACATACAGTATACGTATAGTGTAGACTTCAAAAGCCTTTGTGGCTAGGGATTGGATTCCATACACCCCATACACCACATACACCCCATACACCACATACACCCCATACACCACATACACCACATACACCACATACACCCCATACACCACATACACCACATACACCACATACACCACATACACCACATACACCACATACACCCCATACACCACATACACCACATACACCACATACACCACATACACCACATACACCCCATACACCACATACACCGCATACACCACATACACCACATACACCCCATACACCACATACACCACATACACCACATACACCCCATACACCACATACACCCCATACACCCCATACACCCCATACATGCCATACACCACATACACCCCATACACCGCATACACTGCATACACCACATACACCACATACACCGCATACACCACATACACCCCATACACCACATACACCGCATACACCACATACACCACATACACCCCATACACCACATACACCGCATACACCACATACACCCCATACATGCCATACACCACATACACCCCATACACCGCATACACTGCATACACCACATACACCACATACATGCCATACACCACATACACCCCATACACCACATACACTGCATACACCACATACACCACATACACCGCATACACCACATACACCCCATACACCCCATACACCACATACACCGCATACACCACATACACCCCATACACCACATACACCACATACACCACATACACCCCATACACCCCATCACCACATACACCACATACACCACATACACCACATACACCGCATACACCACATACACCCCATACACCCCATCACCACATACACCACATACACCACATACACCACATACACCGCATACACCACATACACCCCATACACGCCATACACCCCATACACCCCATACACCCCATACACCACATACACCGCATACACCACATACACCCCATACACCACATACACCCCATACACCACATACACCCCATACACCACATACACCCCATACACCACATACACCCCATACACAGGTACTTACTGTCTCCCATCAGAAGAAAACGAAACCCACTCCTATCAATGCTGACATGTCTCTTGGCCAACATCTTGAAGGCACCCAGGTGAACTCGCCCAACCCTAACACTTTGAGCATTATCGTAGAGTTGTGCTGAGGTCGACAGGCGAGGAGGGGGCAGGTCCTAGAGGGGAGGGAGGGTCAACCACGCCCACCAAGAAGAACATTCACATACAACACTCTTACTTACTAAAATCTGAGGAAGACATTTCTTCTTGGCATTCAGCCACTTGCTATCTGTAGAATAGTGTGTACACAACATATGACATTGTGCTTGCCATTTGGTTGAGTTTGGAGTCATTTTACCTCATGAAATAAACAGATGTACAACCACACCCACATCTACACCCACAACCACACCCACATCTACACCCCACAACCACACCCACATCTACACCCACAACCACACCTACACAACACAAGTACATACATAACTCACTGGTATTATTGGATTTGGAGAATGCATTCAATATACCCTTAGCAGGTTTATTCTCCACTACAATTGTGAAAGAAATCAGTGTGTATGTGTGTGTACGTACGTATGTGTGTGTGTGTGTGTGTGTGTGTGTGTGTGTGTGTGTGTGTGTGTACGTATGTGTGTGTGTGTGTGTGTGTGTGTGTGTGTGTGTGTGTGTGTGTGTGTGTGTGTGTGTGTACGTATGTGTGTGTGTGTGTGTGTACGTATGTGTGTGTGTGTGTGTGTGTGTGCATGTGTCATACCTTCATTGTTTTTCCTCTTCCTGAGCACTGAGTTGGTCTTCAACTGCACAATCAGAACACTTATCACAGTGTACATCTGAACATCTCAACATCTCAACATCTCAACATCTCAACATGTCAACATCTCAACATGTCAACATGTCAACACACACACACACACACACACACACACACACTCACACACACACACACACACACACACACACACACACACACACACTCACACACACACACACACACACACACACACACACACACACACACACACACACACACACAGTAGACTCACTGTAGCTTTTCTAATAGCCTCAGGATTTCTCAAAGGTCTGATTTCAGAGGTCTGACCCTCAGAAACCTTGTTGCCGTAGAATTTGCTCAGTTGACACTGTGAAGTGTCATTCAAACCTTGCTGCATTGGAGAGAGCTGTCTCCTGGCACCTTGCTTCTGTCGAGTCAGCTTGGTTTGACGTCGCAACTCACTGGCTACGGCGGATTGGGACAGGGACGTCTTCCTTGTAGCCGTGCAGGGGGTGTGGCTGTTCTTACTGTTCACAACGAAGGTGTGGTCATGCTCAATATGTATATCACAGAGGGTGTGGTCAGTGTCTACTCCACAGAGGGTGTGGTCAGTGTCTGCTTCACAGGGGGTGTGGTCAGTGTCTGCTTCACAGGGGGTGTGGTCAGTGTCTACTCCAGAGGGGGTGTGGTCAGTATCTGCTTCACAGGGGGTGTGGTCAGTATCACTATCTCCGTAACAGGAGGGTTGATTTTCTTTGATATCAACTTCACAGGAGGTGTGGTCATCAACATTTGCATCAGAGATAGCATGGTAAGGTTTGTCCAGCTGGATCTCACCAAGACAGTCCTTTTCGGGGTCAATTGTACTCAGAAGGTCTCTATTGTTGCTGGAAGGGTGGTCCCTTACACGCCCACGTTTCTTAACTGGCGCACCCAAAATAGTGCTCGGATCTGGTTCCCAGTAGTCCATGGGGCTTCGATTGGACTGGGATGTCGAGCTTGAGATACTCGGGGAGATTATTTTGAATTTGTCCACCGACTTACAAGGTGTCCTCAGTTCTGTTGGCTTACAAGGTGTCCTCAGTTCTGTTGACTTACAAGGTGTCCTCAGTTCTGTTGGCTTACAAGGTATCCGCAGTTCTGTTGACTTACAAGGTGTCCGCAGTTCTGTTGACTTACAAGGTGTCCGCAGTTCTGTTGGTTCGGAGGAGGCATCTGCTGTCTTTGGAATGGGCAGAGGGTGACTCTCTTCCACTGTGACAGGCAGGGGAACACCAACCAGCTCTGTTTCTTGATTGCTCATTGTTGGCACGGTTACGTCAGCAGAGCATACATCCAAGCAATCCATATCCAAACAATCAACTTCCATTGGTTCATCAACAGTCATTTTGTCATGATGTAACATGACATCATCATTGCCCTGAGGGGCATTAGGACTATTTGGCACCACAGATATGTCCTCAAGAACATCAGTACAGACCTCCTGATCTCGTACACCCCTATGGACATCCCCTCCCACATCTCCACTGTCGGAATCCTCATCCAAAACGACGATATCCTTAGAGGCTATCCTACTGGTGCCACCATGTGATGTTCCGAGCCCCTCCCTGGTGGGGCGTGGCCCACCATGTGATGTTCTGAGCCCCTCCCTGGTGGGGTATGGCCCACGAGGGTCACCTGAGGTGGTGGTGGTGGCCGGGGGCAGCGAGCTGGTGGATGGGACCACCAGGGACAGGCGCTTCTTATTGGTGGGCATACACACTGCGCTCCTCTTTCTACGTCGTTTGGTCGAAACGTTAGTGCTGTTTGCGTGCACCAGGGACCGCTTATTCTGGGAGAGCTGAGCTGACAGAGAACCTCTAAGTTTGGACACAGCCACTCTCTGGTCGTATCCTTTGGATGCAACATCTGTCTCTTTCTTCTCAGTGTCCATGTCATCAGACACCTCTTCATCGCTGCCAACCGAATCATTCTACAACGACAACCAAAACAAACAATAACAACAAGTGTATCACAATAGTTCTCAGCACAGGAGATGACTACACTATTGTAGGGTGTCTCGAGCGAGCGGTGCTATTCCAGCCATACCCGAGAACATCAGGCATTGCCAAGATCCGCACAAACGCATGTTGTACATCATGACAGCAGGTCAGAGTATATAGACAGTTATGGTTAATGCGCTCATTATGAAAGATAAATAATAGCTCTAAAAAGACGTACGTACCTCTAATTTCAAACTGAATGACAAACAACTCTGTTTTTCCTTGGATTTTGATTCACTCGATAAATCCAAAACTACGCAGATTAAATTAAGCATTTTTAATCCACATTAGCTAATACATTAAAACAACATTTGTACCTTTCTTGTTCTTCGAAGTATTTTTCTTCGTCTTTCTCGACATATTCGAACGACCCTGTACAAACTACCAATCGATAATGACGGTACGACTCGTCGGCCATTTAATTCTACTATGCAGCCCCGCCAAATAATAGGGATGGCGGGTATTTCCCTCCATTTGTAGTCGAACTGCTCATTCATACTGGGTGGGTGGGTTTCGATTATTGGATCAATTTCTCAAATTAAACGAATTTGCATTAGCAATTGTACAAGCGAGCAGTCAACCCACATTACAAATTAAGTCAAGAATAAACTAACATACATCACTGTCTACACTGGTCTCAACCATCGGTGTCAATAGCTATGCAATTGTAGGAGGCAAACAGCAACTTCTTGTAGGCGATATCCACGGTCGTGTAGTCCGGTAGATAGAGGCAATTGGAGCAGGTTGCAGCACGAGGGAGGCAGTTGGTCTCCCTCATGGACTGGATGAACACACTGCAGGGCAGCCTCCTTCTTCCCGTGATAAAGCGGAGAAACTGCCCTCGCTCCTCGTTAGTGAACTTCTCGAGTGCCTTCCACATTGTCTCCACCCGGACGTCACTGGCCTTGGTGTCACTGTCGTAGATGGTGTGACGCTTGAGAGCATCGACCGTTATCTCCGGATTCCCGCACACCTTAGTCTCCACCTCCTTCCAGGTGTGCAGGACCAGGATCTCCCTGGGGACCACGCCCATCATGCCTTCGATGATGGCCTCCGCCTGCCTACTGCTCTCACCAATCCTTCTCTCCTTCACTAGATGGCAGAACTCCTTGCGATCTTCGTAGCGAACGTACTTCTTGTCTCCGTTGGGCATCAGTGGTACCACCTCTCCTCCACTCAGAACTGTAGTGTACGTGAGAGTATCGTTGAATGCTGCGTCGAATGCCTCCTTAGTCATGATCTCCAGCGAATTGATGAATTTGACCTCTGCGCTATCAACAGAGGGGAAATCCTCGCTCCAGTCCACGGGCTCAGCTACCACCTGTTTCCAGAAGAACTTGGGGAGAGCCAACACAAGGGACTCGCTGCTACGATAGGCCCCGCCCATCAGCATGCCAATGAATCTGTACTTTGTGTAGTCATGGCAACTAGGGTTTGGTACAAAAACGTCCCTGTAGATATTGGAAGAATCCTGTGCTTGATTTGGGCTTCGGATGAAAAATGGAAGTGGGACTTCTGCTTCAAAAGCAGGTGGACACAACTCCTCGGCCAGGTCTGTTAGGGAGTCCCGGAAACCTCCCCCCTGGTCTATGATGTGCTCTTTGGCGAACTTCACCTCCCACCACTGAGACACTCGGCTGGCCCAACGGAGATTGAATTTGCCCTTCTGGAGACGGCTGGATAATCCTTTGTAAATTTGGTTGAAGACTGTGTTCTTTCCTTCGCGGTCTTTAGAGGGATTCTCTTTGTGCTCAGCAGCCAAGAACCGGTTGATGTGGAGGGTTGGTGTCCCTCCCGACTTGCTGGAGGCGGTCATCTGCAGTGTCTCGGTGATGAAGCTCTGTCGACTACCACACAAGGGGAGCAGGTGCTTGACTAGCGACAGGTAGTCTTTGGTGTAGCTGGAGAACTCCCACTGAGGGAGGAGATACAGGATGTTCTCATCCAACAATACAGACAGCCTCTTCAGAAGTACACTCCTACAGCGAAGGGCTTCTAGCGATATGGACTGCAGGGAAGGGTAGTGGGCTAGGGTGTCAGTGGGCGGGGAGCCCAACCCACCAACCAGGTCGCAGGCGTCAAACAGCACGGTCACGCCTCGAGCGGCCGTGATCACCCCGTGCACGCGAGTGTCAAACCCTCCAGAATTGCAAGACTTGATGCAGACCTCAATCTTGGGATAGAACCGGGTGAGGGGGGAGGTGAGGAGCTTCAGCTCTCCCGTGATGTAGTCCTCGTCCGAGAAGCTCTTGTGCACTGTCTCCTGCTTGGAGCCATGCTCGTCAATTGTTTTGAGAACAACATTGCGAGGTAGGTAGCTGTCGTCTTCAAGATCAATCTTGAGTGTCAACTCCTCCAGGACCAGTCCGGGCTTGACGTGCAGTCTGATCCAGTGCTGGCCCACCTGACCGTTGGACTCCCAGTACGTGTCCTCTGACCCATCCGTCAGTTGAGAGACATCGGAATCGTTGGACGACACTTCGATCTTCTCACAATGCTCTCCGAGCTGCGAAGTCCCTCCTATGTTCTTCTTCCCATCGTTGTCAATGAGAAACTTGATTAGTTCCTTGTCTCCTTCCACAGACCAACCTGGGGGAGGATTGGAGAGCTTCTCTGTCCACTCCTGGTCTGAAACATGGTCCACCTTCTCCTTGGACAAGCTAAATCCAAAAGAGCTATCGATAGCTCTTATCCAGGAAGACGAGTTCTCCTTCGACGACCGTTCCAGCTTGAACACGGAGCTATCTTTAGAACTTTGCTCTTCAATTACGAACCATCCTTTCCGCGGATCTGTTACATGAATCCAAGTACCTTCTTTCTTAGATAAGGGAAGTCCTTTGAGAGTCAGGTAAACGTCTTTTCCAGAACCACCTATTTCTCCTACTTTGTCAGATTCTTTCGAAGGTTCAGAGAAAATGGTGAGAGGCTGCGAAGACGTGTATTTGAGCTTTTGTGACTTCGAAACAAAGCAAATGGCATGATTACACGCTTCGCCTTTCCCCACAGCCTGTAAACACGACAACAAACAACGCAAACGAGCCAATCTGATCCGAGCTTTGTCAGTGGCTTCGGCCATTTTAATAACATCACGTGATCATCCATGACCTATCCAGTCTGTGACCAGTGTCCTATACATCATGGTCAAGAGTGACTCGTCCGAAAATTTCGACCCTAGGAGAAATCTGAGGTGCAAAAGGCATCCTGGACATCCAAAAATTATCCTATCTCTGACTACATTTGGGACTAATAATTGGAAAAATCCTGCCAAAAAGTGACTCGTGGTAAAAAAATTGACATGGTTAACATATTTTGTGACATGGTGCTGTGGCCGGAATTAGAGCCAATAGCAGCATGGACACTGCCAAATACACACAACATTCTGAAGAGCTAGGTGTTAGGACCATATTAGGTTTGGAGCTGGTGGGGCTATGTCTGTGACAATAATCTGACCCCATGGTACCACAGGCACTACTGAGCACACAGAACCTCCCAAGGTGGTGTTCTGACTATATAACATTGTTCTTGTAGGTTTGGAAGGTGTGGTGCTATGACCTGAATTTGAGCCTTAAGTTGGCATCAGATTCTATAATTCCACATGTGATGCAATCCAATTATATACGAAGCCTGTATAATGCAGAATATGGGTAACCCCCAGCCCAACCCCAACCCCCTGGGGTTACCGACTCGATTCACGATTAGTCTATAGATTTCAGTCAAGAGAATGTTATGGGAGCGTCGTCTTCTCACGTTCGTATAGGAGAGGAGATTGGAAAAGGAGCATATGGGGCTGTGTTCAAAGGCGAATACTATGGTCAACCGGTAGCGATCAAGAAAGTTCACAGCACGTTAGTGGACTACGCCAGACATGACCACGTTGACTATATGCGCTTAATCTCAGAGTTTAAGAGAGAATGCGCGTTGCTTCAGACCCTGGAACACCCCCACGTTGTGAAGTTCATTGAAGTGTTCGGTGAGAACAGCCAGGCGCTGCTGGTGATGGAGCTCCTGGCGGAGACCCTCGACCATCACATCCAAAAGAGAGGGAAAGTGTCGGGATCAGTTGGAGAACTAGAAGAAGCTTGGATCTGTTGCCAGGTGGCGGACGGACTGGCCTACCTCCATCAACACGACCCTCCTGTTGTTCATAGGGACCTCACTACGAGAAATATATTGTTGACTGCGAAAGGCATGGCCAAGATTAGTGACTTGGGTGTGGCAAAGTTTAGACCAACTGGATTAGGCTACATGTCCACTAAAGCTCCCGGATGTTTAGCATATATGCCCCCAGAGGCTCTTAGTAGTGAGCCCCAATACACAGAGAAGCTTGATGTATTTTCCCTTGGAGTAGTCATGACGGTAACAGCCACATGTAGGGATCCTCCCTCCGACCTGATTGGAATAGGGACAGTCCCAGAAGTGGAACGACGTAAGAACCACCTTCAATATGTAGACTCCACCCACCCACTCAAGCCTCTCATTATTTGCTGTCTTGAAAATGATTTTGCCCATCGGCCCTCAGCACACGAGATACACAGCAGATTGAAGGTCCTCCCCTACCCACTCAGCCTCACCCATCACGAGGGGAAGACCATAGATTTCAAGATACCATATTCGCCTCTGGTGAGGGACGGAAGAGCAAAGCTTCAATTCTGTCTCCTTGGAGGTAGGAACAGTGGGAAGTACACCTTTGCCAGCCAGTGTGTGTACGATCAACCCCCCACGCTAGCGAAGAGAGAACCCAACACTGTACTTCAGGAAGCAAATAAGACTGTTGAACGCTCTGGGATCACAGTGGATGTGTCCTTCTGGATCTATCCCCTGGTCTATACAACCGACTGGCTCTTCTTCAACAATAACGGTGCCTTCATTTTCGTGGACCTGACCGATCCCAATTCCATAGACAATGCCAAGGAGATCTACTCCCAGTGGTTGAAAGATGTAGGGGATTATGAAATACCCCTCGTGGTGGTTGGTAGTAAGAGTGATGAGGAACGTGCCATATCAACAGAGGCACTGGATGGTGTTGTGCAATCTCTGTGCTGTAAGTGCTGGTTAGAAGTGTCTTCACACTCCAACTCTAACATTGCAGAAGCCGTCAACATGATGATAGACCACTGCTTGTTCAAACACATTCTTTGATAGTGTGTATTGTGTATATTGTTATGCCACCATTGCTAAAACAGCCATCTCTTCATCATTATCATATCTCATCTCCGATCTTGCCTCCGATCTTTGTCATTGTTGTATTCTGATTTGTGGCATTGCTACTTCATCATATTATTATCTTTCATTTGACTGTGAATACATCATGTATAATAGATAAGTGTTGTCTGTGTTTAATGTGAGTGCTATGCGCATGCATGTAGTACATTTACTGCCACTACATATGTCAAAGCAGCGGAGTACTAGCGTTGGTGGTGGATTTGTTTTACTTGGATTGGACACTCTTCTTCCTGAGTTACTGCACAAGAGGACATACCACCCAGTTCCGGGATGACTGTTCCTGTTCCGGTTAGCATGTACTGAAATAGGGACGGTGGACCCACGGTACAAGGTGTCCGGATGAGGTTCGATAGGCGCACTGGGCGACTAAATAATGCTCCCTAGGCCCTTGTCAATTCAGTACTGACGGTTCGAAGTCGATTTCAAATGCTGTATTTAGTCGGCCTCGGGTTAGGAGACGCAAAAGACATCACAGTTAAAGGACTTGAGATAATCAAGAAGGCCGATAAAGTCTTTCTAGAGGCGTACACATCTGTGCTAACCGTAGGAAAAGACGTGTTGGTTAGAACTATATCCAGCCGGTTGCGACCTGTCTCTGTAGCTAGCATGTACATGTGGTAGTATGCATGCGCACACCTTCTCTCTCACACACACACGCACACAGTCATAGTGCATAATATGTAAATCTACCCAGGAGGAGTTTTATGGTCGTGAAGTTACTTTAGCAGATCGAGAACTAGTGGAACAAGACTGCGATGTTATCCTGCGGGATGCTGGGGAGAAGGACGTTGTGTTCCTAGTAGTGGGAGACCCACTGGGGTGAGTGGGTGTGTCTATGGTGGGTGTGTCAAGATCATGCGTACCTTCTGTATACTCATGTATACTCTCTGTATACTCGTGTGCCTTCTGTATTCTCATGTATACTCTCTGTATACTCATGTGCCTTCTGTATTCTCATATGTGCCTTCTGTATACTCATGTACACCTTCTTTATACTCACATGTGCCCTCTGTATACTCACAACTACCCTCTGTATACTCACATGTACCCTCTGTATACTCATGTATACCTTCTGTATACTCACATATTAATTTCATATGACTCTAGTGCTACTACGCATAGTGATCTCATATTAAGGGCCCATAGCAAAGGTATAGGCTATCGTATCATACACAATGCGTCCATCTTGAATGCTATCGGTTCATGTGGACTACAGGTTAGCCAGCATTCAACTGCACTATGTCTTTCAGTAGGTTAACCCCGCCCACTTTGTTTGCCCCTCCCATTTCTCATGTAGTTGTACAACTTTGGTGAAACTGTGTCGCTGGTCATGTGGACATCGTCATGGCAACCAGACAGTTATGTTGACAAAATAGAGAAAAATCTTCAACATGGACTCCACACACTGTGTCTATTAGGTGTGTGTGTGTGTGTGTGTGTGTGTGTGTGTGTGTGTGTGTGTGTGTGTGTGTGTGTGTGTGTGTGTGTGTGTGTGTGTGTGCATACGTGCATTTGTGTGCGTGCGTGTGTGTGCGTGGGTGTGTGCACGGTTTCCTGTTGATGTACATCAACTGTTGTGACAGATATTAAAATGAAGGAGCAGAGTGTGGAGAACTTGATGAAAGGTCGTAAAATCTATGAGCCGCCGCGCTTCATGACAGTGGACCAGGCTGCTGAGCAGCTGCTAACAGTGATTGAACGCAGGAAGGAGGCGGGGCAGCCATTCTCCAGTAGGTCAAAGAGGTGTGGCTCACATGTGTATGTAGTCTAATGCCATACATTTAGTGAGGTCACACACACACATGTAGTCTCATGTCACGCATGTAACCTAATGTCACATGCATGTCATCTGATGTCACACACATGTAGTCCAATGTTGCATATATTTAGGTGTGTGTTGTGCTCTTCTCAGATCTGTCTCCTTCAACCCGATGTGTGGGTGTGGCCAGGATAGGGAGTGACAATGAGAAGATAGTACATGGTACACTTCAGGAGATGGTGGGTGTGGTCATGGGACCGCCCCTTCATTCACTAGTCATTGTTGGACCCACCCACCCAGTGGAGGATGAAATGTTGGAGATATTCTCAAATAAAAAATAAATTTTGCATCATTAATTTATTCTTAAGAAAATTAGTATTCTCATTTCTGATATGATCTTTTTTATTACTTATTTTGAATAATTGTGAAATTTATAAATTTCTATCATCTAATTAATGTCATGAAGACAAAGAGTTAATTACGATCAGCTGGAAAGATTTATACTGTACTCAGTGGAGCTGCTCCACCGAACACACTGTACCGGAGCTGCTCCACCGAACACACTGTACTGGAGCTGCTCCACCGAACATGCACGAAATCTCACTCATTGAACATGGTACATATACTACATATAATTATTATGTTATATATCTGAACACACATTGATGTGTGTCTCTAATGATAACAGAACTATGTCTGGTACTTTTGATACTGTGATAATTATTCATTAATGAGGATTGTCTTCAGTATTTGGCTCTTGATTGACCTAAGTGACCCCCTAGTCAGGAAGAAGCCATTTTCTTCTTGAGGTTTTCAGCCAGTTTGTCCAGAAACTCAAAGGTATTCAAATAATCGGATCTCTGAACACTGTAGGGTGTGTGGAGAGAGGGGCATGGTGAGGGTACGGGAAGGGGCATGGCAAAATGGATGGTGACATGACTGATGGCAAGGTGGTGCTAGCCCGGTGGTGCTAGCCCGGTGGTGCTAGCCTGGTGGTGCTAGCCCGGTGGTGCTAGCCTGGTGGTGCTAGCCTGGTGGTGCTAGCCTGGTGGTGCTAGCCTGGTGGTGCTAGCCTGGTGGTGCTAGCCTGGTGGTGCTAGCCCGGTGGTGCTAGCCCGGTGGTGCTAGCCTGGTGGTGCTAGCCCGGTGGTGCTAGCCTGGTGGTGCTAGCCCGGTGGTGCTAGCCCGGTGGTCAACTGAACAAACCTCCAAAACACTGAACCCCGTACAGCCTGTCCCCCAGAGTTGGAAGGTTTACCAGATCTCCAGGAGCCCACCTAACTGAGGACCTTTAACAGGCACTTCTAATGACGCTCTCTGGAGGACTCCTTAACAGAGGACCACACACCTCCAACCCCAGGGGTAGAGGGAGGGTCTCACATTTTACACAGACTGAACCCCAGGGGTAGAGGGAGGGTCTCACATTTTACACAGACTGAACCCCAGGGGTAGAGGGAGGGTCTCACATTTTACACAGACTGAACCCCAGGGGTAGAGGGAGGACCTAAGTGATATGTAGATGAGTGGTGTCATCTCACTTGGCAGCTCCTTTTATACAAATAGCAAGGTCCTTGGTCATCAGCCCACTCTCAATAGTCTCAATACAAACTCTTTCCAAATTGTCAGAGAACTTCCCAAGAGCATCATTACCTACAACCAGGCAACACGGATACAGCTCAAGTGAACCAGGCAACATGGATACAGCTCAAGTGAACCAGGCAACACCGATACAGCTCAAGTGAACCAGGCAACATGGATACAGCTCAAGTGAACCAGGCAACATGGATACAGCTCCAGTGAACCAGGCAACACCGATACAGCTCAAGTGAACCAGGCAACATGGATACAGCTCAAGTGAACCAGGCAACATGGATACAGCTCCAGTGAACCAGGCAACATGGATACAGCTCAAGTGAACCAGGCAACATGGATACAGCTCCAGTGAACCAGGCAACATGGATACAGCTCCAGTGAACCAGGCAACATGGATACAGCTCCAGTGAACCAGGCAACATGGATACAGCTGAAGTGAACCAGGCAACATGGATACAGCTGAAGTGAACCAAATGCTGCTTAGTGTGGTGAGGGGTGCCATAACACACTGAGAAGTTATTGATGGAGTGATTTGTTGGAGATATTATTCTTATTCTTATTGGGTGTTAGGGAAAAATGGCTTCACTGCAATTCACTGAGTGTGACAATCACATGACCTCATGCATTCAGACAATATTCAAGCAGTGTGACCAGATAGGTGACAGTCATGTGACTTCCATGTGACTTACTGTCTAGTTTAGCTCTGTGGGCTAGCCCCCTAGTCCAAGCAAAGATGGATGCTGTGCACAGAGGAGACAGACCACTTAACAGACAATGTACATATCACATGACCACAACCCACCAATCGGATTGGTGGATGTCTCCCCTCCCTTCTGGTGGACTCTATAGTGTCTGGTGACGGTGCCGTGAGCGGCCTCAGCCTCCACTGTCTTGCCATCCGGGCACACCAGCACACTCGTCATCATCCCAAGAGAGCCGTAGCCTGCAGGGGAGAGAGGGGACATGTGTGAGATGTTTGGAGGCGTGGACATGTTTGAAAGGAGTTTGGGGTGTTCTGTACGTCATCATTGGTTTGGGGTGTAGGTGATCGTCGGGTTAGGGTGTAGGTGGTCGTCGGGTTAGGGTGTAGGTGGTCATCGGATTAGGGTGTAGGTGATCGTCGGGTTGGGTGTAGGTGATCGTCGGGTTAGGGTGTAGGTGGTCGTCGGGTTAGGGTGTAGGTGGTCGTCGGGTTAAAGTGTAGGTGGTCATCGGGTTAGGGTGTAGGTGGTCGTCGGGAAATTTTTACATTTTATTCATATTCCAATAAAGGCTCACCTTGGGCAACAGAATCCGATTGGACGTCTCCGTCGTAGTTCTTACACGCCCACACAAACCCCCCCTCACTCTTCATGGCCTGAGCCACCATATCATCAATGAGACGATGCTCATACCAAATACCGGCAGACTCAAACTGGGGCTTGTATTGCCTAGCAACAACAAAAGGTAGAGCATGTTACCATGGCAAACCTTACCATTACACACCACATTCAAAACTTACTTGTCATAAATTTCTTGGAATATATCTTTGAATCTACCGTCATAGCGTTTTAGAATGGTATTCTTAGTACTGTGATAAAGAGAGGGGTGTGTCAGTAGGTGTGGTGCAAGGGGTATTTGTGGGTGTGGCACAAGGTGATGTTCATGAGTGTGTCTGTACCTCATGTAGAGAGGCATCTTCCTATCCAGAGCATACTTGAAGCAGCTGTGAGCAAAGTCAGTAATCGACTGCAGAAAGACCATAGAGTGAGCTGTTGAGATGTTGACACTCCCACCATTGACACTCCCATGCACCACAGTTCAATGGACCACGTTACCTTGTCTGTATTGTACATGGCCATACCAACACCACCACATTCCTTGAAGTCGAACACAGTGTAGGTCTGCGGAGACCCGCCCTCTGGGGTGTACGTGAGCTCCAGTTTACCTGGGCCAGGAACTACAATGTCCGTGGCCTTGTACTGGTCTGCGTGGGCGTGTCTCCCAATCACAATCGGCTTGGTCCACCCTGTGACTAGACGGGGGATATTCTCACATATGATGGCTTCTCTGAACACGGTACCGCCCAGTATGTTCCTGATGGTGCCGTTAGGAGACTTCCACATTTTCTTCAAACCGAATTCTAATAAATACCAACATTCAATGAATATCAGCACTCCTGCAGTGCTCACACCCATGTTATTCAACCCTGAAGAGACCCCACCCCCAATTAATCTGACCTTCCACTCTCTTCTCATCAGGAGTGATAGTGGCACACTTAATCCCGACATTGTACCTCCCTATGGCTTCAGCACATTCCACAGTCACTACAACCAGACAATAAGAGACACACCTACTAGCATACACACATACTAGCATACACACATACTACTGTATACACACATATTAGCATACACACAAACATTATACACATACATACGCACGCACACACACACACACACACACACACACACACACACACACACACACACACACACACGCACGCACGCACACACACACACACACACACACACACACACACACACACACTTATCCCCACCTCGATCATCTGTTGCGTCTCTGTTTTCAATTCCAAGATCGAAGCTCTTGATGTCAAGTTCGAGGAAAGGTAGGATCAGTTTGTCCTTGATCAGCTCCCAGATGATCCTACATGGACGGACACGACTCATGACCCCAGGGCCCATCGGCAGTGAGACTGAGGGTGTACCGTGCAGGCACCATCCGGACCTACCTTGTCATCTCATCTCCCTTGACCTCCACGACAGTACCACCTAAGAAGCCAGCACAACTCATCGGTCACCACATGCACACCAGCTCATCGGTCACCACATGCACACCAGCCCACACCAACTCATCGGTCACCACATGCACACCAGCCACACACCAACCCTGTAAGCAACTGACTCGTTATTATATTCAATCCACGTAAACCCGGCCCCAACAACCATCTCGAGTATCTATACTTACACGTAGTGAAACCACGGATGACTAGGAATTCCATAGTATGGAATTCCTAGTCATTGGTCAGGTGGGTGAACAGTTGGACTCGACTCGCTCATTAAGGGTCTATGCTCACACAGAATACACCTTATGCGCTCTTCAAAGACATGGCATGAGAAGCTGATGTACGAGAAGAAACTCACCTTTTATTTTTGCGGCCATATCTGCTTCAACTGTTCTTGTCCCAGACGCTCAGCAGCGGATGTGCAGACGTGTTGGTGGTACGATAGAAAGGTCGGGCAGATAATTAGGCACGTGGGTATTTCCGGTCATGTGACCAGGTTGGCCATTCGACTCACGTGATCAAGGCAGCTCGTTCTAATCATATTCATAGAGACGAGCATTCCATCACTGACGATAAGCGAACCTAGTTTATCTACGGTTCGGCGATCTCCTACGTGAACTCGCTGTAGAAGAACTGAGTGGAGAAAAGACCCACCAGTGCGGTTGGCAGGCCAGCTATATCGTCTTGTATGTACTAAGAGGCGAATCGAGGTTAGAATTTCCACGGTATTTATGTTTGCAATGGCTTCCCGATGCGCGTGTCTAGAGTGACCGCGGCGCGCTAGTCATTCCAGCGCCATTCCTTCGTCCCGCCGTAGCGGCTGCTAGGTCTCTGGTACTGTGTTACAGTCTTCACTGCATTGAGTATTCAATTTCAGACCGTACAGCTATGGCGTATCTGTGATGTGTTAATGTGGGATGACTGGATCATGTTCGTGTAGGGGTAGTGTTTGCGTGGGAGCTGAGTGTGTGTGTGTGTGTGTGTGTGTGTGTGTGTGTGTGTGTGTGTGTGTGTGTGTGTGTGTGTGTGGTGTGGTGTGTGTATGTTTGTGTGTGTGTGTGTGTGTGTGTGTGTGTGTGTGTGTGTGTGTGTGTGTGTGTGTGTGTGTGGTGTGGTGTGTGTATGTTTGTGTGTGTGTGTGTGTGTGTGTGTGTGTGTGTGTGTGTGTGTGTGTGGTGTGGTGTGTGTGTGTGTGTGTGTGTGTGTGTGTGTGTGTGTGTGTGATGTGTGTGTGTGTGTGTGTGTGTGTGTGTGTGTGTGTACATATGTATACACTATAGTGTATATGTACAAGCCTACCATATGTGTAAGTGTGTCTATATATGTGTTTCATGCTTTCTGCACATACTCCATAGGCGTGCAATGTTCGTCCATGTCGCCGTTGAACTTCTGTTTGTAGATCCTTATTGACTGGTAGACTTTCATCCCATTCATAGTGTGAACCTATTCATCTGTGTTTGGTCTAATGTGTTGTGTGGCGGCCATGCAGACGTAGAGGATGTGATGGCTTCTGAGCCAACAAGTGATAACATATCACTACATATTGTTATCATTCCTTTCCTTGGTACAAAGCGGTTGTCAGCATCTCCCATATGTAGGCATGTATTTTATACTATTGCTACACCTAGCAAAATGTATAATACGGATGTTCAATCAACTCTGAATTTAATCCTGTGATATGATAGCTATTCACTGCTGTGACTCACAATACAAATTATATCACTCTGTATTGGAGTGGGTGAATTGGTTTGTTTGGCAACCCTTAGTCTTGGGGAATTCAAGGCTCTGGTGGAAGGTCTTATTTCATGTGCTATTGACCTCATTACCCTATAGTGGACTGGGTTCAAAGACCTCTATGACATGATTGTATGTGTTCAACTTGACACCTTCACACAATCCACCTTCACCTGTTTGGTAGCTGGTCCTATGAACATATTCTGTCCTCTCACTCAAGGTGGTTCGCTGCTGATATATGTGTCAATATGAATACAGTGCAGGTGGGTATTGATTGGTCCCTTTATATATACAGCTATATAATAGCTGTGTATGTCCCATGGTGTGTATAAATTGCATTTCATCTATCATCACACTTAGGTAAGATTTCCCACTCAGGGACAAGGCTCGTTGCCATATCAACCATCCATTGCTGACAGCACTCAGCTGCAGCTAGATATGTCTGCCCTACAAAACAAAGAAATCTCACACTTTGAAGCTAACCTGCTCCGAGCTAACCTTCAACTACTCCAGAATAGAATCAAGACCCTCCAAGAAGAGAACGTTTTGCTTACGGCCAAGAACAGACGTTTAGAAGAAGACAAATCAGAACTTTATCAACAACTTCAAAGATTGTCTAGTTATAAGGGAATTTCCCTCCCACCACGCGGGTATATGCAACATACCAAGAGCTTTGATGGTCTGGACCCGCCCACTTTCACCAATAGTACTTACAATAGTGCCACGCCCTCCACTCAGGGTTCTGCTATGGTGTACACACAGTATACAGATGAAGTGGGCGTGTACAGCGATAGCCTGAAGGCTCCAGTGTGGGAGGATTCATCACTACCTCCCCAACGGGGCAGGTCCCATGATAACTTTCTCAGTGAAAGGGATCTCCCCCTCAGTCAAAATGATGATGCAGGTTATCTCGGCCCTACTAGTTTGTCTCAAGATGGTCACTATGGTGATAAATGTCCCCAATCGACCACAGCAATAGGCGGATCCAGTACGTACATCAATTCACTGTTGAAGATGTCTCACTCCCCGAGTCCTCCCCCACCTGCAGTCCTGAGCAGGGGGTCTTCTGGTCGGATGACCCTCCCCCTCAACTACAGTAGCAAGAAGGCATCCCTTGATCTCAAGAGGAGTCGGTCCTTTCGCGACTCTCGCAGGTATCGCTGGAACCACACAGGGGATCTCCCTTCCGTCAGTCCTTCCATGACCAGCATGCTCAACTCCACTGCTCCGCCTGAGACGAGATCGCTGAGTGGACCACAGACCTCTGTGGACACACCCACTGCATCAACCAAGGATCCAAGGTCTCCACGGAGACAAGGGAGGCACTCGCGTTCTTTCATCTTCTGTTTCTTCCGCCCCCTCACTAACGATTGAAGTTGTAAAGGAACCTCAGATCACTGCCGAGCTCTATCACCTGTCAATAATTAGGGATTGTCTTCTATTAATCATTCTTTTAGGCCGTATAAACGTATGTATCTATGTATAATTGCTTGTTGATTTGGTGTTTATAAATTGTGCAATAAATCGAATATTGTGCATATTATATCCACATGTATGCTGACCACGATCCAAACAATCACTGCTCATATCATTTAATTACTTTTTAATTCTACATATCAAGTATAATTTATTTTCTTTGGGAATTAATAGTATAATAAAATGTTTCAATAATTGTGATAAAATCTAGAAATTAACCCCTACAGAACATGCAATAAAGTTCCTATTAACAAAGACAACAATGTTCACACTACAACACTCATGACCACAAGGGGTTGTCACTTCCCATGCTCCGATCGTCCCGCAGTGATCTTGATCAATGCTTCAAACAACAAGTTAGCTGTAAGAGGGGGGGGAGGCAGGAGGCGGAGAATGAGGTGGGAGGGGCAGGGGGGGAGAATGAGGTGGGAGGGGCAGGAGGGGTGATTGAGGTGGGAGGGACAGGAGGGGTGATTGAGGTGGGAGGGGCAGGAGGGGGAGAATGAGGTGGGAAGGGCAGGAGGGGGAGAATGAGGTGTGAGGGGCGGAATAGCAGCCTCAAGGTTCGGGAAAGGGTGGCTGAACAGAACAATAGACGTAGACGTGATTACCTGTGATGATCCCTAATCCCAAGATCAGCAAGGTCCACCAAGCTCCGATCAGCACTAGGTAGGTGGTGAAATACACAAAGGGGATTCCCAAAACCAAGCACCATGCTGCCACGGCAACCTTCGGCCAGGGCCTACTTGGCACCGGACATTCCCGACCGTATTTTGTGGGAAATGTCTTGTTCTTCAAATAGTAATCGTAGATCTCATCCTGTGCACATGAGCACGATACAAGTACACATTGCACGCACGCACGCACACACACACACACACACACACACACACACACACACACACACACACACACACACACACACATGCACACACACACACACACACACACACACACACACACACACACACACACACACACATGCACACACACACACACACACACACACACACACACACACACACACACACACACGCACGCACACACACACACACACACACACACACACACACATGCACACACACACACACACACACACACACACACACACACACACACACACACACACACACACACACACACCTTCTCTTGAAATAATTTAATAAGCCAATCAGAGGCCTGCTCATCGGTATCCGTGGGAACATCAGCCAGTTCCAATCTCCTAACACACAGAGCAGATCAACAGCTGATGGTGTCACCATGACCAGGAGTTATACAGACCTTGAAGAAAATTGGGATTGCCAGAGCCATCCCCACCAAAAAACTAACCGATCTTCAATATCACACTACATTCTATAATAGCACGATCCACCAACTACAGATCCACCAACTACAGATCCACCACGATCCACCAACTAACTACAGATCGGATGATATAGTCTGTACGTACTAACCGAATAAGGACATCCACAGCACAGGAGTCACAGTTGACCACACCCCTTAAAGATGGCTCCCCTTCTTTGTATCCAAAAGTGATGTCGTAAACAGCAGGAACTGGTTGGGAGGGTGAAAGAAGGTCATCAGAGACAATGCCTAACAGGCAGTCACTAGCACAAACCTATTCCCTTCAAATGCTTAGCAAGAAGAGTAAACCCTTTAGTTCGTGGGAAAAGATGATGCTTGAGCTCGGGCAGTCCCCTGGAGCGAGCAAACTCAATGCTCTTCTTGTGTTTTTCTTCAGTGAACCGACTGCCCTCGGCAAAGAGACAGAGCTACAGGGGTGTAGTGATCACATGATAGTCATGTGACAAACACAAACGGATTCTAACAACTCATAAATGTGACAATCATGTGACATCATACAACCCACCAGCATGTTGACAGGGTAGTCTCGAAGGCTCTGGCAATAGCGCTTCAGTCTGTGCTTGTCCTGCTCCCAGTTCCGGGTCAGGATGGGGTACTCCATGAAGATGAAGCTCCACCCAATCCCTGGAAGGTACTTGGCTATGTCCTTCATATACGCCTTGGCTCCCTAAGAATCAATGACAGAAGTGGGAATGGGAATGGGAATGAAACTGATGACAGAATTTTGAATGGGATTCTGAATGGAATGAGAATAAAATTGGTGCTTGCATTGAGAATGCAATTGAGTGTGGAATTTGGAATGGGAAGGATGATGATCTGAGGTCAAAGTTCAACTGTCACATGACCAAAGGGTTTACAATGAAAGGTATCCCAAGCATGCATGTGATGTTACCATAGCAACTGTCCCTCCCACTCACACCCAGCATGCCGGCTCTCTCGATGAGCACCCATCCGATCATCCAATCAATGTCCCCCCGGTGGTTGAGGATCACCATAGCATGTTCGGTGTTCTGGTACTTCTTGAACCCATCGGGGTCCATGAAGAACCGGATGCGATATTCAGCCCAGGACTCCACAGCAAAGGGCAGTACTGCATCCAGACAACACGAAAGACAGCAAGATTATATGCATATTAGGAGAACAATTAGTACCACCTACCAACACAGGACCACCTACGGACACAGGACCACCTACGGACACAGGACCACCTACGGACACAGGACCACCTGCGGACACAGGACCACCTGCGGACACAGGACCACCTACGGACACAGGACCACCTACGGACACAGGACCACCTACAGACACAGGACCACCTACGGACACAGGACCACCTACGGACACAGGGCATTGACTTCATGGGTGCAGCACTGTGGATATACCTTCCACAGAATATCAGAGACACTACAGACTTCAATAGTTATTATTCTCTTTGTCAGTAATATTTCCATTATTAACCCATGTTAGATATTAATTATTTGCATGTGCATGTTAATTTCACGACACCTTTATTCTTTATTATTATTAATATTCATTTGACCCCCCGTTATGATAGACTGTTGCATGAATTTTATGAATTATTAATTTCAATTTTAATTTTGACTTTCAAGACCCTTTCAGACCTTGTACATTACTTATTTTCTTTTCTTTCCTTCCTTACTGGGTGCCAATGATCATGAAGTAGCCTATGGCTAACAGTTCCCCAGGTGAAATAAGATCACCTGATACCTGATTGACAGTACTGACTAGTCAACACAACAGACAGTACTGACTAGTCAACACAACAGACAGTATTGTCTAGTTGATACAGCAGACAGTACTGACTAGTCAACACAGCAGACAGTACTGACTAGTCAACACAGCAGACAGTACTGACTAGTCAAAACAACAGACAGCTAGGGCTGACTAGTCAACACAAGAGACAAGGCTACATCAACAGACGCCTCTACTCACTGCACCAATACGAGTAAACGAGGATGGCGTTAATTCTCCTATAAGCAGCCTTGTTCACCCATTTCAACGGTAGAGTTGTAAGCTGACAGATGTTGACGATAATGCCAGCCAAAATAAACATAACGATCATAAACAAAACGAAGATTTTTAGCTTCTTGATCTGCTTCAGCACTTCCATGGTCGACACTCAGCTACTGGGAATTTGTTCCAATTATGTTCCGATTCCACTTTTGCCAGAAAACGGAGTAGAAGCGGGTACCCTGCAACAAAATGGCTACCAACAAGCGGCTCCCAACTATCAATTCCACCACTGTACGTTGAATTCCTATAGTCGCCGGTATATACACATCATTGTCGTCTTTCGATTGTCTTCTCGTCATTCCCTAGTTGGTTGATCTGAAAGCAGAGCTCTATAAGAAGCAACAGGAGGTGAAAGCTACTTCGAAAGGATCTTATAAGGACAACACGACACAACGGCATGTTTCGGAAAAGGTTCTTATGTTCGAAATGAGTGTTTCAGCTTGTCCATCGCTTACTTGTGTTTCCTTGCAGACTGCCTCTATCTGGTCAGTACCAAACAAGACCGCAAAAGGACGTCGACAAAAACCTGCTCCTCCTTCAGTCGAACCAGATTCGTTGGAAGAGGAGGCACTAACAAGATCAAGGTATCAGTCCTCTTGTTCTAGAGCTCAACTGTCGCCATTCGTAGTCCTGGTGTCGTCATGTACCGGGACACTGGGGTGGGTGTGGTAGTTTGGGACATACAAACATTAGCAGTTTTAAAACTCGGCTCCAGTTTGTACAGTATCTTCAGAGAGAGAGAGAGAGAGAAATGACCAAAACATTTCTTAACATTACAAGGCTTGAAGTCACCTCTCCCATGTTACCCCAGCGTCATTAAAAGAATTTGACTAAATTCCCTAGCGTATTTGACACCCCAAATAATCATCACTAAGGGAAAATGGCATGCATACCATGTATTGTATTTCATTGGTATAGAATGGCATTGGAGAAGAAAGCTAAGATGTATGAAGAGATGTCACGAGGTGAAGGACTAGCAGGTCTGTGTGTGTGTGTGTGTGTGTGTGTGTGTGTGTGTGTGTGTGTGTGTGTGTGTGGATGTGTGTGTGTGTGTGTGTGTGTGTGTGTGTGTGTGTGTGTGTGTGCGTGTGTGTGTGGATGAGGTGTACTGTATAGCTGTATAAACAACAGGGATAATTTTATTTTCAGACGAAGAGCTCAATCGTCATGGTGACCTATGTCTGGTTGACTTTGAGAGGAAGTTATATGAAGTTAGTTGTGGCAGATCTGAATCACCACACACACTGGGACCACCTCCACACACACTGGGACCACCTCCACACTCACTGGGACCACCTCCACACACACTGGCATCACCTCCACACACACTGGGACCACCTCCACACACACTGGGACCACCTCCACACACACTGGGACCACCTCCACACACACTGGCACCACTTCCACACACACTGGCACCACCTCCACACACACTGGGACCATCTCCACACACACTGGGACCACCTCCACACACACTGGGACTGACTGTGTTGGATTATTCCATGTAGACTGTGGACATTGCTGATGAAAGGCGTGGTAATGTGACTCCACCTCCTCCTGCACCTGGTGATGAAGAGTGGGTGGAGTATACTGATCACTTTGGACGCTCTAGGACATGTCATCGGTCGGACCTCGCTGAGATGGTGGAGATGACGAGGAAACTGAAGGAGGAGGAGTCAAGGAAGGGACCAGATGAGGTGGAGGAGGACGAGAGGGAGGGACCAGTTGAGTCACCTGTGGTCCACTACCAGAATGTGCAGAATAAAGGTAAAGCCTATTAGCACCCAGTGGTGTGTGTGCAGTTAGCACCCAGTGGTGTGTGTGCAGTTAGCACCCAGTGGTGTGTGTGCAGTTAGCACCCAGTGGTGTGTGTGTACAGTTAGCACCCAGTGGTGTGTGTGTACAGTTAGCACCCAGTGGTGTGTGTGTACAGTTAGCACCCAGTGGTGTGTGTGTACAGTTAGCACCCAGTGGTGTGTGTGTGTTGTGTCATCAAATGATCGTTTGCTCCCTTCAGAGGCTCGTAGTCATGGAGTTGGGTACTTTGGTTTCTCTGAAGATGAACAGAAAAGGCAAGAACAGCTTTCTGTACTGAATAAACTACGTAATCAGGTGTGTGTGTGTGTGTGTGTGTGTGTGTGTGTGTGTGTGTTTGTGTGTGTGTGTGCTTGCACGAGTATTATGATTGGTCTGAGCCATGCTTGTAGACTGAAAGTCAGAGACAACGAAGGGAAGAGATGAAGTCAAAGAGGAAAGCTGCTTTAGAAGCAAGATTAGCTAAAGTGAGACAACGCAAGTTAAAACAGACTACAGAAGGCATTGAAGGTGGAGAGGAAACAGCTGGTCAAGAGGAAACAGCTGGTCCAGAGGAAACAGCTGGTCCAGAGGAGACAACTGGTCAGGAATTTAATCTTTCCAAGGAGGACACTGAAGCGTCTGTATCTTTCAAAGATGTCTCTCCTTCAGAGAGAGATGTCCCCCAGAAGAGACCTGTAAGACCTTGGGACAAGGGGAAGAGTAAGTCTCAACTGTTGCGTATGTTGAGGTGTGTTACGATGCTCATGTGTTGGTACTCCTCTGCAGTCCTCCCTGCCGTGAAGAGAGCAGTTGAATGGAAGAAAGACCTCCAAAATGAGCGAGATCCAGAGTTCGCACCACCTTCAAACTATTTTACCTTGAATCCCAATGCTCCAAAGGTGTTCTCCCCCACCACCACACCCACAATAGTCCAGCCCGTTCCTCCCCACCCACCTACCCTGGTGTCACTATCACCTCCACTACATCCCACTTCACCTGACGTTCACTTCGTCAAACCAACATCAACAGATCAGTTTGTCACATCCGCGAACCTGGGGTTCCCCCGGCAACCATCACCTCCACAACTGACCTCAGTGGACACTCTCATTGCGCAATGTAGAGCGGAAGCTCGTAATTAGGGAATATCCCTAAAATGATTTTGTTCCATTGTGTGTATTATACATGTACAGTGGTAGTGTCGCCCCGGGACACACCGTGCGGTCGAGGTCCGGGGACGAGACGGCCTGAATGTGTACCTAGTGTGTAGGGGACAAGATGGCGGATGAGGTAATAAAAGACGTTCTCCAAGAAAATTATGATATTCTTTGCGAATGTCTAGACGCTTCTAGTTTAGTGAATAAGATGTTCACTAAGCGTCTGTTGACGGATTATGAGAAAATGGAAATTTCGGAAGGATCTTTTACAAAACTGGCGAGAAACGAGAAGCTAATCGACAGTCTGATGAGACGCGGTCCTAACGGGTTTTACTGTTTTTGTGACATTTTGGAATCATCGACAAATCCTTCTACAGTGGCTTTAGGGAGAGGTCTCAGGGAAGGTGATTCTAGTGCGGAGCGGATATTAGCTATTGTCCGGGGGCGAGGGCAGGAATACTGAGACCTCGTAATGAAGGAGTAGACCAGGTGTTGGTCCTCTGTAGCTCGATACCCTGTCAATACTAGTGTGTCCTCTCCTAGAACACGCACCTCCCCATGACACAGTAGGGTAAATGGAGTAAGTTAGAATCAATGGCCTTGAGCTATTGGTACAAGTTCATGTCTGTGATATGCCCACAGACAGGGGGTTGATATTGGAGGACGCTTGTCTATGGCTGGAGATAACAGTGGCTGGACATGGCCTTCCAGGTCACTCGCTGTATCTTATATGCCATTTTATGTGTAGCAATATTGACACCTCACACCATGGAATGTCCACTGAGTGATCATGGAATGCACTTTCCTTGCAGTTTCCGAGACTCCATCTGATGCCCCAAAGCGATTGCATGACAACTGGAACCAACACACTATGTCTGATGCACCAGGACAGCTGAATTTGGGAAAAAGTACATAGCAGTACTGATGTTCTGTATGCCACGCCCATACCCATATGTTGGTCACGCCCTTTTTTTACCCTCCTGTAGATGCGGATGAGGTACCACTAATAAAGGACTTGGCACGTTTGAACATCCAGGAAGAGTGGTACGACCTCGGACTACAGTTGGATGTCGATGTAGAAACTCTTGATTCAATTCGATACAACCATGCCCATGACATCAGATCGCTGAGAGTAGAGATGCTGAAGGCCTGGTTGAAGGAATCCGCAAACAATGCAACGTGGAGGGCTCTCCTCAAGGCCCTGGGGTCGATTGGGCCCACCAAAGTCAACATCCATGATCTTGTTAAAGAGCACAAACTCGACTCTTAATTCTGTTTAATAATGTTACTTGTAATTGTTTTGTATTAAATTACCTTAAGGCTTACCATGGGATGGCCTGGATTTCATTCATTATAGATACTTTATGCTACCTGCAGCTGGTAGTGGATATCTGTGAGTAGAGTCAACTTCAGTGATGTGCCCTTTATAACAGCATAGCCGCAAAGCTCAACGTTAATTTTGTAACCTGAAAGAGGGCTAGGTGAATAAGGTACGTAACAGCGTATCCGGTATGACAGGTCTAGCAGCTAGACTGGTGACAGCGCACCGGGCGTCTACGTATATCGCATCTCATCGCCCTCTCCACGTGTTCGACCGTTGAGTGGTGGAAATGGGTTTTGGCAACTTAAAGACGGATTCTGGGTTGACAGCCCTGAATAGCTACTTAGCGGACAAGAGCTATATCGAAGGGTGAGTCAGCGTCTCCCCATTCCTGAATGTATTCCTGTGTATTATGTTTAGTGCGTTGGTCGACCATACACGCAAACTCGTCAGTATTTAAGGTTGTGGCCTAGCTACTCTGCACTGCCACCAAGTGGTCTCGTAGTATAGAGTATGGAGATCAGAGTAGCTATGATCGGGCTTATAGCAGGATGGAGCCCCTAATTTTTGAAGTTTATTTCTGGAATCGTCAGCTGGGACTTGAGTGAATCTTTGGGTGCTCCTGGGTTAGGGTTAGGCCTGAAAACTGGTCTGGCCAAGCTGGATTTGTCTGTCCCAGCAGGACTGTGTGACCCCTACACTTGAATGACGTATTTTGTGTACTCACTCAGTTGGACCCCTTCTCAAGCTGATGTTGTGGTGTTCAAGGCTCTTTCCGGTCCTCCAAAGGCCGATTTGTTCCACGCCCTTCGATGGTACAGGCAGATCAACTCCTACTCCGGAGCAGACCAGTCCAGGTGAGCGTACTCCAGTGTACAGTGTACAGTGTTCAGTGGACAGTGGATATTGTGAGCTCTGCCTACAGTTGGCCAGGAGTGGGGAAACCCCTTGATCAGTATGGTCCACCAGGAAAACCTGCTGCTGATGATAACGATGATGATGATGATGATGATGATGTGGATCTCTTCGGATCAGATGATGAGGACGCAGTAAGTTTGATGAGAATGGAATTTTGATGATGGGATGGGGGTTGAATGGATCTAGTGTTCAAATGTGACTGAACCGATGTGTTTAGGCTGCAGCTGAGAAGTTGAAGCAGGAGCGATTGGCAGCCTACGCCGCAAAGAAGGCAAAAAGTGATTGACACGTTTATTATTAGTATTAACTGGTCTAATGTCCTTGTACTTATGTAGTAAGATCCTTGTAGTGGGTATCGTCCAGTGGTTTGGTTTTAGTAAATGCTGATGTCCTTACAGAACCTGCTACAGTGGCAAAGTCAAATATTTTGCTGGACGTCAAACCATGGGACGATGAGACAGGTGAGACCCTAGTATTACTGAGTGGGTGTAACCTGTGTTGATGTACCCCTCAACCAATAGATATGCTTGAGGTGGAAAAACTGGTCCGCACCATCAGTGCAGATGGCTTGCTCTGGGGAGCCTGTGAGTGGATTAACCCCATCTTCACAACTCTTACATCTTCCTCACCACATGCACTATCACCCTCACCACACTCACACTGTCACCCTCACCCTATCACCCTTATCCAACACTGTCATCCTCTGCATACAGCTAAGTTAGTACCATTGGCCTATGGGATCAAAAAGTTGCAGATATCTTGTGTTGTTGAAGATGAAAAGGTTTGTATATTTTCACAGTCATCCTTTAGTTGTTAATGGTTACCAGCTCCTGTGTATCATGTACGAGTTCCCGTGTGTCACGTACAAGTTCCTGTGTGTCACGTACAAGCTCCCATGTGTCATGTACAAGCTCCCGTGTGTCACGTACCAGCTCCCATGTGTCATGTACAAGCTCCTGTGTGTCATGTACAAGCTCCTGTGTGTCATGTACAAGCTCCCGTTTGTCATGTTCACATTGTCACACTGGTTGGTGCTGTACACTTCTAGTCTATATTCACTCCAACTTCTCTCAGATCGGTACCGACTTTTTGGAGGAAGAAATTACAAAGTTTGAGGACCTTGTTCAGTCTGTGGATATTGCAGCCTTCAACAAAGTATAGACTATTCCAATAACTGCAATGTAGTCCAAATAGCATACGTTATAGCAGCGGTAATATCCGTACGTTGTTTAGTCTTTAATAATATCTAGGTGAACTGACAAAATGCTTCAAGCAAAATGTTAAAAAAGGTGGTCACATGCCTGTGCAAGCACCTGGTGTGTAGGTTTACGGCGACTTTCAACAGACTCCACGCGAGTACTACTACAAATATTACTCTAGCTGGGAGACCAGCCGCAGGCTCCAAGCCCCTCCTACGGTTCTTCTCTTCGCCGGGGGTTGTGTAACTTGAAATATAGACGCCCCAGGCGGCACTGGACAGTATGGCCACCGGTAATCCAACTACGAATCCTTCCACTCTTCTGCCGTTGGGTTAGTTCACGTGTTTCTGGACTGAATTTACGTTTATCCTTGATTTGCATCGACTTTTTGTTATAGAGCTGGTCGATAAGTGTATTGGATCTCGCATCCACGTCATTCTGAAGGGTGATAAGGAACTGGTTGGAACACTGCTTGGCTTCGACGACTTTGTCAGTATCCAACTTACAAACTTGTGTTTCTACTGATACTATAGTCGGTCCTTAGGTAATTTAGTGTTTGCAATTGTGTTTGTAGACTAGGTCTCTAGGGTGTGCTGACCAGGAAATAGCTACTATAATGTACGTCTAGTGTCAAGTACAAATGTGTGGCATTAGCTGGGAAATTAGCAGACCAGAACAGCTGTTTATTAGCGTAAGACAAACCAATAGTTTAACGTATAGCTGACAACACAATGTACTGTACACACTTCCATAGCTGGACTAGGCTATCTGGTCTGGACACATGTTGTTCCTTTGTGTGTTGTACCCGATAGCAATGATGACTGCTGTGTTGCACTTGTATGCGTCCCCTCCTTGACACTGCCCAGACATGGTGCTGGAGGACGTGACAGAGTTGTGAGTTGCAATTGTAGTGACGTGGTGAGATCTGTAAACAGTGACATGACAGGCGTTACAGGGTGGGATCAGAGTAATTAAGCAGTTATTGTGATAATGTGTAATGTTGGGTTAAGGTTCTGGTTGGTAAGCTCTCTCATTGCGAAGAAATCTGTCATCAATGGAGTCTTCCACCCAGGAGGATGTCACAAAGTGATGTTTCTTCTTGTGTTTGCGTTCAATGGACCTTAACTCACTCAAACGACTCAAATCCCTAATTTGTAGGCAATAAACAGAGGAACAACAAACTGTGTGTGTGTGTGTGTGTGTGTGTGTGTGTGTGTGTGTGTGTGTGTGCGTGTGTGTGTGTGTGTGTGTGTGTGTGTGTGTGTGTGTGTGTGTGTGTGTGTGTGTGCATGTGTGTGTGTGTGTGTGTGTGTGTGTGTGTGTGTGTGTGTGTGTGTGTGTGTGTGTGTGTGTGTGTGTGTGTGTGTGTGTGTGTGTGTGTGTGCATGGTTAACAATAGCATGTATATGCTAATGATATTCATAGTTTCCTCTTCCTCCCAGTGAAGACACACCAGATGGTAGGAGAGTCACTAAACTGGACCAGATCTTACTGAATGGCAACAACATCACCATGCTGGTCCCTGGCAGCGAGGGACCTCAATTGTGATTGATTTGGATGGTGATATCTGCTAGTAACATGTGCACTCACCAACATGTGACATACATGTGACTTACATGTGACCATATGTGTACCATGTTTGTTTCTTACATTGAATTTATTATCACGACTGTATCATAGAGGAAAGTGGGCAATAATTAGAGTTGACACACACACACCTGTCATCCACAACAATGTGAGTGACTGCTTCATCAAGTTCTGTTGCTATGGTGCCTCCGTGGTAGCGGATGTCCAGAATGATGAGGTCTAATGAGCACGCTGGGATGATCTGATATTAACACAACAGAAAACATTTCCAATTAACTATAATTATTTATTTCCAAATGAGATCAAAACACAATTAACAACACATTACTTGATCTATTCCAGGTCATACTCACTGAATTAGGATCTCCGATCTTGAAGAATCTGTCAACATAAAATCTGAGAGATTGTGTAAAGAGGATAACCCGATAATTAGTCACATTGTTATGAACTACAAACCTGTATTGTCTGAAGAGACCAAGGAGTGAGTCGTTGGGGAAGTACCGTGATTCGATGATTCCTATCTCCTCTGAGGTCACAGAGCAGGGCGTCTCCTGGGAGACACACCTTCAACATTATGCTACAGGAGAATCACATGGTTGTCACATGACTCACATTTTCAGTTATTGTTTGAAAGATAGTTGCCAAGCTTTCTTCAGTGACTGGCTCAGTGTAGCTGTCACCATGGCGATCGTATAACTGACTAAAATACTCAGCTGTTTGGGAAGAGGTGTGCACCATGTGGGCGGGTATGAATGGGACACACCTCCCCTCGGCCTGTACATCAGATTTATTTGAATGCACACAGTGAAACACATGATCAGGTATGTACAGATGTTTACACACTACACCTACACAAGTAAACAACATGCAAATATTTACATTCATTCATGTTACAATAAACAAACAAATTTACCATGCAATGTTGAAACCATTCCACTTTGACCATATCATGACGCCCAACTCTACAACAGTGAACAATGAATATCATTAACACTCAACCAGACCACACTGGAAGCCCCTCCCCCTTGGAGGGATGACGAATGGAGACACAGCGACTCACTTCAAAATGTTCTTCGCTCTCTGAACCATTTTACCAACAATGACACAAGTTGTCGTCAAGCCAGGGTTCTGTACGAATGTCCCACCGTACTACGGAGAAGTGTGGGAGGGGCTAGTACAGAGTAGGAGGGGCTAGTACAGAGTAGGAGGGGCTAGTACAGAGTGGGTGTGGTCATGGCAGGAACTAACTTCCACAATCTTTCTTTCCATCATCTCCTTCGACATGTCAGGGATCCCGTTAACCACGCAAAACTCTTTTCCTTTGAACATCGAACCGCTCTACACAACAAAAATCTAACCCACTGAAACGTCCCATATGACACCAAATGTACCTCTGTTACGTCACTAGTACACACAGTACCTCTGTCACCTCACTAGTACACACCGTACCTCTGTCACCTCACTAGTACACACAGTACCTCTGTCACCTCACTAGTACACACCGTACCTCTGTCACCTCACTAGTACACACAGTACCTCTGTTACGTCACTAGTACACACCGTACCTCTGTCACCTCACTAGTACACACAGTACCTCTGTCACCTCACTAGTACACACTGTACCTCTGTCACCTCACTAGTACACACAGTACCTCTGTCACCTCACTAGTACACACCGTACCTCTGTCACCTCACTAGTACACACCGTACCTCTGTCACCTCACTAGTACACACCGTACCTCTGTCACCTCACTAGTACACACAGTACCTCTGTTACGTCACTAGTACACACCGTACCTCTGTCACCTCACTAGTACACACAGTACCTCTGTCACCTCACTAGTACACACCGTACCTCTGTTACGTCACTAGTGTCTGTGTGACGAAATTGTACAGCAACTCCTCGTGGCATCTCAACACGTATAGCAGTCCTTTTCCGCTTAGAGGGCGGGGCATCCCCCTCCACACCCCCATCATAGTGTTGATGGGTGAGATGACCAGACGCCATCTATAGATAGACACATGTATGTCCTGACCACACCCATGTGATGCGGACCACACATACCAGCCCCTCCCACACCACACCTGTCTAAGCTGTTCGAGATCCTCAGTGGTCATACTGTCGAACCACTCCTTGTCGTCTCTGAAACGCTCCAATCGAGGGAACCTTAGGGTGCATCCACACTTGTATCTAGTGGTGGGCACTAATAAGAACTACACCATGGGGTGACAGTGAGAAGTTTGAATGACAAACTTGTCAGAAGTGGTGATCTCCGCGGCTCTGATTTGGACTATTACAGATTTGCTGGGTTCAATCCAGACACTGGGACGCTCACTACCACCTCCAGGAGCCATCACGATGCAAGAAGGAGGGGTCTTGGGGTCGTATTGTCTCCAGTGACCTTGGAGCTTCAGGTTAAGGTTCCTCAACTCAGACAAAGTGTATCCACTCCCCACCTGGTGGGATAGGGTGGAGCAGGGTGGAGTGGGGTGGGGTGGGGTGAAGCAGGGTGGAGTGGGGTGGAGTGGGGTGGGGTGGGATAGAGTGGAGTAGGGTGGAGTGGGGTGGAGTGGATTAGAATGGAGTGGGGTGGGGTGGAGTAGGGTGAAATAGGGTGGAGTAAGGTGGAGTGGGGTGGATTAGAATGGAGTAGCGTGGAGCAGGGTGGAGTGGGGTGGGGTAGGGTGGAGCAGGGTGGATTGTCACAGATAATAACATAATAATAGCAATAAACTCACTTTACAAAATGAATGGAAAACAGAAGGCTTGTCTCTTGGGTTCTCAGGAGGCACGGCAACACCACACAGGAAGTGAGACACAAAGCCAGCCCGATGCTACACCAAGGGAAGGTGAGGGTGACCCACTGGGGAAGGTGAGGGTGACCCATGGGGAGGTGAGGGTGACCCACAGGGGAAGGTGAGGGTGACCCATGGGGAGGTGAGGGTGACCCACAGGGGAAAGTGAGGGTGACCCACAGAGGAAGGTGAGGGTGAACCATGGGGGAAGGTGAGGGTGACCCATGGGGAGGTGAGGGTGACCCATGGGGAGGTGAGGGTGACCCACAGGGGAAGGTTAGGGTGACCCACAGGGGGAGGTGAGGGTGAACCATGGGGAGGTGAGGGTGACCCATGGGGAGGTGAGGGTGACCCACAGGGGGAGGTGAGGGTGAACCATGGGGGAAGGTGAGGGTGACCCACAGGGGGAGGTGAGGGTGAACCATGGGGAGGTGAGGGTGACCCACAGGGGAAGGTGAGGGTGACCCACAGGGGAAGGTGAGGGTGAACCATGGGGGAAGGTGAGGGTGACCCACAGGGGGAGGTGAGGGTGACCCACAGGGGAAGGTGAGGGTGACCCATGGGGAGGTGAGGGTGACCCATGGGGAGGTGAGGGTGACGCACATGGGAGCCCCTTGACCTCTGGCTGCACTCACCCCAACACCATAGTAACCTCCAATGATCAGTACATCCAGCTAGAACAGAACAGAGAAAGGAAGGCGTGTCATGCAAGGGGGTGTGTAACATGAAAGGTGTGAGGGTGTCACGGTATAGGGTGTGTCATACCTGGTCGGATAAGCTGTCGACATACTCAGGTTTGATCTTCACCCATCCACTGCCTATAGCACATAGATTGGGACGTACAGGATAAAAGCCACTAAATTCTGATAACAACCCACCTCTCACTAACTCTTGACAATTAAGAGCCCACCTCCCACTAACTCCTGACAAGAGCCCACCTCCCACTAACTCCTGACAAGAGCCCACCTCCCACTAACCCTTGACAAGAGCCCACCTCCCACTAACTCCTGATAAGAGCCCACCTCTCACTAACTCTTGACAATTAAGAGCCCGCCTCCCACTAACTCCTGACAAGAGCCCACCTCCCACTAACCCTTGACAAGAGCCCACCTCCCACTAACTCCTGATAAGAGCCCACCTCCCACTAACTCCTGACAAGAGCCCGCCTCCCACTAACTCCTGACAAGAGCCCACCTCCCACTAACTCCTGACAAGAGCCCACCTCCCACTAACCCTTGACAAGAGCCCACCTCCCACTAACCCTTGACAAGAGCCCACCTCCCACTAACTCCTGATAAGAGCCCACCTCCCACTAACTCCTGACAAGAGCCCGCCTCCCACTAACTCCTGACAAGAGCCCACCTCCCACTAACTCCTGACAAGAGCCCACCTCCCACTAACTCCTGACAAGAGCCCACCTCCCACTAACTCCTGATAAGAGCCCACCTCCCACTAACTCCTGATAAGAGCCCACCTCCCACTAACTCCTGACAAGAGCCCACCTCCCACTATCTCCTGATAAGAGCCCACCTCCCACTATCCTCAAAATCTCACCTTTTCTTTTGTCCGGTTTGTAAGTGCCTGAAGGCATCTTGAGAACTAGCCCCTCCTCTCTTCGGTCAATGGCTTCATTGAGGGCTGATACCACATCTTCTCTACACAAGAGACAACAAGGGATCACCAGCAGTGTAAATAAGAAACAACAAGGGATCACCAGCAGTGTAAACAAGAGACAACAAGGGATCACCAGCAGTGTAAACAAGACGGTTTAAGCAGTAGTAGCTAAACAACACAAACTTGGAAGATCCTTTCTTTCTTTCAGCAAGATGAAGATATCCTGGGACTGGTTTGAACAGACTGTAGCCAAGAAGGAACACATGCAATAATGGCCCACCTCACTGGCTCCACCCATCTCACTAACCACTCCCACCTCACTGGCTCCACCCACCTCACTAACCACTCCCACCTCACTGGCTCCACCCACCTCACTGCTCACCCAGTACACGCCCCTCACCTATCCAAGTACCCAACACGTTCCTGAAGAGTGCAGTTGGCCAAGTTCTTGTCGTTGACTAAAAGTACATCGAAGGCCACAAAACACTGTCCGATGTCGTCATCTTCTCCGATTGACTTCACGTCCACATGATCTCCCTTTGGACTGTACATACAGATTGCATAATATATGTAAGATGTTGCACAATCTCATTCAACAATTGCTCAACAATGTAGACTATTGTGCAACCACTCACACATAGCTTCCAGTGACTGGGTCCCAACCGACCATCTCCCCGTCGATTATACAACGCTTAACTTTACTATACAGCGGAAGGGTGGGCGTGGCACATTGAAAGGTGTGATTGTGACAAATATAGCGGACACACCCACCTACTGAAAGCACTGTGTATGTTTGAAGTGAACGGTCCCTCTAAACTGGACCCTCCAAAGGAAGAGGTGTAGTCCTTTGAACTGAGGGAATGTAACGACAGACATCAATAACCATCAAATAACCATCAAATAACCATCGAATAACCATCAATAACCATACCATACAATCCCCCATGTACACAGCAATACCATACAATCCCCCATGTACACAGCAATACCATACAATCCCCCATGTACACAGCAAAAAATACCATACAATCCCCCAGTAAAACGGCTCACCTTCTTGAGAAGAACATGTACTGATTCCCATTTTTATGGATTTGCATCCGGTCCCCATCAAACTTAGTCTCCATATAAAACCACTGATGGTCCATGAGCTTAGTAACCTTGGCAACAACAACATAGGCTTATAGAAGGTGGATGAGACTTGTACAAAAATCCATCAGTGCACACCCACTCACACCCCCACACTGCCACCAAGTACACCCATGCTGCCACCACACCCTACACCCCACCACCACACCCCCACACTATCACCACACCCCCACTATCACTACACCCCACACCGCCACCACACCCCCACACTATCACCACACCCCACACTGCCACCACACACCCCACACCGCCACCACACCGCCACACCCCCCACACACACTGTTGTCCACACCTGGTCGATGGTAGCTCTTTGTCCCAACATTGGTCTGAAGGGAGTGCAGAGTGTTATGGATGCTTCGTTGAGATGAGTGTCAAGGCTGTGTAGGTCGGAGGAGACCTTCTCCAGACTGCTGCACACAGTGAACAGGTCTGTGGCGTCGGGATGGTACAACCCAAATACGGAGTTCTCACTGAGACCAATCTTGAGATCTCTCATTATTATTCGAATTAGCCATTTCTGTTGGAAGAATAAGACAAGAGACAAAGCTATATAGATAAAGTATGGGAATGGGAATAAAAATGGGAATGGGATTGGACTACAATGAACAGGTTCCAGCTGATTCACCTGCTCCATAGCACTTGTGTTTCTGAGAAGCTTCTGCAATGATCGCTTCATTTCACCTCTCTCCTTCCTGGTGTTGGCCATAGCCAAGTCATTCAAACAGTCATTAACTTCAGACAATGACAAACTACACCAAAAGGATCAAAACAAACACAGTGTGTGTGTGTGTGTGTGTGTGTGTGTGTGTGTGTGTGTGTGTGTGTGTGTGTGTGTGTGTGTGTGTGTGTGTGTGTGTGTGTGTGTGTGTGTGTGTGTGTGTGTGTGTGTGTGTGTGTGTGTGTGTGTGTGTGTTCTAACCTTCCTTTCTCAGGGCATCTTGACTTCAATACGAAATATGCCACACTGGCAAAGTCCCCACTCTCCTGTGTGCAGTGAGTGAGGTACACTCAATACCCAGTGGGTGCCGTACATTTCCACAGTACAATGTCGACTGACATTCATGGTACAAGTGGACACTAACCTGTTTGGGGGTCCTTGGAGCTCTGTAGTTGAGCAGCTTCTGGGCATCTCCGCTCTCCTTAGCTATGCCCAGGATCTCAATGTAGTACTTGGCCAACACCACCTAAGACGAAACAAGGGGCGTGGTATAGGCGGTGTGTACGGGTACATGTATAGGGGTATGTGTCTAAAGGTATGTGTGTATGAGCATCTCGTGTGTTGTGTGTACCTCTTTCATCCCATAAGCTGGTCGATCTTTGTCCAGCTGTGGGAGGAGCAGCCGCATAGCTGGGAAGAAGGAGTCCTTCTATTATCAGCGGAAGAGTAAGATACTGCGTATCGAAGATGACCACATCGTACTACACGCCATACACCACCATCAGGTCCTTGAGGATGTAAAGCGAACGAGCGTGCGTGCAGTATACTTAGCAGAAAACAGATCTCGTACAAACCATAGACACTACTAACATTGTTGGGGACACGGTCCGCGCCGTGCAGACTAAGGTGAGCCTCTCTCCAATGGTCTATGAACCACTTCAGTATTCCTTTCTTCTTATTATTGCCTTTGGTAACGTTAATCTTCTCTAGAATGGAACAGAAATCGCTGAAAGGAACCGAATCAGCCACCGACTTAACTGCAGCAGCCATTTTACATGGACTAGGTCACGTGCGACCTAGCTGAATGCTCGTGTTTTGCGTGGTATGGTGAACGTCTGATCATAGGTTATGTAGTGTCTATGGTCTGATAAAGTGGACACCAATAAATACACGGATAATTTTGTACAAGTACTAAAGGTGCTGAAATAAAAATGTCATTTAGTTTCACAGAAATGTGAAATAAACTGGACAGCTTGAATCAACTTAAGATGTCTAGTAGGTCTGTGAGCGACTTTGAATTCTTTTCAACTCGTTTTTCTGATTTTGAATATACAGGAATATCCTGGACAGATATACAAAGTAAGAAACACAACACACAACCAGTCTCCTCGTGAGGAGCATTGGGCCATGTAGTTCAAAACACAGACCTTGTTCATCTTGAGCTTCACTCCTTGTCTCCTCAGGTACAGGGCTGCCTGCTGGGAAGCATCTCTTCCATTTAATTTACTTTCAAGCAGGTCATCCACTTTGGCTACATACCTGACATAACAACACCAGAAATGAGTGTAGTCGCGTTTACATCTAAACTGACCATAATATGTAGTCTTCAGGACACACTGACAGTTGTAATTCTGAAACTTTCAATAATAATTACCTGTCACAAGTAGTTGGTGGTGATTCGCTCCTATCAGATTTTTCAAATAACGTCAAAATCTCACCGGGAACGTTGTATTTGCGGTAGAACGACCTTCTCCACTTGTCCTTCGGGTACGAGAGTGACTGTGGCCTTCCTCTTTCCGGTACCTCTTTGTTGTCGGGCCAAGGGGGTCGAAGGGGAGGGAACGCCTCCACCACGTCCAGCCACAGAGGAGTCGTTTTGAGGAGTCCAACTCGATACAAGCCACGTGTTCTTGTCAATATGTTTCCGTTTGAAAATACTCGAGAAGCCATTTTTTCATTCACGTGCGCTAAACGTTACACATGTCTACATACATCCAGTAAGACCTATTCGAAGAGCTTCGTCCAGTATGCCGCTCGTCATCATGACTCTGTGACTTCACCATAGACACTCTAAACTAACGTCTATCATTTGACGTTCAATTGACATTCAATTACCACAGAGCAATGCTGTGATGACGTAAGCAATTCACATGGTCATAACATGCAGTACAGACTAGTCATAACATGCAGTACAGGCTAGTCATAACATGCAGTACAGACTAGTCATAACATGCAGTACAGACTAGTCATAACATACAGTACAGACTAGTCATAACATACAGTACAGACTAGTCATAACATACAGTACAGACTAGTCATAACATGCAGTACAGACTAGCTATAATTTGAAGTTACTGAAGTCTTGTCTCAGCGTAATGGCTGGTGCTTTAGGTTGGGAGGTTCTCTGTGCAGTCGGCCCCTTTCGAGTGGCTGGCATTGAAGTGGCTTTCAAAGCACTCTCCAGTTTGGCTTTCTGCTTTGGATCAGCAGACACCACTCTCTTCATCACAGCTATGTACTTGGGACCTAGTTCCTTCAACCTCCCAACCACAACGCTGTGGACCGTCTTGTGACCTTCGGACTTTGGTGGTCCCTCGGACAGCAGGGAGAGGAGTAAAGTGAAGAAGAACTCGCAGATATTCTCATCTACCAGTGGAGACAGACACAAGTGATGTACAAGCACACCATAGGACAGTAAGAGCACACACACACACATACACACACACACCCCACACACACACACACAGACACACACACACACACAGACACACACACACACACACACACACGCACACACACACGCACGCACATACACACACACTCACACACACCCAGGCACACACACACAGACACACACACACACACACACACAGACACACACACACACACACATGCATGCATCCACACACACACACACATGCATGCATCCACACACACATACACGCACACACACACACACGCACACACACACACACACACACACGCGCACACACACACGCACACACACACACACATGCATGCATCCACACACATACACACATGCATGCATCCACACACACATACAGAGTATATCAACCCACCATGATCTTCCTTTAGAGAAATCACCTCTATACACTTCAGGGACTCCACCACTGCACTAGTCACATCAGACCCCAAGGAATCCTTTGACTTTGATTGTATCACAAATTCCAGAAGAGGTGGAGTCAACTGTGTGATCAGGTAATTATTGGTTGTGGTTGCTAGGAGACAACACCCAGAGTGAATTGCTTTACACTGGATAGGCACCTAGAACAGAGACAGACAAGGATCATCCCCCAGCAGGATCCAGTCATTCCCTAGCAACCACCATGGATCCATGACAACACAACTCAATCAACTCTATGAATATAATCATACAAAAGCATGAACCACGCCCACTCACATTCTTGTGATCCTCCATTCGAGTCACAATGTAGTTGACAGCAGTGGAGAAGGGCGGTACAGCCAGTGCAGTGAACTGCAGGAGGTGTGTCAAGGCAGTCAGCAGGGTGGCTTGATCCAGGGAACTGATGTCCACTGGGGCAGCTGGATCTCTCTCAAAGAGAGAAGACAAACAGGAACCAACCAGTTGAGGAAGACAGTCACTTGATTGGCACTCCTGGACAACCTTCAAGCACTTGGTCATGGTTTGTAACAAGGCGGGGCTGAAGGCGTGGCTAAGCGAAGGCTGAGCAACCCCCGATAACAAGATGTACATCACACATGTGGCGTTAGGGAGCATCTCGGGGGGTGGAGTCAGCTGAAGTACTGCAGGGAGGAGACTGATTGCCATGGAAACAGTATCCAGCTCAGATTTTGATGTACTGCCGGTCTTTTCCTTCCCAAAGACATGATCAACGATGACAAAAGACACAATTTTCATAACTCCTTTGACAATGCCTTCTCCCAGAGGCTGGGTACTGTTGGAGAGTGTGTCCGTAAGGCTCTGAGCAGTCCTGAGGACCTCACAGTGGATGTCATCCGGCTTTGTAGTCAGGAGCACACGATGGAGGACACCCAGTATCTCCATGGCGACCTGTGGTACCTTTAGTAAATGTTGTGAAACCCAGACTGCTTGTGTGAGGTGATGAAGAGAGACTACAAGAGACTTCGTAATCTGGACCACCTCCAGGACACTGGCATTGCACAGTGCCTTGACAATGAGGCCGAGCAGAAGTGAAAATGTTTCATTGGACCGATCTCCACTAACAAGGGGTGTGGCAAATAAGGTCTGAGTGGGTGGAGCCTCAGGAAATACTTTGGACAACACACCCTCATGCCCCTCCCACAATATGGTTGCATGTAGTAGGACATACCAACACTCGTCATAGTGTGGTTTGACAGCCTCTGATGTCACCATGGAGAAAAATGCTCCTGTTGACGGCAGTTGTGGTGAGAAGTGAGGAGGGAGACTGAGTAGAGCATAGTCCTGGACCGCGGCCAGCCAGTTACGAGCTAACAGCTCCAAGTGGTCCTGTATCACTTCCATGCCCTTGTCTTGCTCCTGGCGATCCTTGCTCAAATATATCTTGATGTACAACTGTAGAATGAGCGGTGGAGTTCCATCAATTGTAAACAACAGTCACTCCCTCAACTCCCACACCACTCCCTCGACCCTCACACCACTCTTTCAACCCTCACACCACTCCCTTAACCCTCACACCACTCTCTCAACCCTCACACCACTCTCTCAACCCTCACACCACTCCCTCAACCCTCACACCACTCTCTCAACCCTCACACCACTCTCTCAACCCTCACACCACTCCCTCAACTCCTACACCACTCTCTCAACCCTCACACCACTCCCTCAACTCCTACACCACTCTCTCAACCCTCACACCACTCCCTCGACCCTCACACCACTCTCTCAACCCTCACACCACTCCCTCAACTCCTACACCACTCTCTCAACCCTCACACCACTCTCTCGATCCTCACACCACTCTCTCAACCCTCACACCACTCTCTCGACCCTCACACAACCACCGAGTGGTCCCACACACAGCACAAACCTCTGCCCATGCGCGCAGGACAGCTAGACTCTCTAATGTAGCCACAGTCTCTCCAAACTGACCACTTCCTGTGTTCAGTCCACCTTCAGTAGGACCCTCCTTCCTCAGCTTGGACAAGGAGTTGACCAGGAGTTGCTGAACTCGACTAAGATCACCAACGTCCCCTGAGACACCACACGCCAGCCACTGACTACATACCTGAGTAAACAGCAATGAATATCATTAGCATTAAAATACAGTAACTTCAGTGAGTTTGCACCTGGCAAGCAATAGCTGTGATATGTGGGGGCGTGTCCGGAGTGAAAGCTGGGCGGAGTGCTGCTCCAATCTATATAACAAATGAAAGCATTGATGAGTTCTTCATTAGACAGCCTGCCCCACCCATTCTTCATTGAACACACCCACTGCCCCACCCGTTCTTCATTGAATACACCCACTGCCCCACCCGTTCTTCATTGAATACACCCACTGCCCCACCCATTCTTCATTGAACACACCCACTGCCCCACCCATTCTTCATTGAACACACCCACTGCCCTACCCATTCTTTATTGAGCACACACCCTACCACACCAGTTCTTCATTGAACACACCCGCTGCCCCACCCAAACCTGTGCTTGGTATAGTTCCAGCAATCCGTGTCCGGGGAAGTCAGGGTCGGGGGCAGAGCCAAACAGAGTGATTATGTCCTATGGGAGGGAGAGAAACTATGGGATGTCATCTGGCCCATCGCTGTACACAGTCCACAGAGCATACCTTGAGGGACTCGTAGCCAATTAACCTGAGCTCCATCACATCTGAAGTGGCAGCAACAAAGGATGTTTTGACTAGCTCAGGTAGGTGTAGAACAAGAAAATCTCCTATTGGGAAGGGTCAGATTGGGGAGATGACACACACACACACACACACACACACACACACACAAACACACACACAAACACACACACCTCCAGTTGAATTTTGCCTTTCTATTGCTTTTTGATGATCAAAGTGGGCGGGGTCACTCTTACAGGAGGAGTACACTTTCCTTACCAGCTCCATGGCAAAGAGTCTGGTCTGCCACCGGGGAGAGGGCTGGTTCTGCACTTGGTCCTCGTCCCCCTTAACAGTGAGGGCCCCCACCTCATCATCCTCGGCAGTCCTCTGGTCCCCTGAGGGCTCCTCTGACGTCTTCTCTCTCTTGGATGCTGAAAGGAGCTTATTGCAGAACTCCAACCACTGCATGGGGTCGCGCGGTGCCAGGGAGGTCAGTAGACTGTACAGTACTTCCTTCAGGTCTCTCACCAAGTAGGGGCTGACCTCCCAGTCCAGGTAGCGCACAATGTGCTCTTCAAGACCACACCCTAGGACCTCTGAAGCCACTGTTCTAACAGTGGTGGGCTCCAATTGGGAAAACTGTCGCAAACAATTCGCAACTGCTTTCCTGAGCACCAGGGATGATTCGTCAATCGACCTACAGACCAACCGGATTGTGTCCGTCAAGGCTAAGTGCTGGGGAGCATACACCTGCAGTTGTTGTAGGCAGTGGATTCCTGTAGCCTTGACAAAGGGGTCTGAATGGTCCAGCAGAACATGAGTGCAAGTCACACAGAGGTCCCTGACACCAGCCACGGCAGAACCCGGGATCTGGAGCTCCGGACCCAGTGCTGTGACCAGGGAGTTCAGACATTCACCAAGACATCTGTACACACCCACCAGGTGGAGGGGTGTGGTCACCAGGAGCTGGTGCACAACTTTCAATGTTGGCTCTGTATGGCTTCTGAAGAGAGGTCCCCCGGACTCCACCACCAGCACCAGAGCATACAATGCCCATATCTACACACAGAGAACACATCACATTTGGCACTCACAGCACTAACCAACATCACATCTGGCACTCACACCCCTAACCAAGATCACATCTGGCATTCACAACCCCAACCAACATCACATCTGGCATTCACAACCCTAACCAACATCACATCTGGCATTCACATCCCTAACCAACATCACATCTGGCATTCACACCCCTAACCAAGATCACATCTGGCATTCACAACCCTAACCAACATCACATCTGGCATTCACACCCCTAGCTAACATCACACCTGGCATTCACACCCCAACCAACATCACATCTGGCATTCACACCCCAACCAACATCACATCTGGCATTCACATCCCTAACCAACATCACACCTGGCATTCACACCCCTAACCAACATCACATCTGGCATTCACAACCCTAACCAACATCACATCTGGCATTCACAACCCTAACCAACATCACATCTGGCATTCACAACCCTAGCTAACATCACATTTGGCACTCACACCCCTAACCAAGATCACATCTGGCATTCACAACCCTAACCAACATCACATCTGGCATTCACAACCCTAGCTAACATCACATCTGGCATTCACACCCCTAACCAACATCACATCTGGCATTCACACCCCTAACCAACATCACATCTGGCATTCACACCCCTAACCAACATCACATCTGGCATTCACACCCCTAACCAACATCACATCTGGAACCAACCAACATCACATCTGGCATTCACAACCCTAACCAACATCACATCTGGCATTCACAACCCTAACCAACATCACACCTGGCATTCACACCCCTAACCAACATCACATCTGGAACCAACCAACATCACACCTGGCATTCACACCCCTAGCTAACAACACTCAACGAACACTGACCTGACACATAGACGATGTACCATCTTTTGCAAGAGCCGTAACCATAGCAACAGTGGTATTAATGTGGTTCTTTGAACCGACAGTTCCAAGGAACTTGTGTAGACATCCCAAAGCCAGCGAGTGTCCAGTTCTGAGCTGCACGTCCCGCGTGGTCTGCAACAGAGCAATGCTGGTCTGGACCATGCTGGAAACATGTATATCCCCCTGAGCAACCACTACCAAGCGACCCATTGTCTCAGCACCAATGCACCGTAGCAACTGGTTTGAACTGGACAAGGACAGTTGAACAAGACTGCTGCAGATATCAAAGATACTCTTATCTCCAATTGTGTCCTTCTCTGCCGACAAGCTCTGTCAGGGCAAAATACAGGATGATATCCACTATACCCATCTGACCACACCCCATGCACACTCCACACTCCGCTGGATCCAAGCCACACCCTCTTCAACATGCATACCAGCCACACCCCCTTCAACATGTATACCAGCCACACCCCCTTCAATATGCATACCAGCCACACCCCCTTCAACATGCATACCAGCCACACCCTCTACAATATGCATACCAGCCACACCCTCTTCAACATGCATACCAGCCACACCCTCTTCAACATGCATACCAGCCACACCTCCTTCAATATGCATACCAGCCACACCCTCTTCAACATGCATACCAGCCACACCCACTTCAACATGCATACCAGCCACACCCTCTTCAACATGCATACCAGCCACACCCTCTTCAACATGCATACCAGCCACACCCTCTTCAACATGCATACCAGCCACACCCTCTTCAACATGCATACCAGCCACACTCACACAAATATACATAGAAGCCATAATACGTACCTTGAGAGATGCCAGAACAGCTAAGATGATGTTGATCTGAACAGCTGTTGACTTCTGCGACTTTACAGATTTAAAAGTAGCAATAAAGTGGTTGAGGAGTTGTGAACGATGCTTCAGAGAAATTTGGGGGAATACCCTTCCAAAAAGTAGAATAGCAGCATCGATCACGGTCACTCCTAGTGGCAGTGCTCCAGGAGGTATCCTCACCTGGGCACAGCAGGGGAGGTGGTCATGATATCAACACATGATGCCATCAACACACATAATGCCATCAACACACATGATGCCACCAACACACATGATGCCATCAACACACATGATGCCATCAACACACATGATGCCACCAACACACATGATGCCATCAACACAAATAATGCCATCAACACACATGATGCCATCAACACACATGATGCCATCAACACACATGATGCCATCAACACACATGATGTGTGTGTGTGTTAGTGTTGTTTTGATTAATCATAACTATAACTAAAATATGTTTTAGTAATGCTCTGGACCTTTTAGTTAATCATAACTATAACTAACTAAAAGTACAGGAGTCGCCTTCAAATAACTATAACTGTAACTAAAAACATGATTAATGTCCCTAACTAAAACTATAATCAAATATCTGCCACAAATGTTATAGTTACTGTACAAGACTATGTTGGAGTACAAAGAGACCATAATATATAGCACTTTAAAATTGTTCCCAGTAAATGGAAATGGTGTGCTTATATACAGATTATTAAGTCTAGGATCATTGGGAACTGTGTCAGCATGAGCATATCATGATGGTAGA